>WBNO01013625.1:272-357853 GCA_013400575.1 Peucedramus taeniatus
TTCTTGTGTGTTGTTGGAAATGTATAGGCTTTATAATTTTTTTATTTTATATCTTATATATTTCAGTAAGTATTTTAAAAGTTTTATTTTCAAACTTACTTTATTAATAGGGATAGCTTAATGAAAAGAGCACTGCCATCTATATTTTCAGCATTACCATTATTAGCTAATTTTTAATGTTTTCACAACATCTTTGTATGTAGTAAATTATGTTCATCAGTTTGAACTTTCATTGTAGAGTGAAATGTGTTTTATATTCCAAATCATTTGGAAATACTGGATAGAAAGAAATTTCAACACCAGCAAATCTAAGAAGTCAGTGGTCTCTAGCATTATATCCAATCCTTTGATATGGCAGCTTTTTATAAATGGATTGGAAGATGTGAGGTTTTCTATTTGACCAAACACAGCTGTAGATACTAAGAATTTCAGCTGCTTTATTTATAAATAAATAATTCCAGCCTTTGATAGGTACTTTGCTACATTACAAATCCTTTTTCATGATTGAAAAAAAAAATCAAAGCTCCAAAACCACCATTTGGAGTTGCTGTCTTATGATCATTTGAAGCAGTTTTCATGAAGACTAATTTTTACTCATGTAATTGCATGCATTGCTGTGTCCTCATCTTAGAATCTTTGTTTCCTTCATTCTCTAGCTTGTGTCCTAGTTTGAAAACAGAATTTTAACTACCCAGATTTTCTTGGCAGCTACAGTAACTATACTGATGCAGTTCTACTAAAGCAAGCAAATGACACATCAGGTGAAATGGAAGTAGAAGGTGGAGTGGGGATTTGTCAAATGTACACACGGGTACTTGAGTGCCATGGTGATGGAAGTGGGCAATTCCCATTCCTTGCTCAGCCTTTTGGCTATGTTAGGTAGCAGGTGGCCTTATTTTTCTGTCTGTTATTCTGTTGTTTCACTTTTTAAAAAGCAGATCTGTAGCTTCTAGGGTCTTAAAGGAGAGTTTCAAAGTTTTAAAATAAAGCTTGCTTACTTATTTTGTTAGAATTAACAGTCAAAATCATTACTGTCAACGGACATCAGATGTTTTGAATAATAAAATCTTCATGTATTGTGCAGAAAAGCTGTTTGCAGGAGTATTGTCTTATCTTGGAAAATAAGTTCTGAAAGACCAAGGGAGCTAAGAGGTGTGTCTGGATTCCTCCTGGTTTAAACCCATTGTATGGTAATACTGTGCTAATCTGATTTGTCAGTTAATGGCATTTGGAACAGATAGGCTATTGATACAGTGTTGGGAAGATGCCTGGGAGAGCAAAGCCTATTTGCCTTTCAGTAGTCTATTTCTGAAATTACTGGTTAATTTCCAAAGAAGTTGTTTGGGCTGTGGAGGGGGACTCCCATAGTTATCCTTGCAATATCAGCTCCTCTCCTAGTGGATGGTGGAGAACTCTTCAAGGAGATACTTTATTACTCAGCAGCGAGGAGAGCTTTAAGGAAATCTCTTACTTTCAGTGATCCAAAGATCAATCAGATTCAAGAAAGATAAGCATTAAAAAAATTAGGCTTTTAAAATACATCAGGTTGTAGAAACACTTGTTTTCTCCTATGATAGCAAGGGTACTTTAAATAAACCTGAACTTTTTCATCTGTAAAATGTGGTGAGAGGACCCTACTTTTTTTAAAAATACTCTGAGAGGTAAATGTTTACTTAACAATAAATATGGGAGAGGTAATTATGGAAATGCTCTTTCTTTTGAAGCAATCTGTAGTTTTAGAGGTGTCTCTTGTAGATAGAAGAATGAGCAAAGTTTTTATTATCCTGTAGGACTGGAGATTGCGGGGGAGTCTCTGAAGGTTCCTGGTGTTCATAAAAAGTTGTGCTAATAAGAGGTTGCACTGATTTCAGTTTAGAATCAATTCAAAATCATTTTTTTGTGTGTTGCATAAACCTAAATTCTGTGTATTGCCAAAATATTTTTATGGAGGAACTTTTTAACATTATATATATGTATCTTCAGCTATGTTGCCTTTTTGCTACAGGTAAACTAGGCATTAAATGATATGTCTTGCTTTCCTTACAAAATAAATGGGAAGATCAGCAGTTGTGCAGAATCAAATAGGAGTCCTGCTCAACTGGACAGCCTACCAGAATCATATGAGAAAATGTCATATGTTTCCATGTAAATCATTCTGCAGTGCTTGGAAAATAAAGTGAAGCATGTAAGACACTAAAGCTGACAAATAGCACAATTTATTTTTATTATGCCGTCCTTTATATTCAGTATATTTTACGACGTTTAAAAGTAATCTGTTTGTAGCAGTTTCAACATACAGATGTTAGATGTAGTTTTTAAATAATACTTTTTTTCCTATTGTCTGTAGGATTTTATTTTTAAGATCCTATGTGATGTCAGTAACAAGATTCCATTAAGATTAGTAGTACTTCGTACATCTGAAGTGTACAGACTCTTCTAAAAATCTTACTCTAGGTTACTTCTAAGAACTTGAAAGATGCACAATTGTGTGCATCAGTGGTTTATGTTTGAAATCTGGGAATTAATTTTTACTAAAAGTCTCAAATTGGCTTGGAAACTTCAGAAATCTTTGCTAAGACAACATATATGATGATGTAGTTGAGACATAATCCCCAACATACTTTAGTGCTGGCTTTAATTTATTTCAGTACAGTCAGTTTTCTTCAAATGTGAATCCACATAAGCTTTCAGCTGAATATTAAGGTTCAGAGGAACTTAGGAAACTAGATATATGATTCCATGTCATTGAATGTAAAGCACCTGTAATTTAAGGCATGGCTTCTCTTTCTAGATTCAGCAAGCTCTTTCTGATGGAAGTGTGTGTAGTAGAATCATGAGAGGAAAAAGAAAACAATTACTCCTTTTGGTATTTTCACATCAATCACTTTGTGTGTGTGTTTTTTTAACAAGCTTTGCTTTTTATTTTAATTTCTTTCACAGAAATGTCCAAATAGAATCCTGTTTAATTAAGGCAATTTATTAGCAAGGAACCTTAACTAGCATAAGAACAGTAAACTTACGATGTTTTGGCTTCTCTAAACAGCTTGTATTTCTAGGCAAGCTTATGTAAAGAGTAGAATTTTTTTTTTTTCTTCAGAATATCAACCTGTTAACTATGATTTTAAAAAAAGTAATTTCAGAAAAAAATTACTTTGATAGTTAGATTTATAGAAATTAAACATGTCCATATTTCTCTAAAAGATTAGTATTAATAGCATATGTTACCAATCCAGACAAGTAAATATTACAGTTAAAAGCATAGAAATAAGGGTTTAGTGTGGATTCTGGGGGATTTTTTTTCCCAAAATATCTTTTAAGTGCTTCTCTATACAGTTACCTTCTCACTTTACTGTTGAGACATCTTTTAGATGTCTGACTAATTAGACCAATTCTTTTTCTGGTTTTGACCTTAGGCTTATGTCTATACTCCCTTAACTTTATCTTTTTGTGTTTCTGGTGATTAAAGTTTATTTTTCTCAAAAGCATCTGGATGTGTTTGCATTTATGGCAGAGAACAGTATCTGTCCTGTCTGCCACATAACCCAGATTTAAGAGAGACCAAAAAAGGCACCATCTAGAAAGTGGGGTTTAAGAGTTTTTCCACACAGTTTGTTGGGAAAGGGAGGTTGATACATGTGTCTGTGCCTTTACTTGTGTCAGTGTTCATTGATTCAGAAGTATAAATAGATCTGATGATGATTTAAGTCTAGTTCTGCTTCCTATGAGAAGTACTTAGTGCAGTGCAGAGCTCTTTTCTTCTCTTGATACCCGAAGTGCAGCGTCTTAGGGGTGCTAGTCAGAGCATGGTTCTCCTGTCCTTTTTTTTGTAGATGCAAGTTCTGCAAAAAGGAGAAAAATGTATTAAACCCAGAGTATCATCCTGCTTGGAGAGACTCTTGAAATACTGAAGGATCTGATGCAAGTGAAATTGCTTCACATCTCAGTAGTGATGACCTTACTCCAGAACAGTTCTTTGGTTCATTAATCTAGCCACACTTGCTTTTGGAAGTATAGGAAACTACTTCCAAAACTGTTTCTGTAAACTCCCCACCACCTTTCCACAATATTTGTTCTGTGTTGCCTTGTTTAAAGTATATTGCTTTCAGCAAAGCCTAGCAACTGGTATTTCTGAATCCTTGCTGAGTCCTGCAGCCTTCTCTGAAAGGTGTTTTGGGAAAAGAATTCGTAAAATTGTGTATGAACCAGTCTGTCACTTAGGTCTCTGTAATCCAGACCTCACACTCAACAATTTCATGTATTGACTTGCACAAAAACTGCTACTGTGTTATTTACTGGTTATCTTTAGATAAACCAGTTGGGTTTTCTTATTCTTGAGACACCCCTTCCTCTCTCCAGTAAGATTGACAGTATGTTGTGTCTTAGACAGTTGAAATAGGAACTTCCAGAAGGCTTAAAACTGGGAGTACAGTTGATAAGAAGCGTGACTTGAATCTTTTTACTGAATAATTTCATAATCAAAACCATTTTTTTATTGTTTTCTGGCAGCTCATGGGGTAGCCAAAAAATAAAAAGAACAAACTTAATGCAGTCCAAAATATGAAGCCATATAGAGATTTCAGATGCTGTCCAGATGGGCTGATGAACTGTTTTCAAATGGCAAAGCAAGATAAAGAAGTGTAGGTGGTAGTCTGTGTTTTTACCATTACAGTAAGGCAAAGGAGCTTCTTTCTATTTGTAAACTGCCAAATACAAGTGGATAGTACAGTCTCAAACCTGAAAAAATTACCAGAAACCCCAAAATGAAAATGATTATTTTATCCTTAATTAAGTATTAGTAATGACACGAAGCAATAATTCTTAAGTGGACATGAGTGATATTTCTGTAATTGAAATTTGATGTTGAACTGTTCTTGGGGTGGGATAGGAGTGGCACTCATTTCTCTGTAGAATTTGTAT
The DNA here is from genome assembly GCA_013400575.1 of Peucedramus taeniatus. NCBI lineage: Eukaryota > Metazoa > Chordata > Aves > Passeriformes > Fringillidae > Peucedramus > Peucedramus taeniatus. The sequence goes on from WBNO01013625.1 coordinate 5,190, forward strand.
GGAGTATTTGGGACCATATGCATTTGATATGCATAGCTGGTGTCTCACATGTAATACACTAATACATTTACACTCTATGTGCAGTTTAAGATGCATTAAATGTTCTACAGGCATATGAAGACCTTATCTAGAACACCAATAGGCACTTAATTAAAAATTAATAGAGTTGGCACGTATAATATATAGGCAGGCAAAATTTATTGCATCAGTATGGTTTTATCTCAAATGTTCCTTACATTTCAGATTAAAGTATAGTGTTAGATTGTACCTGTTGTTTGATACTAATCCTGACTTCACCAGCCTCCTTATAAACCACTGAATGAATTGCATGTAGAGGTCAGATAAAGCAATGTATGAGGAGATTTTCTTTGATTGTTCTATTTGGGTTTTTTAGTTGTGTTTTGTTTTGGGGGTTTTTCTTGTGGTGTTGGTTGTTTAGTTGTTGTTGTTTAGTTGTGGTTTTTTTTGTTTCAGTTTTTTTTGTTTGATATATTTTGTGTTGGTAGAAGTTGTAGACTGCTTCAGTAATTGGGCCAGATGGATATAACTGCTTTGTTAGATGAGTCAGCCTACTTTTTAATGATGTTTTTAACAGTACAGCTGCATTTCATTAGAAATGTTTCGTGGTGAAATTGTCTTTGGGTTTCTTGTTTGCGATTGCATATAGGATTTTAGGACTAAAACTGTTCTTAAAAGAGATATGCAGTTGGTTTGGAATATCTCAGTAATTTTTTAAGTGAAAGCTTAACTTCTCAGATGCTAATGAATCAAACTAATGCACAATTTAAAGTCATACTTTGAAGAAACAAGTTTGAGATGTTAGCTATTCACTTCAGATTAAAAGAGAAATCAGACGATATGTTTTGAAAATAAATGCATTACTTGATCTATAACATTTTAAAAGTTGACTTCCTTCCCTTTTGAGTAACTTTCTAAGAATGTCTTACTTTTGTACATTTAGATTTTAACTAGTTTTTGTAAGTTTTCATGTGGAGAAAGGAAGAGAAGTTGTTGTAGTGTTTACTATGGGTGTTCTTGCTCTAAAAGAAATGGTAGTATGACCAAAACAGAATAAAATTAATTTTTTGGGAGGACAGACAACCATCTTCATTTACTGTAGAATGAACTAAGCCAGGGTTTAGGCTTTTCCAATATACTGTTAGTCCAGAGACAGCAAATGTTTAGTCTCTTCAGCATTGAGCTGCTGTTTACATTTCAATGAAAGAGGGAACAGCTAGGGCAAAAGAGCAAGGGTGCAGTCATAGGCTTCCTTCACTTTTCTCGATTAAAAATGACAGGGGGGAAAAAAAGCTTTGCTACAAAATCCACACGTCCCCTTCTCAAAATAAATAACGCTGTGAAGGGGCCTGGGTGGGCTTTTAAAAACTGGGACATTTTCATGACAGGCAGGCAGTGGGCACATAGGTATAATGACACAATACTCAGTAGCATTTTATGTAGTTTTTTGAGCTGCAGTTTAGACTATTACACGCAGTATATAATAGCAATAACAAGATTAATTAATTTCATTCGAGAGGTGACTAAGTATCTTCAGTAGTCGACACGCTTAAGTTCGTGGTCCGGTTGTCTCCTTCGCTGTCATTCCGCTGGCTTTTTGCCTTCCTCGGTGTTTGTTCTGCATGGCTTAGTGGATAGGAGATGCCTTGTGCAGTCTCGGAGCCTCACCTGTAAGAAGCCCTAATGTGAGAGTACATCCCTTCCTGTGCACAAAGGTGTTGCTGCAGCTCTCTGCCGCGCACAGCCATTTTAATCTGAATGGGGAATCTGTCTGGGGACCCGAGTGCAGTAATTAGCAGTCTCTTCAGAGTGTCAGAGCAGAATTACCATTGTAATGGTTTAGCAGGAGGATAAAAGGATTGAATTTGGGTCTGCCTTCCTGCCAAACTAAATGAGTTGCCATGGGAATTTTCAAATATAAGAGGCGTTTACTTAAAGCAATTTGGCGAGTTTGAATAAACTCATAAATTACTGGGTTTAGAGGAGAGATCCCTGCTTTCTCTGGCATGGGCTGAACAGCAAAGAAGGCTGTTAGAAAGCTGCTTACATTCTTAATGAGAATAAGTTGATCTATGCTCCCTTGCAGACTATCAGCTTATTAAGGCTAAACTGTTTCTGCTAAATACAGTACAGTAAGCACATTTTGAGAGACATAGTTTGCAACAAATCCCCGAAGTAAAAAGCAACATCTGATTGCTCCAAATATAAATTGAATTTCCTTTGCCAGATTAGATCTGTTTTCAAGTAATGCTATTAAAAATGGTTCTCTGTATTGTTTCAATAAACATTAACCTGCTATTGATTTCAACTTTCCTCCGTGCATGTAATATTTATTACAACACTTGTCAGATCTGCTTCTGAAAGGGGTGGGAGGGCACTGAGGTTTCTTTGGAAAACAAATAAGGTCCTATGGCCCTTCAAACTCTTTTTTTTTCCTCGGGTCACATGTAAATGTTTTCCCAGCTCAGGCCTGCCTGCCTTCTCTCTAAAGGGAGTTGGGCTTTGACCCGCTGACTTCTTTGTCAGCACCGATGGTATTGAAATGTGAGAAGATGGACTTGGTGCTTTCACAAGTGCCTCAAGTGATGAACATCACTTATGCTTGTTTAACCTTCAGCTGTGCTCCAGAAGTCAGCTGTAGTAGGCTGGGGAAGAACTGCTGGCCGCTTGTTTGGAAGCATGTGTTAATGTTCTCCCGGCCGCTTAGATCGGGTAACTTAAAGACATAGGGACGATTAGACGTGCCTGAATACTTCGATGCCAGCTTTAAAAGTGTACATTCAAGGACATGTCATACTCGAAACAGTATGCAGTATTTTCCCCAAAATAACTGATATTGGTTATATAGCTTAAGGCTTAAATGTTGTCTTGTGATCCTTTCTAGTACGTATCTCAAGTCTTTACCCATCATAAGTATTAGAATATGGAGATGGAACTAATTAAAAAGAGAGCAGTACTGCCGTAATGGCAGTAATTTTAACTTTCGTTTAAAGCCATAAAAATACAGGTAGAACTCCTTGATATAATCTTACATCACTAGCAGGAATCCTGTAAATTAGCAAAGGAAAATAGTAAATTTGTGCTGGTGATTCAGTGGTTGAACAGCTGCTGAGTTCTAACAAATTCCTGAACTGTTACTTATGATGCAGCTGAAGCTGTTTGGTAGCCTCGGGGTACTGTTTCTGTGAAACTTTAGAAATATCTCCGAAGAAATTAGAAGAGAACAAGAGCAGCATTTACTCCTAATACTCGAAATTTTAACTGTTCATTTAAAGTTACTTTGAGAAATATTTTCAGGGAATTGATTCCATCAGAATTGATCCCCACCCCCATACTTTCTTACTTCTTAGTTGAGTTACTGAAAGGCAAAATTTTATAACAAAATACTTATAAATAAGTATTTACAATAAAATAAAAATATTATCTAAGTGTTTGTGAAGTGGCTTGAGAAACTGAAACTATGAAAACTTCCACACACTGTATTATAAGAGGGTTGCTAAATTATTAGAGGACATTGTCAGCATTAAAAAATATATAGAAAATGCAGTGCTACAGAGGACTCTTTGGGATACTGGGTTGAAATGAGTGCATCACTTAGGTCCCTTAGTTCCAGTACCTTACAGCACCTGTGCAAATCTATACTATTTACAGAAATCAGGTAGTAAAAAAATCTGAAACAAAATTGTATATATTGGTATTACATTTTTCAGATTTCACACTCTGGGATTTTTTCTGCATTTTAGAATTTTAGTTCCGTAGGTTGTGCGGCTTGATTGGGACCTATATTATATCACATTTTGTGTGTTCTTCTCTTCTCCTCTCTGCTTGACTTGCAAAACTGAGATGTAAATAAGTGGCAGTGGGAGTGCAGGAAAAGCTTAAACTGGTGGGATTTTTTTTGCTAGGTCAGATGTTGAGATAGGGATATTTAAAAATAACTGATAACTGAATCTGGGCTACACAGTATGAATTTAGTTTTGCAATACCTGTGAAAGAGGAAGGTGGGAATTGCTGCCTAGTATTTCACCTAATTTTTTTTTTTAATGAAGGATTTTTATAACCTAAAGCTTATTGACCGGTCACATCAAAAACATTCTTCTCCAGAGTTTATGAATACATACATCAGGCAAGTTATCTAATAGAAGATGGATATTTCATTTGAAGGATATTCTGTCCTTTACTTCATGAGTAGTGTAGGAGAAACCTTACCATCTAAAAGTATGGCATACGGAAAAAAAGTCTGGTTTTAGGTAAAACTGAGATGGGCCTGCTTAGATCTGAATCTGATTTCAGCTAAAGTATGTTCTCACGACTTGTGCTGTGTCTGTTGTTTCATATTGAAAGCAAAAATCCCCTTTCTGCTCCAATCCTGAATGAAGCCGCAGGCTAATTAGTTTGTGAATGGATATCATAAAAAAACATGAACTAGATTTTTCTGTGAGCTGACTTTATGTTCCAAGTGCTAGAAAAGTAACTCACAGATTTTCTGGGGGTTTTGGAGAGGTGTATCACCTTGTTGAATGTCTCACCGAGCAGCAGAGAACACAGATGAAGTGTCAGGGATATGCGCAAAGGTGGGAATACCATAATGGGGAAGAAGTGAGAAGCAATGCAACGTACTTGTTCTCTGTGTTTAATTTGTTATATTTTGAGGGTTCTTGGCTCCTGCTGGTCGAGGAATCCAGAGAATCAAAGAAACATGCGTGCTGCTAGACCAGTAGGGATAGCAGCTGTTTCTTCTCTGAGCACTCCCTCTTTTCTAATAACCTCTCCTGCAAGTATTTTTATCCAGTCTCCATTTAATTCTGCTTCTGCTTGGGCATTGTTACTTTTGCCTTTGATCTTCAGATTCCAACAGTTTCTTTCCTTCTGCAATTTTTTCACTTACTAACTTGCAAACTTTTGACAGCAGGTTCTTTGCATGTATATTGTAGGTATCTGAACTCCAGGCCAGAAGTGTTTATATACTGTTATGCTAAAATTAGCAGAGACATGAAAACAAAATGCATAATCTAATAATACAATTCTTGGCTAAAGAAAATCAGCAGCTCTCACTTGGGGTAGTTCTATAGAAGAATGTAATGTACAAAAAGGAAAAAATATCAATAAGGAAAATGATTTTTGTTGAGTCCTCACACTATCAAGCCAAGCAGTTATTTTCAGTTTCTTAACAGGGAGCTTTGTAAGTACTGCATGCACTATTTAACTGCTGCCTGCGGATTTAAAGTTGCTGGTATAAGGTGTAAGAATTGTGAGTTTGAGATGATGATGTTTTTAGAGGTTTGAAATTAGGTTTTTTTCAGTGCTTTTAGAACATGGAGTGCAAATACCAAAGAAGTTCAAAGATCTCTGCAAAATATGAATGTGTGTACTTAGAGTAGTAAGTAAATGGTTGAGATTGTAGCCATTGCTCCGGGTGAGCAAATCTACAAATGGAGGAATACACTTCTCATAGTTTTAAGGTAACCTAGAAGAGCATGATCAGTACAGTTGGCCAAGAGAAGCTGTAATAGTGTTTCTCCACTATAGACTGGCATCAAGAGAGAAGAAAGACAGAAAGGAGAATGAATATAAGTGAAGAAATGTGCAAAAACCATAAACTAAGAATTGTGGGAGAATGAGGAATAAGAAAGATGCAGTGGAATATTTTAATATAAAAAAAATATTTTAGTTGTCAGGTGGTGGTTTCCAGTTAGAAAAGAAGATTAAACTGATGGGCTTCAGAATTAGCAAGACTAAGACTCCCAGTTCCACATGGAACTGAGTCAGTTGGCACACTGTGGTGTCAGCTCCCATCAGTCTCTCCTCCCTTACTGGTGAGTCTGCAGTGAGCTCCTTCAGTTTTGTAATCTGGCAGAAAAAATGTACAGGTTAAAAAAAAAAAAAAAGTTGCCAGATGAGCAAGTTGGCCATGGTTCAGTCCTGGATCCAGTGATAGATATAGGAGAGCAGCAGTAAGGAAAGAATAGGACTCTGACCACCACTAGCTAAATTGGCTTAAAGTACCACAGAAGTGCCAGTTGAGAGGCTTTTTGTATCTTGAAAAATAATTTTTGACGCCTTTGACAGCAAAGTAAAACCTCAACCTAATCATTCTGAACTAATTTGTAGTCTGGGAAATAGTCTTAAAGATTGCATTTTAATTTTTTACGTTCTGGAATCGACTGTTGTATTTGCTAGGTAAACTTGTGTGAACTTGTTTCCTCTGAAATTATTCTCCCTAAGTTTTCTGTCTGATTGATTCCCATTCCATCCTCTGTTTTTCAAAGTCTTAGCTTTCTGAACTCAGTCGTGCATGGATGCACAACAACTTAATTTTACACATTCTGGAAACAAAATTCCATTAATTTGTCCATTCACTTGAATTGCTTCAGAATGATATGCCTTGCTTTTCACACCTTTTGTACCTATGTTTTTATTTCCCTTGGCTTAAGGAGAAGAATTTCATTTGTCTTTTCCCATTAATGCTGAGTGAATGAATATTCTTCAGTTACTCTGAGTGTCCAAAAATTTGCATAACTTTTTAGGTTTACTTCTTAATTTTTCAGCCATGTCATGTAACTGAAAGCTTAAAATACACTTTTTCTGGTTTTGGATTTTTTTTTCCTATGTATTAGTTTTTACATACATTAAGGGAGGTTTGTACTGCAAAGTGCTATGTATAAGAATATAGTCCATAAAATTAGAGACTGTGTGAATTTAGGTATTATTTTGAAATATTCATGAGATTCTGAGGCTCAGGAGATTAAGAGGCACTAAAGTGATTTGTCTTGTAGTAGAAAATGTATTTTAAGCTGCTTTTGCTTATGGTTGTGCACCTTGTCTACTACAATACTAAAGTATAATTTACAATCTCTGAAAGACAATTTAATTCTACGTATTTCTAACATCTAAGTCTAAATTTGTTTTTCCTAAAAACTGAATTAGAACAATAAATGTTTAGAGAACCAGAGCGTCTGAACAATATTCAAACCAATTCAAACAGAAAGCTGTGCATAATTGACTCAGAAATCTAGAAATGGGACAGTGTTACTTGTTTAACGGGACTCAAGGATCATTCAGAAAGCAGGTGGAAATCTTGTATCAATCAAATACAGAGTGAGAGTGAAGGGCAAGGCACTGGTAGGGAATGTGTAGGAAGAAATGAAGTTACCACTGGAACAGTTTGGGATTTTTAGGGTGGGTTAATATTTTTAATACCAATGTTGCTTGTTCTCTGCAAAGGTCCTACAATATGCATCTGGCATTTAAGATTAGTTAGAAGCTGCAGGGGAGATGCTACACAGAAATATTGCAGGAGTATCCTGTCAAGAATGGTTTCCTGAGCATGACATGACAGCATTGATCTAGGATGGCTCAGTGGCTGCAGTTTGTTTCAGCCACAGTTCAGGTACCCAGCTGCTTAAAACATGAAAAAGGGAAACCATTAAATGAAGTTTTGGTGTAGTATCTGATCCAGAGTCTGTAGCAAGCTGTTCAGGTGCAACACTATAAAACATGCAATGATCAGCAACAAAGAGAAGCACAGAGATCTTGAATATTTCTGTCCCAGTATAGCCTTTAACTTGCAATGAAATTTGATCAAATTTATACTGTGAGTCCTGCTAAATGGTTACTTTAGTGTCTGTGTCTGCTGGGGAAGGCAGATTTTTAAATTAGTGTGTAGAACAGCAGGGAAGAATGGTCAAATTAATTATTTAAGATAGGCCCGAGACATACTTCTCTCATTCTAGGACAGAAGATTACGCTTAAAAAACTTTATTTGTTCTATCATATGGGATCAATTATTATATAGGAAAAAAATTATAATAGTTTATTCTGGTAATGTAGGATTTTAGGAAAAAAGGAGATGAAAAAATTCTGGTCAGTAATTTATTTGGGGATTTTCCAAATTCCTTTATTTTGACAAGTCTCTAGTCAGGTACCTCATGATCCCAGTACCTTCTGAACAGAAGATGATGTTTGCTATACCATGGTCTCATTCCTCTATGTGAGCTGTCATAGCCTATACTTGCTTGTGAGAGGGTTCTGAAACATGGCCCACATACAAAATTGGTAGAGTTTGTTATTTATGCCTGGCAGGGCATAGTTTAGGGCAGGGGGGAAAATGTGTAGGTTTCACTGCAGATTCCAGAAAATAGTTTTTATAAAACCCGTGGTTTTATTGGGGGGGGGCGGTAAGGGTGTTGGTTTGGGGTGGTTTTTTTTGTTGTTCTTTGGGGTTTTTTGTTTGGTTGGGTTTTTTTAATTTAACAAGTTTTAGGAAGGTTCTTTAACTATGTTAGAAACATAGATTGCTGGAATACAAATTCCTTTTGCAAATCAGTGGATAACAAAAAGGTACTTTTATTGCAATTTGGTATCATTTTTCAGAATGTAAGGGGTATTTTTTAAAGCACTAGGAATACTTTCAAAGCTAAATTTCTGTTACTGCTGATGTTCTCTATTTTCTGTAATAAGTATTTATAATCTGGTCTTAAAACCTGGCAGAATAAAATCTCATATACACAGTAGAATATCATAAGAAACTGACTTCATATAAATACATTATGAAAAATAGGTGGTTCTTATTTGTCAAAATCTGTATGAGAAATACTGATCTTATGGTACGTGATTAATTCCCAAAGCCCAAAAGGTGAATATCTTCAAAAATTAAGTTGGTTTCATTTTCTTTGACACTTACTTCAGCTTCAGCTTCCATTTTTTTTTTTTTCCCCAAGAACTATGATGAATAATTAAAACAAGACTTGTGTATGTTTGAATTATTCTGGGTGCTTGCACTGGAAAATTATGTGGCTACATTTAAGAAGAAGTCAAGTTATCATCACTTCTGTTATTCTGGAGTAGGTACAAGAAACTGAAGTGTGTTGCATGATCTTCATCATTTACTAAGAATTCATTAATCTTTTGTAACTGAAGTTGCTAAGATTAAAGGAATTGATTAAAAAGTTAAAATGTGTTGCATGTATATTTTTATGTAATATTTGCAGATGTCAGAAGTATTTTTGCAAATTGTGACTATCTTAAAAGGCTTTTAAAAGTGTTTTTAATGCTAAATTTATGTTATGTAGAAACAAAATAACAATACAAACTGATAGACGGAACTTCCACGCTCAGCTCCTAAGTGACAGCACGAATGAATGTTCAGGGCTGTCAGGAGTCAAAAAGCTGCCTTTTGTCAGAGTGTGATCAAATCTTCGCTTTGCTGCCTGATGCTCTCAAGTGATGGACACCTCACAGCACACACACCTGTGGCTGCTGTGTGCAGCTCAGGCTCCTCAGACAGTCTGCAGCAGCCAGAACAGCTCTCTCTGCCTTTCCTCCTTGAGGCATGGAAGGTTGCTGGCCATCCATGCCCCACGGTAGTCACAGGTTAGGGCTGTGTCTGAAGGAGGAGGGAGTGCGATGCGTGGTCAGGTGTGCCCAGCAGTGGTGTGGCTCCCTGGGGAAGAGGTGCTCCTCAAAGGCCCTTTGTGCTGGTCCCTGCTGGTTCTCGCTGCTGTCTGTGGAAAACAAGTGTTGGCCAGGCTCTAAAAGCTGAAAAGGAGGCTCAGTAAAATAGCAGAGAAAGCCTTTCCCTAGCAACACACTGTCTCGAGCAGCCTGAGCCTTCAGACCGAAGGTCATATGATTGACATATTTGTCCCCTAAAGAGAATGCACACAATTAGTTTTTTCACTTCTCTGTATTTTTAAGCTGTGTGGAAGTGGGTTTTAGCAGCCATACAAGAGGAAACTGGCCAGTTGGAATACCATCACCCCCTTCTTCTGGACTTCATCAGCTCTGAAAGTTCAAGAGCTGGAGAGGCATCTGTGGTTTTTATGGAAGAGCTAAATTCGATTTTTAAACACTATTTAAATATTGGTATTGGAGTACCAGTAAAGTGCACATAAGACACATGGTGTTCGATTCAACACAGCTATAGGCTGCTTGTAGGCATGTAAGCAATTGGAAATAATTGTGACCTTTTAGTACTCATTCAGTTTCTAGCAGCTGTTGAAAATTACTGCAAGTCTATACTCAGTGTGTATCTCCTTTTAAACTTCCAATATTCTGTTTTGTTAGTTGGATTAGAAATGTAAAACTTAAATTGGTTGAATTTTTGGGCATCTTAGATTTGAAACAATACTGTTTCCCTAGATGGTAGCTTTATGTAAAGTTCTGAATGAAAGTCATTACATGCCTTGACCTTAGAGATTGTGTGTGTGCAGAAAACTGTCATTTTGAAAATAAAACCATTAATGCAAGTATTTTACAAAAGGGAGTGTATGTGAAATGCAGAAACAATTTTTTATATCACATTTAGCTATCATGATTTCTGTTGAAAATAAGAGTAGAGCAGTAAGTGTGACACTTGAAGAAGCTATTGGAGGACCACTCCTCCCTGAATACTCACATTTTATAACTGGAAAGTCTAAACATTCCTGGGTTCAGTCCATGTTGTGATAAAGTAGTTTATTTTAATTAGTCAGCATCACATTTTCAGGACATATCCTGCTGAAGATAAAAATGTCTTAGAAGTTACTACTGCAGCTTGAATTCCCATGTGGTAGTGCAGCCCTGAATCCTGTGTTTAATGAAACACATGAGAGAAGATACCCTTGAAATTTCGACATGTACTAATTCACAGCAACAGTCTTTGTGCTCCCTGTCACCAGCAGTTAGTTTTCTTATGTTGCTCTAAAGAGAGAGACTCCTCACATTCTTTCTTGGTTATTAAATTTGATATGAAATGTCATTTTTCTTTCTTTTTTTTTTTTATTATTTCTGGGTGGGAACAGATTCAAAACATACTGGACATGTTTTCCATGTGAAAACATGCAGTCATCTCAGTGCCATTTTGAAAATGAAAGGCTTTAGTTTATGTTGTAAACCATTAGCATAGCTGGAAGGAAACCTATGTAGCATTGGGATCTCTTGAGTTTGCAACAAAATACTAGTTTTGAAACCCTTAAATGGGATTCTTCATGTCTCCAGTCCCATCTTGCTCCCCATGTCCCCACTCACTCCAATATTTGAGTTAGGTGTCTTTGCAGTTCAAGGGAATTTACAGCTATTTCTGGTGTATGAACTCAAACTTTGAATAGAGACGTCTTAGGATGATAGGCGGAAAATAATTGTTATGGGTCAGGCCACACTTAACTGTAAATATTTTAATTAATCATTCCATTTATATATTTCTAATAACTGCCTCTAATCTGTACCTATTAAAACAAGTACCTTGATCATAGGTCGTTTTGTAGAATGCATTAGATAAATTGTTTTTATAATTTACTGAAAACTCAGAATGAGTTAATGAATTTGTCCTGATTAAAGTGGAATGTGTCAACACTGTCTCAATTTTCTGGCACTGTTCAGTCTGTTCCAAAGGCTACAGCTGGAATAAAGACTTGCATAATATAAGTTGTGTTTGCATTCTGCTCTCTTCAGATTCCTAGGATACTGATGGAACTCAGGATGTTGCTGGTAGAGCCATATGTGGGAAATTTGTACGAGAGGCTCACCTGGTACTATCTCATTCTCTGTGCTTACAGTTTAACTGCTATTTTCAGAATTGAACTAACCAGTGAGGAGGAATTTTGAACGTCTAGCATTCCAAAACTAGGAATACCAACAGTGAAGTGTTCAGCTCTGAACATTTTTAATATGGGCTTGCACATTGCTAAAAATAGGTCTAATGCTTTAGATTCCATGGACGCCTTTAGATTGATAGGTATTTCATTTGAATCTTAATACAAATATCAGCAGATGTCTATGCTAGCAAATAAATGTCAGTATTATTCTGCCTTTTAAAAACATTTTAGAATGTACTGTAAATTTTTTTTTTCCTTTAGAATTTTTTGGGGTTAAGTGTGTTCATGTGTGTTGTGAAAAATGCATTCCTGTTATGGAGCTTTATGAACTGCTGAAGCTCTCCAGTGTGGTATACAGAGATTCTTATCACGGATTTTATTAAAAACATTAAAGCAGACGTGCAAGGAAAATAGGAATGATAATTAAAAAAGAAGAAAAAACTCTAAGCAAAAAGCAAATATTGAAATTAAGTATTGTTGAGGGTTTGATTTAATCTATCCATGTGACCTTTTTTTTTCCTTTAAAGCCCAAAACCCTGTGATTTAAACATGAACCCATCACATCTGTCCTAAAGAAATGTTGACCTGTTAAGGTCAAGCAAATTCCCCCCACCCCATTGTGTTACCAACTAGTACCTAGGGCGTATATATGGTGACGCAAACTTGTAAGTTCCATTGATGCTGTAAAACATCCGTCTGGTTTGTAAAACATGCTATCTGCCAATTTTCTGTACCTTATCTGTATTTTCTTTGTGCAGAAATGGAAAGTGGGGGAGGGAGGGCATCAGGACTCTCAAACTTATTACTGGTAAGCCAAGTATCGTGATTAAACAGGGATATGTCAGATAAGGTGATGGGGAGTGTAAAAAGATAGGCTGTCTTTTCCCCCTAGTGTATCTTTAACATTATGACCAATGAATTTGTCAAGTAAAACAGCACAAGTCTTCTTTGCATATCATTTGAACTGAGAGCTTGCTTTGAAGAAGATAAGCAGACTGTGTTGCCCAGAAGAAATAATGATGCTAATTTATCTATGCCTGTCCTCACAGCCATAGCAGTGTCTGTCAGTGTTGAAAACGAAATACAGAAATAACTGAGCTATAGTTTTATCACATGTTCAGTGCCATAGGATTGTTGATGTACAGGACTCTGAGAAATAGGGCTGGTCTGGAAGTCTTAGTTGTTAAAGTATTTGGGAAATTTTCCTCTAATATAATAATAGCTGCCAAACTGTGACAGAAAAGACCTCTTTGACCAATCCCCCTCAAAACAAACAAAGCTATGTTGTAGGATTTCTGCTCCATAACCCTCAGAAGTGTATAATCAAGGGTGAGTGTAGTAAGGGCGCCCCTCCGAGAGTCCCTTCGGGGGGTCCCGGCTGGCTGTGCACACACAGCTGCGGGGGAACCTCTCCCCATCTCCGAGGGTCAGGAGGGCGGCTCAGGCTCTCACCTTCACGGGTGAGGCAGGAATAGACTGCGGTGGAAGAAAGGAGTGGACTTCGAATGGAGGGATCAGTCCAGGTTTATTAAAGACCTTGAGCCCAGCACCACCTCACTTTGAAGACCAAGCTCTGGGCTATCAGGTATATTATAAAGGGGAGGGAACAAAGATAGGGAGCCAATGGGGAAACATGGGGGTATGGACATTAGGAAGATGGGTCTCTGGGGAGACCAATGGGGGTAATCTGCGGGAGGAACCCCGGTTCCCGAACCAGTCACTCGATGCCCTTAACAGAAGTTTCCAGGGGAAGGGATGGGCTGCTGAGTGACAGACAGGACACTGGGGAGGGGTTGAGGGAGGAGGCAGGATGGGCAGAACCACTGAAATAAGGGAGAACTGGGATAAACCAAGGTACAGAACAGTTATAAAAAAGCATATAAAACAATACAACAGGTGAGAAAGTCTGTTACATATGTTTACTAGCAACTTCTAGCTGTCAATATTTACATTCTGGGCATGGGAAACTTGAAGATCTCTGCCAGATTTTTTTGAGGGAAAGAGAGATGTTTTCTTTAATACTGAGTAGTAGAGTGATTTACCAGAACCAAAAGCCTTTACAAAAGTAAAATCTAATTTCTAGCACTAGGTAATTGATTAATAGTTGAGGTACTCCCATTCAGAGTCTTATAAAAAAGCTCTTCTCTTTGTCTTTTTCATCTAGTTACCTGTCATCTTGTCTAGGATATTGTTGCTATAGAAACATCACTTCCAACAACTTAGAAATTAAAAAAAAGGTCTTCCAAACACAGATTTTAAGCATATGCACTTCAGCATCAAAAATTCCAATGTGTTTTAGCCTTTGTAGTATATTTTACAATATATTGATGCCTGAGATATGTGGTGGTTTTTTGGGTTTTTTTTTTGTTTTGTTTTGGTTTTGGTTTTTTTTGTGGTTTTTTTTTTTCTTTTTTTTTGTGTGTGTGTGTGGTTTTTTTTTGTTTTTTTGTTTGGTTTTTTTATTTATTTTTTGTTTTTGTTTTTATTTTGTTTCTTTTTGGTTTGGTTTGGTTTGGTTTGGTTTTTTTCAGGAATTTTTAATATAATGTTCCTAAGGTTTTTTTGTTTATAAATCATGAATGGAAGGTTTTTGTCCCTGAATGGAGGTATTCATGTGTAAAGACTGTTTGACTGGAGCATGGTATGTTAGGAATACTTACTGATCTACAAGTGAATTTCAGTGGAAGATTTTTCTTTGTCAGGGAGATAAAAGCATTCTAGAGCCTGAGAGTCCAGCCTGTGTCACAGTGCAAACCTCCAAGCTGCAGCTGTTGGGCTGTAGAGCAGCTGGGGACTGCGGGAAGGCAGGGTGACAGACCCCTGAGGAGCAGCACTGCCTCCTGGATAAGTAGGATAAGATCAATGACAGTAAAATATTTCAGTAGTGCTATTGCGTTTTACTAAAATTCCTATTAAATTAGTAAATAGTAGATGGCTTATACTATGCAAATATTCTGTGCAGTCTAAAGAATAATTAAAGTCCTCATATTTAATGTGTGTGTTTCCAGGTGATAGAAAAGTTATGTTTATTTTGTGTGGCAATTTTAAATTACTTTTCTATTTGAGGAAGAGTTTTAAGTATTTATTCTTGTTCATTAGTACAATATTCTTCCATAACTGCTAAGTCCCCTGCTTGGAGTGCATGTAAAATTATTTATTGCCTTACCTGCATTCTGAAAAATATAGGGTGTTCTTAGAAGAATTCTCTCTACTTGAAGCAAGTGGTGCATGGACTTGGGCAAAATGTTTGCTATCTGGAAGAGTTCTCTCTAAGGGTGGCAGGAAAGCTGCTGGGTGAGAGCTGGTGAGAACTGCTGTTTAACCAGCAGTGGTGTTTAACCAGAGCAGGCAGGGAGGCAGCTCTGCAGGAGAGGTTGCTGAGGTGCTCTTTGGTGCTGTCACGCTCCTGAAGCCTCTGGTCATTCTTTCCATGAGCCTGGTGGGACAGGCCTGCTGCAGTTGGCAGGGGAAGATGGAGACTGGTTGTTGGCCCTTGTGTTCCTGGCTGATCTGGCCGTCATTTTGCTTCACCACCATTTTCTCACTTGCTGCTCCTTCTCTGAGCCTGAAAGGACAGCCCTGGAACAGATTATAAAGAACTGGTCCCCAAAGCCAGACTTCGCTGCATTTTGTCCAAAATAATAAAACAGTCTGCTGTCTTTCCTAGAGCTGGACTCACTTCAGTTCATGAGAATTCAGCTGAAGTACAGGGATGTGACAGGATTGCAAAAACGTCATTCAAAATGTGTGACATCTGGAAGCTAGCCTGTCAGTGAAAGTCACTGACATCACCTAAATATGAGGTTCTATTTTTTATGCATGTGGGGGGGGAAAGTGTATCTGTTATATTTTTCAAAGCAGTTATTTTAAAAGAAAATGGAACATTATATAGAGAAAGCACCTATGTTTGTAGAAATGTGTTGAAAGCCTTCCCTTCCAGCCCTGGTTATAATGAAAATCAGAGAGCATTTTGAGACTTATGTGTGTGAGATTGTAAGGCTCAAGAAGCTCTGTCAGAATAAGGTATCCCAGCTATGACACGAGTGAGTGGATTGTTTAGTTTCTGAATTATTTGAGCTGCAGTGATGCTCCTTTTGGGCCTGGCAGCAGTATGGCAGGGCAGTATGGCCACTGGCTGTCTCTGTAAGGTCTAGTTTATGGATCTCTGCTCTATCCTAAACACTGCTACTTGATCCTTCTTTTAAATACCATCTTTCTTTCCTTGTCTGCTGTAATTTGTTACAGGCTTCTCAGAGTTGACAGAATCTAACAGTCCCCCTTTCACCTCTGAAAACTGTTGTCATTGACATTGCCCAATGAAGGCAGTTACCTTTGGAGTCTGCATGCCTGTCTGTCTTCCACCTGGATAACAAATGTATCGGGTGTATGTATGTTTTGTGTATAAATAAGAAGATAAAGTGTATGATACTCCTCAGGGCACTGTATGCACATGAGAATCAGAGGCATTTCAGTACCTAAAAATTTTCTGGATTTTCTGGAGGTTTTGGGATATCTGAGGTTGAAATATAGCTTGGACATTGATAGTAAAAAGAATTCATTGGAGTGTTTTAGTTAAGCTCCCCATTTCATGACTTGAAACAAGCTCTTACTAATAGCAGTTATATAATAAACTGCATTCTTTTTTTGTGGATCTGTTGGTCCAAAGTAGGGGAGACAATTGCATTTTTAACTGGGAATTTGTATGGTCAGCAGTGTCTATTTAGTTGGAAATTGTGTTTTTTAGAAAGTGTTTCCCAGAGACTTCATGTAGGTGGCACTTGTGTTTTGAGCCTTGCAATTCTAATCCTACACTGACAAAGATTAGAAAGCAAATTACTTAAAATGATAGTCCTCACTGGAATTTGGTCTCCTTTAGGTCTGTTTATTGCTAGCCCTGGTAGAGTTGAGCTACTGTGAGGAGTTACAAGCTGAGTGTTCACAGTACAGCACCCACTGGTGTCTGTGCACCAGTGTGACTTTGTTAGGATTTACTGCTTCCATCTCTTCTATATTTGTATTTGCAAGTAGTTGCTTACATTTAAAGAATTATGTTTCAATATACCATTTAAGGCTTTTATTTTTAATCTACATGTTATATTGTACGTGATAAATACAAGGAAAGCACTGGACATTTAAGAGGATGAGAGGTTTGAGTCAATCACTTGAGCTTCAACTTAGTAATGCAAATCTGGTTTTAAGTGACCTTATTGATGTTTGCTCAAAGTAGCTTCCTTTTGGTACAAATGACTGAGCTTTGTTGCAGCTATTGTTCAGGTAATGTACTGTCCCTTTAGGGACTGCCTTTGTATCCCTGATGCAACCTTCTTTGCTTTAACAAAGTGCCTGCAGGAATGCCTGGAGCTAAGATAGATCTCATGTGCCTCATATGATCATCTGTCAGCAAAGAAGTGAGAGGATAGGGCAGGGAATAACATGTGCCCCTTGCTCTGACGCAGTTCTCGGAAGTTTGAGGGGTTGGCTGTTGGTGAAGGATGTTCAAGTGGAGGGCTTGGTACCAGAGAGGGAAGGACACGACAGTGTGTCCCAGAGGGTCCTGGGCGCTTCTGTGCCTTCACCGTGAGGAGAGGTGGCAAGTGACTGTTCCAAGGGTGGGGTGTGAGGGGCTGGCAGGATTTTGGGCAGCACTGGTAGGGTGAGTGGTGGCAGCAATGCTGCGCACCCATGTCCTGCAGAGGTGGCATTGTGCAACAAACAGTGCCATCTTCTGGGAGGAGCCGGAACCATGACCTTGTGGTCAGCGTTACACGTGTTTTTTAAAGTGGTGGGATGGGTTTTTTGTTGGGGTTGGGGCTTTTTTTTATCTAATAAATGCTTTACATATCAAAGCACCAGAAGTCAGTGTTAATGTCTGATAATGCAAGTCCACTTCTTCCATCTCCCAATTTTTTACTGATACAGTTTTTAAGTGAAAATTTTAAGTGTATTTTGGGTTTTGTTTAAAAGAAGAAAAGTTTATCAACTGCTTGGTCTAGAGAAGAAAATCTCAAAAATGAAAGTTAAGGACTTGGTCTGCTTTGTTTAAGTCCATTGTTATTTCCATAAACATACTTCATAAAGCCTAGTAATTGCAACATCTTTTCTAATAGAAAGCAGTAGTGACCTATAGGAAAATGTTAAAGTAAGAATGATTGGTTGAACTTATATCTCCTTCTTCTGACCATATCAAAAGGGTAAAAATATTTTCTGTCTTAAAATGATTATCCTATAAATAGTTATGTTGGGAAATATTCACTATGGTGCAAAATCTGGGATTAGGGTTATTAAAATTATCCTAGCAAGTGGAGTGTAATATTCAGCATTTACTGAAAGTCATTGATGACGTAGATCAATCTCCTGAAGGTCTTATTTGGAGGAAGTGAGCAATTTTAGTAGCATTAATGGGACTATATGGGATATGCAGCTGACATTGTGAGGAAGTTTTCTTGTTACACACTTTCAAATAAATAAATACATGAATGCAAGCAATGAAGTACAAGTTATGGAGGAGGGGAAAAGATTAATCAATGTGTTAAAAAAATCTTTATTGCTAAAATAACTTTGATAAGGTATATCCAGAATGATGAGAATTTTTGAGCTCTCGATAGGGAAATAGATTTGGAATTGGTTTTATTGTGTCATGATTGCCTAGGTAATTTACCAGCAAAAATGCAATGGAAAAATAGTTTATTTAAAAAAGAAGATAAAGTTGTAAATTATAAATCTGTTCTGTGTCATTAAGATTGCTAGAATTGGCAAATTTTGTATTCCAAAGGGTCTATGGGACTATGGTGTCTGACATTTCTGGATGGTACTGTACTTAAATGTACAGTAAATTTCTAGTTAAGATGGGAGTTGAATGTGTATTTCCTTTTTTAGTATTAGAGTCAGCTTGCCCTGTCATACAGTATTTAACATACAAAGAAAATTTCTAACTTTCAGTGTATTCTGAATGTTTACTGTCTGATAATCTTGGTGTTTATGCAAGTCCTCAGTAGTTGAGACTTTCAATTTCTGGCATTTGAAAGGAATTCAGTGTTGACTCATCTTACCATGTTGATTTTGAGTTGTTGATAAAAATCAGCTGCTAAAAGTTCCCTTTGCAAGCGATCATGGCCCTTGAGCATACTTCACAATAAGTACTGGATATGCTTAGATAAAATTTGAAAACTATTTTTTTCTCACACTTAAGTAAATTACTAATCTATAGTTTGGGAGTAAAGTATGTATAACAAGTTAATTTACCTGGGAAATACTGTTCCAAATACCTGGAAAATATTGTGTGATTAGATAAGTAAAAATGTAAGAAATCCAGTTTAGCAAAGGAAGAATGCATTGCAGTTCACAGGAAAGCTGCCCTTCTATGCATCTGACTTAAGAATTTCAGCAGTGGCATTCCATGCAGGAGGCAAGGTGGTAACCTAACATTAAAGTAGCCATGGGTTACTCTTGGGTTTCCTGTATCATAATCATGTTTTCTGCTCGATAGAGTGTAGACTTAACAAATAGTAGTATTTTTGGAAAGACAGATCAGAAAGTCTCTGGTCTTAAAAATTAAATGATACTGTTAGAAATGTTTTCATTATTAACTGAAAAAGTGAGCATTTTTCTACTGAACACTATTTAATATTTATGCAACCTGCACGATACCAATGGAGTAGATAACTTCAGGGAAGTAGTTTTTATTGAAGCAAAACCAAGAGTAATGTGTGCTGTGTAAATTGTAGTTATATCCTCATAGGAATACATCTATGTGTGCCAGAATTAGGAATTCAGCCTCAGGGCAGTTGTCAATAACCTGTCTGGAAAGCTACTCAAAGACTGCTGTTTATTTTTTTGTTTGCCCCACCCCCACCAATAGTCAGTATCGACTCTAATGGAGCAAATTACAATAAATTGCAGTGCATAAAATTTGTGATGGCTATTCTTCCTCTGGCCAAATAATAAAATTTTTTAAAATACCTTCAGGAGTACGTGAAAATGTATGTGGGAAAAAATATCCTTAAATGATTTCTACCAAATGCAACTTACATTTAATCCTTAGTTTTTATAATTTTTGTTACGAACTTTTTCCAAAACTCTTTTAAGATATTTGTCAACAAGTCTTAATGATAATCAACTGGTAACTTCCACTCAGTTTTATGGAAATTTGACAAAGCTTGCTGCCTTTGTGACTAATGGTAAGCAGGTATTTTGCTTGGTTAGAACTTGAACAATTTTATTCTAGGTCACTTAGATCTTGTGGACTAGTGAGTTTATAATCCTGACTTCCTTCTCATTTTTTCATACACAGGCAGAAGGAGAAGACAGCCTTAAAAAGATGCAGCTGATGGAGCTTGCAATTCTGAATGGCACCTACAGAGATGCCAACATCAAATCACGTAAGCATGTCATGAGCTCAAGGGTCAGTGCCATAGAAGTGTTTGCAGGTTTTGAATATTAAAGCCACCTTTGGAAAATGTACAGTGGCTACTTACGTTGGAGAATGGAAGGCAGTAAGAACCCAACAAAACTGTAGGTAGCTGTTGCAGAAGATTTTTGGGGGATAAGTATGTCCGTTCGTGGGGTTTTTTAGCTTGTTTCTTTGTCCCCATTATTTTTTTAACAGTATGTATGGGTTGAAATATTTACAAATATATATATGTATAAAAAAACCTCAACCCTTAAGCCAAAATACTCTATTTTACGTTCATTTTTTCCTTAGAGCATATAAAGGACAGTAGACTCCTTTGCATTTTTATATTTACAGACTTAACTTTAAAATGTTACACATATTCAGGATACAGTGAATACATTTTTCTGTATTATATTCCTTCCTTTCATCTTGCTTGCATGTGTACCCCCAATGTTATGTTTTGCCAACAATTCATCAACTGATTTCACAGCTGAGTTCACACGGATCAGTGATGTAATGAGCCATTTTTGCAATTACTTCCAGTACATTTGTGTGAAAATGCTTTTGCAAACGCATGTATGCACAAGTTTACACTTAAAAATTAATTACACGCATCTACTAATGAAAGCACATACCTATTATGTGTGATACAAATTATTTTCTTCAGTTGAAAATCTAATTTCTCCTCCCAAAAATATAGTTGCTGATGCTGTTCAAAAGTACATTTTCTCTGTAGCTGTGATACAGATGTCCAATGTAAGCACAGTTAAATCGGTCTTTTCACTAAGGACCTAGTGATATTTGCAAATTTGTTTCTCCACATAGTCCCCATTTCAGTGTTGAATATATTTAAAGGTTGGAATGCAGTTAGGTCAACTTGAGAGAGCTTACACCAGTGTAATTATTCTGATTTGAAAAGGGACATCAGCAAGGGCTTTTACAACTACCATGGTAATGGTAAATCTTTCAGCCCTAATGAACACTGTGATATTTAAAGCTAGATCAGTTTTAAATATATGATAGTCTCTAAATTATTGCAAATTTATGAGTAAAATAGCTTTCAGAATAGCTTAAATTGATGCAAACTTTTGCACAGAAAATTTTTTATTAATTTGAGCAGTTTTTTTGTGTGGTCTGTTCCCACTGGTCTATTGTATCAGTGTGCGTGGGAAGATGGAACTTCTTTTTTTTTTTTTTTTGACTGGAGATGGCCACACTAATATTCATTATTTGATAAGACAACTTCAGTCTTTGTGCTTTCATTTTACTGAAAAGTTGAAGATGTAGAAGCTGTATTGGTTTATTTGTTTAAAAAAGGAAGTATAAATATTTGAGCACCAGTTTTAAATTATCTGAGTGGTTTTGTTTAATATGCACCAGACTCAAATCTGAAAAACTTTGCCACATTTCTCTTTTCAGGCCACCTGTAAGTAAATTAAATCAATGTAGATCAACAGTAGTGCATAGAAATACATAAATTATAACCCTCTAAGATTGACTGTTACTAGCAGATGTGCTAGTGCTTAAGTTGTTGTTCATCTGGTGTGTCAACAGGCTTCAAATAACACTTAATTAAATGTGCTAGCACCACTTCAGAAAACAAACAAAACCACCACAAACAAACAAAAAACCAAGCCAAAACAGAAAAACCACCTATTTTCTATAACGTAAGCAAGGCCATGCTGAACATTTAACACAAAGGAAGTATGTTACTTGGTGAAATTTTACATGGAAATAAAATTCAAGCCTATTTTATTCATGTTCGGGTAGGACAGGACCGATCCATGTTTCTAGGTCATCTTCAACTTCACTCATCCTGGAAATGGAATTGTGTATAGGTTTAAATACAGTTTTAAGACATATAAAAACTCTAGACTTTTACAACAGCTCTGCATAACTGAGTGTCTGTGGACTCTATAGATGCACTAAATTTTGTGCTCTGTATTTGATTGTGATAGTATTTTCCTTGTATTTCCTGCATGCATCTCAGTCTCATGCAGTCTTGATAGCATAAATGAAGAAATGTGATCTAAATGGAGCTTTTGTGCTGTGTAACCTGTTTGAGAAATCTACCTCACTGTTTTACAATGGCTTTTTTATTTTGCATGTTCATACTTCATCACACTAGAAAATGGAAGAAAGCTGTTTGCATTTGAATGGTGTGCTTTGGCACTGTGTGATCAGCGCATGTACTAATGATTTCCTTTTATTTTTCTTCTTTCCTACTTTTTCCCTTTTTTCCCATTCTTTCACGTTTTGTACTGCTATCTCCATACTTTCCTCTGAATTTCTTTGCTTACTGTAGCAGCCCTTGCCTTTTCTCTTGCAGCAACAGCCCAGGCTCCAAGGATTATTACTGGGCCTGCGCCTGTTCTCCCACCAGCTGCCCTGCGTACTCCTACGCCAGCTGGCCCTACCATAATGCCTTTGATCAGACAAATACAAACCGCTGTCATGCCAAACGGAACTCCTCATCCCACCGCTGCAATAGTTCCACCTGGACCCGAGGCTGGTTTAATTTACACACCATACGAATACCCCTACACGCTGGCACCAGCTACATCAATCCTTGAGTACCCTATTGAACCTAGTGGTGTATTAGGTAAGACCTTTGTATGTGGATGACTGGAGAATGTGTTGCTTGTGCTTCTGTTGTGTTTGCAAGGTAGAGGTTCATGGAGCTCAAAGAAAAAAAATCTGAAGCAAACTTATTTCAGGTATATCAAAACTGCCTAGGAGAGCTGCTCAAATGGTGCAGCTCTTAAACATTTTAAATGTATTTGGCATTCCTGAATGTGTGTGCTTAGTTTGTATTAATAAATTTACCAAAGATAGTCTTCATGTTTGTATGATATTAGATGGTAGATATATAGGCAAGGGGGAAAAAAGCTAAATACAAGTTGACGTCTATTACATGCCATCTGGGCTCCCATGAATAACAGATTAGTTTGTATTCTCTTTAACATAAATTAACATCCAGCAATTTTTGGAAGAGAGCACTTCTTATTTTGCTATATTGTATTAGTAGCAAAACTGGAGGGAGTGGAAAAGTCTTTGTTTAGTTGGAGCTTTTGTTTATTTAGTGCACAACTGATAAATCTCTCCTCAGTGTCAGAAAGCACTAAATTATATTGTGAGCAGAAAATTATTTCCGTGAAATAATATAAAGCAAACCAAGTTCTCACCAAAGGACAATAAAATTAGCAACTTTACTGATGGCTTCTTTTATATACATTGCATTGAAATGTCCATCATTCCTAATATTTCAGACCACTGACTTGGTGTGTGAAGGCAAGAGCGGTAAAGCAGCCGTGACAATTCAGTTAACTGGCCAATATGGAACAAGCAGTTCCAATAGTTTCTTCCTTCCCTACCCTCTCCAGAATCTAAATAATCTTTTCTCTTCAGTTTGTTCTGAATTGTGTATGACCTTGGTGCTGCATAATGTTGATTTTATAGGACTTTGATCTTAGTTTGTTCAGTGGCAGTTATTGATTTACACGAATTCTAAACATCTCTAATGAACACTGGACAATAAGGTTCAAAGTCAATATTTTGTTGAAAGTATTGCAAAAAAATCAGTGTTTCACATGACAAATACTTGGTGAGTTATCTGTATGTGTGCATGTTTCCACATTATGTACAGTAAAAAAGAAAATGTATTTCAGACTTCTGTCTTGCAGGATTAGTGAATCAATAAAAATTCTAGTAGGACAAAAGTATGCAGTATGTCTGTCAGCTTATGGCTATTGTCAGTTAACCCATTGCCAAAATTCTGTGGGCGTATGATAATATTATCATTTATTAATTTCCCACAAACATGTAAATATCCTCCCTAACTCTTCTTCCCCCCAGTCTGTGAGTCCAGTTGTGGTACATCCTGGGGTAAAGTCACAGTTAGAGAGTTCATCAGAGTAGCTGTTAATGGTTAGGGGCTTGCCCCTCTCCTGAATTCAGTTAATAGCAAGTATAGAAATACAGCATTCCAAAGTAAAGTTTATTACAATGCAGGGAACATGGATTTCTCATGGGATTTTTTATAAAGAGATATGAGGGAAAAATTAAAATTACTTCTAAAATGGCATCTGAAACCGTTGTATACTCTTGGGCTTAACTGTCAGAGGCATATTGTCCAAAACAGACCTCATCAAAAAAATGTTATTTAAAGAAGGAAAAGGGAGCAGGGGGAAAAAAATCCCCACACTTCCACTTTAGCTGCCTAGAATCGATAACTCTTGATACATTTGCTCTATAATCTGAGCAATTGCATAGAGTTAATTGCATTAAATTTGGATTTCATAGAGTTTTATTTTGTTATAAGCTCATTCTCATTAATAGTATTTTGTCCATTTTTGTGGTGGACCTTTAAGATATTTTAAAATAATTCTCTTAAAAATGGCAGAGAAATGCATCCCTGTCAGTATTTTTGGGGATGTTGGTAATGAGATCAAATTTTAGTTGGTGACTAACTTTCAATTCCCTTCCTTTTATCTTCAGGTATGGCTTTCCCAACGAAAGGCTAAGAATTCAAGAACGGTCTTAACTGATCCTTCATCAGATCTGAATTTTAACAAATGCTTAGTTTTCAGCAGCCTTGAAAAAAGCTTGGCCTAGCAGTCAGTGACTTACTTGCACTTTTTTGCACATAGATTTAAAATAAAATAGTGCTATTAATTTGGATTAGGTCCTATTATTACAGAGTAGCTGTAATTTATGAGTGTATAGTAGTGTACTGACTGCTAAGTGTTCTATATAGTGTTTGCTTTACTAATCACCTAATTCATTGTAGTTCATACTTATTGACTTAAAGTTTAAAATCACAATCTGTAGGCTTGAAGAATTGCTTTAAAACTTTTTTTTTGTGGTAGAACTGGAAGTGATCTTAAGGTTAGCAAATAATTGTCAGTATTAAAGATGGCATTATTTAAAATAGTCGTGCTGCAAGAAAGGCACTTCAGTGAATATGTGACTAGTAAAGCTTAAATGTGCTTGGGTCTAATAGATTTCATGAAATACTGTAATTTTGGGATTGTAAATGAATGGATTAAACAGGTTAAGGCCAGGATGTTTAAAATAAATGCAATATTAATCTGCACAGAAAAACTTCTTTTTAAGATTAAGATTTGAAACTACTGTGCCTTAACTTGTTGCTTTTCTTTAAATGAACTTTTGTAGTTAATGATCATTTAAATCCATTTTGATAAACCTGCTGTTAATGTTTTCTGTGAATGTTTTCTAACTTTGTCTTGGTAATTGCAATTTAACTAGGTGCGGTGGCTACTAAAGTTCGAAGGCACGATATGCGTGTCCATCCTTACCAAAGGATTGTGACCGCAGACCGAGGTTAGTGTAGTTCTGCAGTTCTTGTTTGTAAGAAGTGCTCTGAGTGTACATGAGATTTGCAACACCACAGCTGGTTAACCAAATACCCGGTCTTGACCCATTCATGATTTTTCTCAAAAACATGGACAGTTAATGTTTTAATATTTGGCAATGCTTGCAGTTTTAAAAAAAATTTCTAAACTTTGCTTTCCCAGCTCAATTAAATATATATACTTTGATATATTTAACAGAAATTCTATAACTGATTGAGTTTTAAAAATGAAACATCTATCTGCATCAGGAAACGCTATTAAATCAGTGCTTCAATAATTAATTTGGTCGTGTTCCCCTCTTCCCCCCCCTTGTTTCATTCTTTTAATTGGCATGGAAATATCAGATTGGTGTTGCAAAATAAAATGAATGGATGGTTGCTTAATGAGAAAGAAGTAAAGGAATAAATGCCTCCTGTCTGTGTTTGGAGAAATCTGAAGATTTAGATTCCTTTTTTCCAATAAACTTTTGAGCCACTGTACTGTATATTGTGAGGAGGATGCATGGTCTCAGATACCTGAATTCAGAAAGGTAAGGGCTGTGAAGATAACTTCAAAAGTTGTTTGAGTTTTAATTAGTGTGGGTAGGGGAAAGGAGGGTGTTTTGGTTGTTTTGGTTTTTGTTTGGTTTTGGTTTTTTTTTTTTTCCAAAATCTATTTTTTGGTATTTGCCTTTTGCTGCTAAAATGTGTAACCTGAAGGAGAAACAACTTTTGAAGACCTGTTTGTGAGATGACATCCAGTATTTGGGCATCTCTCTTTAACCCTTGAATGGAAAGTAAATCTTCATTTTTCTCCTGTTCCTCAAGTGTCATGCCTTTGGACCCCTGAATTGTTTAAGCTTATTGAGAAAACTGATATTTTCGGTTTATTGACATTGGCTAGGAAGCAGCGTGGGGGATGAATTCTTATTCCATCCTTGCTGCTGACTCACTGTGGTTTTCAGCAAGTCATTTAATCTCTCTGTCAGATAAGAGACATTGGTCAAATAAGGATAATAATACTTCCCTACCTCACAGGGGTGTTGTGGGGGTTCTTGTTTTGTACTTTGGGCTTTGAAGATGCAAAGCATTATGTGCCAAGTATTATTATTCTGCTCTCATTCAAATCAATGTTGTGCAGGTTTCCATTATATTGTAATATTCAAAAGCCAAATTCCAGTGACGGATCTGATTTTTCCTAACACTCATCACGCTTCTCACAACGTTCCATAAATTAACTACAAGAGAGAATACAAGATTCTGGTCAATACAGTAAAAAGGGCCCTCCTGGATATTTGGTATAGTTATGTAATGTTTTTCTCTTTGATACGATCTTAGGCTTTACAGAAAGCGTAAAGCTGATACAGGACACTACTTCAGTTTTCTGTAAGATTGTTTTATATCACTGCACACTGTTTGCAGCCCATTGGCTTGTTCTAGTTTCTTGAGAACTCTTCAATGGGGCAACAGGATATAATCAGTTAAAGGTCATAGCCCATGCTTACAAAAAAGAGAGTAAAAAAGGAAATAGGTTTTAATTTTTTTTTTAAATCTCAGTCAAGAGAAATTGGTGATCAGGATTTGGTTGAAAATTTGACCAGATGTTGCAAAAATCAGGTTTTTGCTAATGGTCCTTCATGATTGGCAGTGATAGTTTCAGGTGACAAATATGGCTGCCTTTTGTGTAATTAGGTATTTACCTGAGGCAACTAGTGAATATACTGATAAAGTGGGGATAGGGTGTTTTCATGGAGAAAACACCATTTTGTAGTTTATCACTGTAATGTTTGCTCAACGTGGATTTTAAATATTTTGGAAGGGCCTAGATGTTTATATGGGTTACTTTAAAGTAATTTAAATTAATTATTGGCATAATTTCACCTTCTTTTAAAATACAACTATTTTCTGATAAACCAGCATTCATTTCTAGCAATATTGGAAACCCACTGTGTTAAGTAGTTAAATAAATACATGTCTTTTCCCTGTGGAATAAATCATGCATACCTCTCTCTTAAGAAAAGCATGCTGATATTTCAGGAAAACATTATTTTAAAGTCTTACCTAAATAATCTCAGTTAATTTTACAACTGAACTTCACCCTATTTTGAATTTTAAATCTTAGGTTATCACTGCACAAATCTAAAAGTCTCACACAAAAGGTTTTGGTGACAACATTGTTCCACAATAGGAATTTTCTTAATGTACTAAAATTATATTGTAGAATTTAAATACTATCAGTATTTGCCATATTCACCTATTTGTTTGTTCTGTCACCAGGATATTTCTAGAGCTATGGCCACAAAAAGCAATGTCAGCAAACCGAAATACTTTTTTTTTCCAAGGTGGAAATTTTTTTTACATAGTTAAGTGTCACTAAATCTATCTTTGCATTCATCGGGTCTAAAGCTGGTGGTTTTTTGTTTGTTTTTTTTTTAATTCTAAATTGATTCTCAGATGATTTTGTAGTACTACTGCATTCACTTTTTAAGTAGATTTTATTCTTTGCATAATTTTGGTTTTTCTGGGGTTTGGGTTGTTTTTCCAGCAATAAGCACTGCATTTAAAGCAAGAATCCCCAAATGTGTAAATGTTTTACAACTAAGTGTGTAGAATTGCTGAAGGGTTGGAAAATATAGCTCTTTTTAACTCAGAATAAACCCCCAGTTTATAAATAATACAAAATTGAATTTGATTCATATAACAGAGACACTGACTGATTTAATTGTAATAAACTGTAAATGGTGTTGCACAGTTGACAAACCTGTGTGTACTGTAGAAGGCCAGAGACTTGGCAGAGGATGTATCACAGGTGTCCTGGTATTTTTTAAAGGTAGCTTGCTTTGATTTTAAACTCCACAAGAAATATTAATGCTGAGAATTTTCTCAAATGTTTTATCCAAACCAATTTTCACATAATTTATATATAAATTTTAATACCTTTTAATCAAAATTGTAAATGAGTATCAAAATGCTTTAAGAGTCTGTTTCTAATATACCTGTAAAGTGGTAAGATTGTGCCACATAAAATATTTATTTTTATTTTTTCTTCTTTTTGAAACAGCCGTTATAATTTAAACAAATCCCACTTAGCATAATTCTGAAAAAAATTCAGGGAGCATTTGGTCTCATTTATGTTACAGTAGTAATTTTTGTGGTGTTATGAACTGTATCCTAAATGATAGGCCACTTTTATTATGTGAAAGTAAATGAACCCACAACAAAGATTGTTAAATCAATGGTATCTGTGAATATTACACCTACTGGACTTCATTTTATGTAATGGCACAAATCTGACTTTGCACTGAATACCTTTCTCACTTTCATCTCCTCTGCCTTAGTCAAAATGGCAACAGTACAGAAACTTTTATCTCAGAATTTATTAGCTCTAATTAAGCTGTTGAATGAGTCTTAAAAAAAATTGAAAAATCATACTACTGTTAAGTGGACCAAGTTTGGTGAAGGAGAATGCGAGAGAATGATTAAAGAAGGAATAGCTCAAGAACACTGGGAATGATAACTTTCCACTTGAGAACTTCTTTATGTTTTACTGTAATTTGTTTGTGGTTTTGGGTTTTTTTGGTTTGTTTTGTTGTTTTTTCTTTTTTCCTTTTTTTTTTCTTTTTTTGCAAAAGAAAATAGTATTTACAGGTGGCTTCTTTTAAAATATAAAAATATAAAGCAGGAATGTATATGAAATGTCAGATTTTATTGTATTTGCAGAGTATTAGCTTTGAAAATGAATAAAGAGAGCTGATTGTAGTTTTAAAATGCCTTATTAGTATCAATTAGATATTTTCTCTATTTTTTCATGTACTTGGAGCTTTTTAAGTATAGACTTTAAAATGGCAGGACTTCTACAGTGTTTACATGCAAGTGCATTTTATAAGTGTCCTATATGTGTAAAATAGTATTTTGAACGGGAAAATGCTAGCTATAGTAGCAGGCTGAGTGTTTTCCTGGTTTCCATGATGATGCCTACATTGCTAGACTACAGTTTATAGTACTGCTTTGTATCATGAGGCCAAGAAATTCCATGTCGTTTGTAAATAGAATAAATGAAAGGCAATAAAAAATGTATTGAACAAAAACCCTTTGTTTGGCACATAGTTTGTTGAACCAAATTGTTTCTCTAAGTCCAGAATTCCTTAGATGATTCCATTCTTTTAACAAACAGTTATTAATAATCACATCCATCATTAATAGTTGCTTTAATGCTTGCACCTGGGGAGGTACTAATGCTTAATAGCAGTCAGATACTGATGCTGTGCACTGACTGTTGTTCCAGAAATCTTCTACCCAGTTCAGAAACTGTTCATTGTTTTTTGTTTTCCAATTTCCTTCATCGACTGCTACTAACCATTAGTCGTTAGTCATATTTTATCTCTATTTCTCCTGTTAACCGGTTTTGTGGGAGTGGGCTTCTCCTTCACGTGTCCAAATCATGATGGAGGGCTGTCATGATTTTATTGCATTCTGTAGATGGTGTCGATCAGTATGTCAGAATAAAACATGCTTGTTTTTTTTATTAGTTGTGATTAGTTTTCATGTTGTCATTAAGCCGTCACTAGCTGGAACTAATCTCTTCTCTATCTTTTCTTTCTTTTTTTTTTTTTTTTTTNGCTTTGGTCTTCATTAAAAAACTGTAAATGCAACCCCATTGGTTTTTTTTTTTTTGTTTGTTTGGGTTTTTTTGTTTGTTTTTTTTTGTTTGTTTTTTTGTTTCTAACTACCCAGCCGCCACCGGCAACTAACCTATGACCTTCTGACCTCTGAACTCTTCACCCAATGATGACCTGACCATGCCTGCCTGCTGATCAGTTAACTGGTAAACGCCTTTGCTTGCCTGTCTTCAGTGCAGCGAGCTGGGGCACTTGTCCGTTCGTCTTACCATCTAACAAAACAGACAAAGAAATTGTTGTCCTCCAATTCTGCTTTTTGTTGTTCTCCTGTTTGGGTGAAAGTGGTTCTAGAACCTGCACTGAATAGTAGTAAAGCAATAAGGTCCAACTCATCCCTCCGCACTGATCATCCTCTAGTGTCCTGCCCCAAGCGAACGGTAAGGAGGCCTCGCACGGTAAGGAGGCCTCGCACGAGATGGAGACAGATGTCCCTTAACTACCCAATGACAGAGGCAGTTACTGTGAGAGACTTCTAGGAATATTTTTCTTCTCAGAAAAAAAAAAAAAAAAAAAAAAGTCAAAGCTCTCTCTGAATGTACTGTGTGATGATGCATCATGCATGAACCTTTGGTCAGGGAAGTCATTGGGAAAGGGATTCCAAAAAGTATTCAAAATTTGATATGCTGTTTAGTCACTACCAGTGCCCTCAAAGGGCAGATGTTGCAGCCTTTTTTCTATTGCCTGCCAAATTGGACATTTTAAAGGAAAGTGTGCCATGAAATGCAGATTACAATGACTTTTCAGAACTACGTTAATGCAGAGAACAAAACAACAACACTGTTAAAGTGAAATACAAGTTCAAATTGTTTTAACCATATTTTAATCTCCTTGGAAGATTACATGAGAACAAGGTACATGCATTATGTGTCACATTACTGGGCAAACTGTTCAAATATTTTTTTTAAAACTCCCTGTATAGAAAAAAAATTCATTAAGGATGTAAAAGCCATGCTTGCCTATTTGCTGTATACATGTAATGAAATGTAGATAAAGTGTAGTGCATTGAAACAAAATGAACAAAAAAGTAGATACTTTTACTATACAAGGGTGCTGGTGCAGAAAAAATATATATTTTTGGAAATGTAGCATTTTATACTTTCAAGTGTTATAAAAAAAGAAAAAAAGAACAAAGAAACCCTTTATTTCATTAAATGATTTTTTCTGGTGGTTGTCAAGAAACAAAAGACCAAAAGAGCCTTTTAGTCTTTCTTTTTTATTTTTTAAGTATTGGAATAAGTCTAAAGAAAAGGAAGTGCCTTATTTTCTTCATGGTCATTTAGTAAAATGTCTTGTATAATCAGCTTCTCCCTCAGACAAGTTACTGCATGCCACTCAGTCGCCCAGTATGTGAAAGAAGCTGTGAGGGAAGACATATGATGAGTTGACCATATTAATTACCTGATTTTTGCCATACTAGTGTGATGTGACTTTGCCAAAATCTCATTAAGTGAAGTATTTGCTAAGTTTTCATCAAACCAGCCCATTATTATTTCAACCACTCTACTTTTTAAATCATAGCAATGCCGTACTTGAGCAACGTAAACCAAAGGGTTCTGTGATACAGACTGTCTCATGCTAAAGGAGATTGTTAGCTGACAAATGTTTGTAGAACTGGAAGTTATGTCATTTTTGTTCAGGGATGGAGAGGAGTTTTCTTGATTTTGGTTGAAATAAATATTACATCAACTGTAGTAGGCTTCGGCATCTCCCAGAAAATGGATGTTCTGCAGATAATGAAAGTGCTTAGCGAGTTTTCAGTCAGTGACTGAGCACATCCCCAGTTTCCACAAACAGCTCCTGCAGTGGCAAACAGCACGGGAAGTTACTTTTCAGCTCATCTTTGGCTATTGTTAGATCTGGCCCATTGGCTTTTTTTGAAAAGATAAGCAGGAGAGGGGCTTCAGCCATTTGAAGTCCAGCTATACCTTATTTTTAACCCTTGTTTCCACATGAGGTTCGAATAGCTTCAATTGCAAGAGCTGAAGCTGTTGAACGCACAGTATTTAAACATTAAGTGTTACATTGTGGGGCTCAGTACTAAATTTGGCAAATATCAGGTGATAATTTTATTCCCCTCTTGTCAACTTATTCTCCTCCTGCAAATCTTCACAGCTTCCAAATGAAAGGTCAATAGTAAGCTAAGAGGGCTTACATTTTAAGCACCTGCATGGTGACCTCATCAAACATCTAACGTCTCACCTGGAAATAATTATCAGTTTATTTACTATGCAATAGACATTCATCCTTTCCTATTCAGCTAGATTTTTGTTTATTGTGCCACCGGCTTTGTCTTCCTGTTACACATACAGTTGTGTTGATTTTATTTACAGTATATGCTGTGCCATTTTGATTATATTTTGGTTGGTTGAATAAACTTGCGACACTCAAACATTTGAAGAGAGATTTGCTAAAACAATACCAGTATTTGATCCAGTTTCATCTCAACTATGATAAAACCTGGACATTTTAGACATTTATCAAAGGTCTTTTACTGGGGGTGGGGGGGAGGGGAAGTGTATGGAATAGAT
Source organism: Peucedramus taeniatus (assembly GCA_013400575.1). Taxonomy (NCBI): domain Eukaryota; kingdom Metazoa; phylum Chordata; class Aves; order Passeriformes; family Fringillidae; genus Peucedramus; species Peucedramus taeniatus. The sequence goes on from WBNO01013625.1 coordinate 37,733, forward strand.
GTGTGATATGTGAAAGTAATGTTTGCTCTGAACAAACTTCTGAAAACTTAGTTGACAAAATTTTGGATCAACTTAAAAAAAAGCATGACTTTTGAAATCTCTGAATGCCTTGGTTCAGTATTATCATTCTTTAATGACTTTTTCTTTATTAAAATAAGTAGTTTTAAGACTTCTTTCTGACAGTATTATGTAATTTTTTTAGAGTGGGTAGATGGGAGTGTCGCTCGTATGTAACCGTACAGATGACATGTATTTGTCTATTCTTTATTATCTTAGTAGTTTCATGCTATGTATGTACCATAACCAACCTATTGCCTATGAGAAACATGTAAGATAATGTATTTACAGCCATTGTTACAAGTTTATAATGTATTTTTCTATCTTGTTTTATATGTATGTTATATAACATTCAAAAGAATTTTTTTCCTGATTGAGAAAAAAGGATACAAAATGCAAAACCCACAATTTTGATAACTGAAAAATTGCCAATTGTTTTGCAGTACTTTATTATATTGGGAGTGTTGTCTTTCTTGGGCTTTTAGTTAGCTACTGGATGAATACATTAGACATACTTGGGTTTTAGTTGGGTTTTTACATAGCTTGCATTTTAATTCTTTGGTTCTTTGCTGTTTCTATTAACCCATAGCATTATTTTAATAAATGTTATAATACCAACCTACTAACTCTGGATTATGTCTGTTTATTAACCATTACATGTTTAATTAAAATAAACAAATAAAGACGGAAGAATGTAAAGTCAAGTTACTGGACTAACCCTGAAGAACGTGACCACAGATAACACAACGTGACGTTTTTATGTTGTTTGTCAGCTGACATTCTGCACACTACTATTAAGTTGGCTTTGGTCATTCTGGCCTTTTACCTTGGGGAATAGGTGCCAGTAGAAATGGGAACAAAGTATCATTTTTTGAGGCATTCTTCTTGTAGAGTCTTGCCACTTGCCTTTCAGCATCTGCATTACTAATTCCACACTTTCTTTTTCTTTCTCTAAAGTAATTATTGTTGGCTCACAGCAAAAGAGCAAAAGATGCCAGTGTATTGGTAAATCGTGATGGTGTACAGAAACCAGTTTGATTCTTTGTTGAACCATTCAGAGGCTGCAGTTAATTGCACAGTAATTTGTGATTCGTTGGTTTTGGCACCTGATTCACTGTTGCATTATGTGACGTTTCTAAGCACAAAATATTTCTGGATAGAATTGCTGTACATTGAAACACAAAACCTGGGGGTTTCCTTTGGCCAAAGTGCCTTATTTATACCACGCTGTTTCAAGTAACTTTATTTTTGGTACTTCTGCTGCAGTCTATCAGTATTGCCTAGCTCAGGGGAGTACAACTTCTGTAAGCCAAAGGTCAACTGAATCTTTTCCTAGTGACTGCAAAAAGTACAAAAATACACCTTTCACTAAATTACCAAGCAACATCCATTTCAAATTCCAGAGCTGCCTTTATGTGATCTTTATCCCTGTGGATGACTGGAGCAACATGAATGCAGGGAATTGAAATGGTGAAAATGCAGTTTTGAATGTACATCTATGCAAATATTTTTACAGATACGTTTCCCCTTTCTTAGAACTACACTGTCTGAGGCTCCTTTACGTTTCCCAAGTAGTTCTAGATTTGTAATATTGAGTGGGCAGTAATTACCACTAAGGTGGAGGGAGATCCTCAATGTAGATAACTTTTCAGATGTCAACAGTTTTCTTCCTGAAAGTCCATTTTTTCCTGTAGATAGTAAAACTTCAGATAAGGAATCTGAATCTGTTCAAATTCCTCCTTTAATTTATGGCATTTCAAACTATTTATCTGGAAATACATGCAATATAAAACTTTATAAATAGAGTTCTCACAGTATTACTAGTAATTAAAATTTTATGCATCTTTATTTTATGGAGAAAAATAGTCTAGCTTTGATGACATTTGTTAGTTTTCTAATGGCATGTAGTTGTTTTACAAAAATTTTAGGTAGAGATGAAATACTAATTCATTTTGAATAGTTTCACTTGTGCAGAATTTTCTTTTTTAATTTAACTGATCATGTTGCTATCCTAAAATTCAGCCACAGGCAAACGATGATAATAAATATTTACAACAGATAATATCAGGACCTTTTGAGTGGATAATAGAACAAGTGTCATTACAGAGTAAATAATTTATATTTTTAAAGAATTTTATCAGAGGCGCACATGTAGTTTGGTGAAGTACTCTGTCCAGTATAGGTGAAACTATTCAGATGGAACAAAACTTTAATGTTTTATATTGAAGAATACTTCTATTTCCAGAACTACTGCTTTCCTGTAATGTTTTTATCAATGGATGTTAACTGCTGTTATACTTTGTTCACAGTGCATTTTCATCTCATTCTTCAGTATACGCAGTAGTCAAAGTTGCTGTAAATTTTTAGTACTTTAAAGCTGAAGGACAGGAAAAATAGGAAAACTCTAAAATGAAAATAATTTATTCATTATTGTTACCCCCAAAGGCATTTCTCAGTTTACCTGAGTGTCTGTCTGAAAATTTAACTGTTTTAAACTTTGCCTGTTTACAGGAAAGATACTAACTGTTTTTAGAATTGAATTTGAGAATGACTTCAATATTGCTAAATCACTGACGTTAGCTTCTTTTTCTTTCTTAGTATTCTGAGGTAAAATTGTCTTAACATTTGAAAGATCATACATTCAAGACAATTAGATAATTGCTCTTTGATCCAGTAAAGTGGGATTTATCTTAGGGTAAATATTTTTTTGGTAGATGAGAATATAAACAAAAATATCATCTAGCCTTTCAAAGTAAAATCTGAGCAATGCTGTTCACATCTTAAGTGTTGTACCAAAGTACAACAAATTTGGTTTCTCCAAGAGTATTTTTGTGCATATTATAAAGTGCCTTCAAGAACATCCTTCAGATATTTTTAATGAGCTTATGTTCAGTGTACTGACAACACTGATCTTTTATTTGAACATACCTTTTAAAAGTGTTTTGAAAATCTACATGTAGCAAAAGGTTTATTGCCAGATTGTACTCCATGAGGGGGACCACTAAAAGGTTTTCTGCCCTGAAAATGCAGGGAAACATTGAAGTGTGTTACCATCCATTAAGAAATAAATTTGGGGGATACATACTTACGAGTATATGAAACTGAGTTCTTTGCATCTGGATAAAAATACCAGTTATCAGAAATAGTACATTGTACAGAATGGAATCTGAGTAACACATTGCTGGGGCTGGAAGTACATAATTGTTCCCAGAATTTCTGTTTTGTTTTAATATGTGTGATACATTTTTCTAAAACACTGTTAATGGAATACTGTCCAAATAACACATGACCCATAACATTTACACGTGGTAATCAATGTTGAATCAAACTGGTTAACGAAAGTACAGTGCTCTTCCTTCTCTGTGCCTGCGCGCTAATTGCAGGTGGGGCATAGGGGCTGGGGCTTAGGCACAGCAGTCTGCAGTCCTAATTTCTTGGTGCTTGCAGTTCGGGTGTCCGTCTTTGACATCAGACTAAATGGGAGGAGTCTGCCTCCTGAGGCAAAGATTAACTGAGATCTGAAACTCTTAGTAGAATTAATTGAAAATACAGCAACAATAAAGCGACATATATACATATATGCTTTGACTTGTATTATGGCAGTTTGTGTGAAACATTTAAGGTTTTGTTTGTGCAAAATAATGTATTCTGAGGGGAAAAGCAAACATGAACATTGCCAAAACACGTGTAAATACCATTTATTACTGTACATTATGTGCAATAAAGTAACTGGAAAAAGTGCATGTACTTTATCTTCAAAACTGACAGCTCTCAAAGCTGTAGCTATAGTTTTATTTTCTGAAAAGTTAAATTTTATTCTGTATCTAAACCGCAGAATAAAGAATATACATTTTTTCACCCTTAAATTTTCATTAATGCTTCTAGCAGTGTTACGGAAGATGTTAATTGTTGAAGAGGCTTAAACTTCCACGGTCATCCGATTATCAGGGTGTATTTTGCTTGACAGTTTCTTATTGCATATGCTGTTGTTTGTAACTCTAAAGGAAGTATGCATTATATATCATAAACAGGTAATACACTTTTTGCATATGGGTTTGTGGATGCATCAGTTCTATAAATTTCATGAAGATAACCACGTGGTTTTGGGGATATTGTACTTTTGTAGCTTAACTGTTAAAATTGTTCAGAGCAAATAAGAAAGAGTACTACTTTACTGTAACTTTGACACACTGGTTTGGGGCATAGTTTCTGTTTACTGTAGAAAATGAAGATGTCTGCCACCCCACCTAGTGTAAACCTAGTGAGAAACACTTTGTAGAACTAGATTATGGTGTTCTATATTTTCCTTAATATTTACGTGATGATGCGTAGTTTTAGTTAAAGACAGTTTCTTTACCAATATATTTTTTGCTAAAAATTCCTGCTACTTTACACTGCTTAAATAAAAAAAAATGTTTGCTTCAGAAGTAAGTGAAGTAGATAAGATTAAGCGTGGCATTTTTAGAAGTCTGGTAGAATAGAGGAGAGGAGGCTAAATACCATTGTTCAGATACAGTTCTGCACTTATCAAGGGTGAAAAATTTGGCATAATTAGTCTTTGAAGACACCTTCTATGATGAGTTTCACCAAAGCAGTGGCATATAGTTGTATCTGAGTTACAGATACAACTATATCTTAGTTGTAAGATAGAACTTAAAAGTTCACAGAATGTAGGGATGCTGTTTGGCATGTGCTATTCAAGCAGGTAAATTAGGAGCCTTTGTCATCTCTGCTGTTCCTCTGAGTGCCAGATGCCTGTACCCTGTAGTCCTGGCCTGGAGTATGGGCACAACCTCACCTTCTGTCCTGCCTCTGGCTTCCCTGTGCAAACCCCCTCCTTCATCCATCCGGATCCCTAGAGGGCAGAATTGTGTTGACCTTTCTTACCTCTTGCACTAATACCTGTTTATGGTTATGTTCATGTTAGGAATTTTATTTATAGGTCTGCAAGTTAAAGCTAGATGTGGAGTTTAGAAATTTTTAATCAACAGACTTGATCACCATTCTACCAGCGCTGTCTGTGTGTTTTGGTATGTTTATGAGGGATGGCCTGACATTACTAGATGGCTCCTTGTTGTAGTTGCCTTGAGGCAGTACAAACTTAAACATTATCAGTGTCAGAATACTGAGAGGCATTGATAGGAAAGAGTACAAAGTGAAGTGTCAGAAATTACTCTTTCATGTTGACATTCAGGTCTACCAGCAAAAGTAAAAAGAGACTTAATCCAACTGTTTTCTGGGTGACCCTGTGAAGTTTTCAAACAGTTAAAAGTAGACAACTGGCAGCCATTTCCTGTTGAGCTGAACTCTAAAAATTAACAATCACAAATAATCAGTAACTCCTAAGGAAGGTGTTTTGTTTTTTTTTTTCCACAAAGTAGCATAGCATATATTTGTCCTTAATTTCTGTCACAGTATTCTCAGAGTGTTTTCATCTTCAGAAATAAATAAGATTACTACTTTGAAGACTAAACTGGATAAACTCAGAGGTGAGGTTCAAGGAAAAAAAACATCAAATAATGGCATACCTCAAGACTGCGTCATTTCAGCAACTTATCAGTAAATGAAGGTGTTTTCTCTAAAATTCATGTATTTTTAAGCACCTTATACAGACAAGAGGCTAAGTAGAAGATTTTCAGTTCACTGAAGGTGGCCTTTTTAAGCAGGTGGTACTTCCTGAAGGTAGAAAGTTCCCAGGTCCTCCTGCCATGGGTCAGTCAAGTGTTCAGTGTTGATTGTGTTTGCTTTCATACTCATATGAAAATGAAGCCCTATCTTTTGTATCCAGGTCTTTTTAATATCATGACAGATGTATTAGTCTGTACCTCCTAGAGCAGTGTTTTAAAGGGATTTTTTTTTTTAATTGAAGTTATTTCAGTAAAAAGGCAAGTTGAGTGAGCAAGAGTATTATGGGAAATGTGTTAATATATGATAAAGATACTGGGATAACTGTTTTAGAGTCTCACTGTGTTGTGTGTAGTAAAAACCCACCATTAGTGTAATATTTATCTTGTTAGTTGTCTACACCTTTCCAGTTATGATTTCCAGACAAGGTGGTTTTCGTGAGACTGAGACTACCTTGTGCATTTCAGAGGTAGTGAAATGACAAGATAACTGCAGATCAGTCCTATGTGCCTTTTCATAGAGCACAGCCTTTTTAAGGTCTTGACCTCAGATATTGGGTAAAACATAGTAAATTTGTGATGGAGGGAGCACAGTTTATTTGTTAGCCCATCTGCTAACCACTGAAAGTTCAAATGTCGCTACCAGTTCAGAAATGCTACTTCATGTTAATTGCTGTGGCAAACTCCATGTCCTGTTTTTAACATGGGTGCAATCTGGAGATCTTCACATGCATACTACTCTAGTTAATCTCTGGATCATTTTCATGATCTTCCATGAAGAGTGGATCCAGCACTGCTGAGGGGGCCACAAGGCCATTACTTGCATGCCCTTGTGTGACTTTTCCCATATAACCTTAGTGATGAGACAATTTTGATTCTTTCCCTGAAAGGCAACAAATGAAGCAGATCTTCAGCTTTGTTTCTGAGAGAAAATAGGAAATGTATACCAATGAGGACTGAAAGAAGATAAAGAATAACAATAATGTCAGAGTTTTGAACCCTGTCCTGAACAGATGACTAAAAATTACTCTGGACTTTATATGAGCCAAGAAGAGGAGACAACCCTAAACAAGAGCAGCACTGTCAAGCCCATACTGTGTTGACAAGAAGTTCATCAGAGAGTGGAGGCTGGAATTTTAAGTGAAGAAAATTGAAATTATCTTGGTCCTTGAAGAACTGGTTTACCATATCTCCCTGTTATCTTAAGCAAGCTTGTAAATTTCTCTGTTGGAAATTTTTGCCTTCTTCAGCCTAATTTGATTTTACTGTTCTTTTATTTTAAGGTTCTGCCCTGCCCCCTTCTGTGCTGTCTTGCATTTCATAGACGAATTCTCCCTTCATTAGGATGGTGAGGTGGCACAGGTCATTTCTTGGTACAGAAACACAAGCAAGACTTAAGGTCTAGATCAGGATGATCAAATGTGACATTATTTAGAAAGGCTGTTTAAGTACACGTGACTCCAAGCAAATGGAAGAGAACTATTTTAATACTGAGGGCAGAAATCTCGTGTTTAGAATGCCTGGGTTTCAGATGCTTCTTTCATTGCTAATGATTTGTGCAGTTTTGGGCAATACCCCTGCAGCCAAATCCACAAAATACAACCATCACCTTAAGTGATGTGTCCAGATACAGAGTGGTCACCAAGGTTTCCATCAAAAGAATCTTTCTCATGGTCTTGCAGAAAAGAATACACCACTGCCTTATCTTCTTTTGTCTGTTTCAAGCAACAACATCATCCAGAAAGAAAACCCCTGGTACCTAGAGACAATATACCTGCCTGAGTGCAGAGGGGAAAGCATTGGTCAATAAATCCCCATCCTTCCACCACACTCAGAGTAACCAGTTGGGCAGCTGGGCTGCTTGGGTATGTCTCTGTCAGGGCGTGTTTCTCCCCCTTTTCACATGCATAGTATGTGTGGCTGTAACTGCCTTTTGCATTCTCCAGCTACCCATGACAAAAGCTGCTATTTTTACTCAAGTACTTTTGGTGCTCTTGTTCTGAATTTTTGTCCCTCAGTTTTCTGTGAGTGAAATGAGGTTAACAGGAGAACCCCAGTAGAGTGTAAAAGCTGTGGATGGCCACATTTGAGACTGTAGAGTGCTTGAACTGTACAATGCTGAGTGCACTCCAGTATCATCACAATGTCCAAGTGTCTCACAATCTTGAATGTACTTAAGAATAAAGCATGAAAGCAAAACAAAATACCTTTGACTTCTTACTTAGCCAAACCCATGATGTAGTTTCCAGAATCTCGTGGGTCAGTACTAGTCTCAGACCAGATCACCTCAGAGGGTACCTACCTGTAGTGCTGTCTCAAGGGATGGTCATCTCAAAAACGATGGGCACAAGTTACTCCTGGGAAGATTGTGGTTGGGCACAAGAGGAAATAGTTTTACTGTTTTACAGCAGCCATTGGAATAATCTCCCCAGAGAAATGGTGGATTCTCCAGTTTTAGACACCTTTAAGGTTCAGCTGGACAGTGTAGTAGCCCACGTCTAGACCTTGCTTTTACTAAAAAAAGGTTGGATTAGATGGTCCTTGCAATCCCTTTCAACCTGGTATTCTTTGATTGTGTTCATAACAAACTGAGTCCCACAGGCTCACTGGGCATGGAGCTGCATTCCTGTTTTTCACAGTTGGCAAGTCCAAGGAGAGGCAAATGGACAGCAGTGCATCTGCAGGAAACAGCACTGCTTTGTCTCTTCACCAGTGAAATGTAGAAGTGGGGAGCACTGACAGCACTTGAGACCTGGGAGGACCGAGAAAAAATGGGTTTATATTGAAAACCTGGTTGGCAGGAGTGAGATTTGCTCTGCAATCATTCGAGGTTCACATTGTTTAACTCTCAGCATAACTTTTGAAAGTGAAATGCCTTAAAATAATTAACTTCGAAGCAAGAACAAGAGTTTTTGCAGCTTCAGGCCTGTAGTTGTGAATGGTTACATTTGGGACGCAAATTTTTCAGTGAGCTTTCAATTTGCTTTGGAAGGAGAGAGATAAATGCCATTTGTGAGAGACAACTTCAGTTTTCTCAAGAAAGAACCAGCGTTAGCAGGTAGATATAAAACAAAATCACCTCATCAGTCACATCACTAACCTTAGCAAAATCCAGCATTAACTAGTTTATCCCTGGTCACACTCAACCACAAGACAGCTAGCAACCAAACACTCTTGGCCAACAGCAGTGGAGTGGAAGGTGGAGAATTTAACTCCTCAGTCAAGACTCTTCCAAAATTTTATCTTGGTGAAGTAAACAACTGCATTTTACTAGTTGTCATGTACCTCACAATGATAATAATAGATTATATTTATGAAGTAGGACTTTTCACCTGCTGCGGATTTGTCTTCAGACTTCCGTGTGCGAAGGAACCTTGAAATAAATTATTTCCACTCTGGCAAGCACCTGGTTTAAAAAAAAGGTGACGCCAATGAATGAGATAGTCAAAACACCTGACTCTTTTTAGAGGTGAGGGAAGCAGTAAATAATGTTGCCTTTGAGCAATTTCTCCCTTGTCATGCCTTTCCCTTTGCAGTTTGCTGTCACTAATCACTGTGAGCCAGACTGTGCACGTGGAAGAACCTTCAGTTGGAGTCAGTGGGGCTGCTCATGTGACTAATTTGCAAAGCACTCAATCAGGGCAGTCAAGCCCTGTGGTATTAGACTCATTTTGGCTATAAATTCCCCAAGCAAGGACTTTTATTTGTGTCAGTAAAACACTGGATGCAATTCTGGTGCAGTGCATTTTTATTTTTTTTTTTTTTCCTCCCCACAACTTCTCATCTCACCTTTTTCTTCACACACACACACACACACACACACACACAGCACTAAGAGACTCAGAGAAGCAGCAGCTTTGACAAGCAATGCTAACATGCCTCCCTGCTCTGAGCAATTCCTTTGGGCGATTTAGCAATGTCACTCTGGCTCTCAGCATTTCTTTCAAGTCAGGAGCCTCGCTGCTTATAGCAGCTTGGGAAAGGGAGAGCCCAGGTGCAAAGGCAGGAGGAAAGTTCCATGGGCGGCTGGCAGCAACAGGAGAGTCTGGTTGTGCCGGTGAGTCAGCCGAACCACTTGCTCCACTTGCTTATTCCAGCCACATATAGGCAAGTGCAGGCAGGGAAAATTCCTAGCTTTGATTTTGAGGAAAGGGCCTGCTTATGCCACCACAATAAACTGTTTTCCCAGAATGAAATCTCACCAGGTGTAATTGCTGAAATCCTGGGACTAAATACTTCTGCTTAGCCCCTGACATATCTTGTTCTTTTCACTAGGAGAAAAGTAGTCATTTATGGTTTGGTGTTTTGTTTTGTTGGGTTTTTTCTTTAAATTCAATTACCAGCTTTGATCTGTCTAAAATGGGAATAATGGCAGAGAATACAGTATTTCCTGTCTGCACTGCTACCTATACACTTGCATATAAATAGCATTTTTGTTTCATGGGTTGGAGTAGAAGCTGAAGAAACATACTGACAGTGCAGCAGCTCTTTTCCTTTGTAGTGGATCTAATAGGCCTGCAGTACGAAACATGCTACTTATGCTTTGCTTTTAGGCTGAAACTCACTCTGTGCAGAGGTCTAGCGGAGGGCAGAGGCCCCACTTAAATCCTGCTGAGTCTTCAGAAAGGCTTTCCATGTTCCCCTACGGTAGGTATAAGGATTCAGACAGTTTTGCATTCTTTTTGTGGGTAAAGACATGTAAATAATACCTTTACGACTCAGGTATGTCTTGAAAAATGCAAGCTGATGGCAGAGAGTTCTACTTTATTGTGCAGATATTTGTTCTGAGCCACATGGCTTGTAAGTCATGAAATATTAATGGTCATGCAAATCTCCTCTTCTGTATCACAAGCTTTTCTGTGTTCCTGACCCCTGGCTTCCTTTAATCATCTCCTGGGTGTGTGGTCTGTTACTATTCTGAGATATCTTGTGAACAGGGGAAAAGTAATTACTTGATCCTTGCCTGCTGCAAGAATCTTTTTGAAAAGAAAATTGATAACTTCAGAGAGGCTTCCTCCTTGCATTAAAATCAGCCCCACCTGCTTGCTTCATAAGATTTCTCTTTTGGTGGCCTGAATGCAGACCTGGAATGTTCAGTGCTATTTTCACTACTATAAAAACAGCATTCTTGGATCTCTTAAGTTGTCACCTGCTCCTCCACAGATTAACTACAATTTTTGGTTACATGTTTTCTCCCTTCTTTCTCTCTCCCCTACTGATGGTTTTCTGAAGGCATCCTTATAAATGTGCTGTTTTATTGTGGCTTGTTGCAGGAATGATCTTTCAATGAGAACCTGTAGCGCCTGTTAGTTATAGGGTTATCTTAGCCATCTCCCTAATAATTGGAGGCTGAATTAATGCTTGAAACTTTTTTTTTTTTTTTTTTNGGCAGAATTTTTTTGGCAGAAATCTCCTTTTCTTTCTCCACCTGTTTTCTAACATCCCAAACACTTAAGAATAAGGACGTTACCAATGGGGGAAATGTGGAAATACTGCTTAGCTCCCTGCCAAACATAGGAGAGGTCAGTGGTTTGGTGCCATGCAGGTCTGACAACCAAAGGAGAAGGAGATGTACTAGCAATATGGCTGGGGAAAGAGAAAACTAACCATGAAAATCCATTTCCCATATGGGAGCTATTTTAGTAAACCAGTGTGATGAAAGTACAGACATGAGTAGGTATTTGTACAAATGAACTCATAGGGACTGCCAAGAGCATGGTGTAACACAAGAGCAATAATGACCACACAGCTTAATACAAGGTTAATAAATGTTGACCTACAAGTTTCTGATTTCTGGAGCAATTTTACCCAAGTTGCAAGAGTCAGCAATACAGCACCAAAACCACTGCTTCTGAAGTGGTGGGTTTATATAGATTAGGAGGTGGGGAAGACTAGCTAAGGTCATAACATTCATTATCAGAGCAGAGATAAAGGAGCTGGGATACCTCAGGTGTTTATAATGTGCCACTTTGCAAAACCTGGTATGACACATAAAAACCTTTCTGGGGCTCTGCTGTTCAGTCCTCAGTGTGTGCTCTTTCTGAGGATCAGGTGCCAGCCTGGGAGGAATCCACGCCTTGGGTTTTAAAGGTGCAAAGAAAAACCCACCTCACCCTTGATTTCATGCCCAGCAGGTGCCTACGTGTCTTTGAGGACATAGATGTCTTTCACCCTTTCCTTGGAGCTTTCTTTCCCCTGAAGTGACTTTGGTGACTTCTGGACTCTGTGAGAAGGGCAGACCCACAGCTTGGCTCACACAAATGGCTGCTGGGAAGCAAAATTATTCGGTGGTTTAAAGCTTGGCAACCTCCAACCTGGGGACCACCCACACAGCGACTGTTCCCCGTGCAGAGAGCAGCAGCAGTCCCTGGATAGGGGGGTGGAAATCTGATGTGCCACCAGCTGGTGGGTGCTGTGGGAGCCATAGAGAAAGCTGATTGAGCAGAGAAGCCAGAGCATCCCTCCTGGCCCATCTGCAGCACCGTGGTGTCCCCCCCGCCAGGGTGATTTATATGAGCCTAAATGATGGTAATGAGCCTGCTGCAAGTCTGGCTACTCTGTAGTCTGCAAAGGTGACAATTGCTAACTCAGGTTTTGGAAGGAGGTGAGCTCTGATCAGCTGAAACTAGCAGTGAGTAATCCTCATCTACCTGGCTTTGTATCCAAGCTGTGAGTCATTCCAATGAGCAATACCAAAAGTGCTGACCTGCCCACCTCATGCTTCCTCATTTGAGATTCCAAGCTAACCTGCAGCCTTGGTGTGCCTCGGGGCTGCCTTTTGGGTAGAGGGGAACCTGGGACACTGGTTTTACTGCCAATTTTACCAGTGGAATAAATGCTGTTGTAGGATGTATGTCTGCCAAAAGAGTCAGCATAAGTAACTAGGAAGCTTTCAGTGGATTTTCTGTATGTGGCATCCCTGCTAAAACTGCAGAATTGTTTTTGATTTAAAGAACATTTTCTTACCCGTCGCTATCAAGATTTCGGTTGCACTTCACTCTCTTTTGTGCACACCAACGTGGCCAGCTGGCTGGACCAGTGTGCAGTGACTGGGCAGAGGAGCACGTGGGATTATTGCTGGCTTAGTCCATGTCTCAGTCCATGTCTTGGTCATGTGTTCCTGGGGACAGCATGAACAGCCTCTCCTGTCCTCCCTGCTCTACACTGTGCGCACATTGCAGGGTGGGATGGTGCCCATCCTACCTCTTCAAAAGGCTGCTCCTTTGAGTGCAAAGTCCTCAATGTCCTTGCTTGGATTTAAGCTCCATGTGTGGTACCAGCATGTTGGGGATGGAGAAAGTTGTTTGCCTCTGGTATGAATGCAAGGCATTGGCTAGCTTGGCTGCATGCAGAACACTGCACTACTGGGTGTTTTCAGTGGCTTCCCCTGGGTGCATGGCACTATTTAAAGTGAAAGTACTTTGATTTGGAAGAGGTGAGGATGAAGGTGAAGGCTAATAATGGAAGTTTATAAATGCAGCTGACATCTTAGCACCCTGTGTCTTTCATGCTGTCCTTCATTTGCTCTCCTGGTTCTCTCTCCTCTTTTAATGCTCTGTTGTTTTTCCCCCTGTGAGCAAAGTGCAGCTGAGAGTAACTGGAGCAGCTGAGTTTGATCCTTTTACATGCCTATGGATATAGAGTGGGCTGTTATTTAACACTGAAACGTGTGAAATGATCCATGAAACCTTGGGGGTGAACTATGCTAAGGGACTGACTTTTTTAATCTGTGGATTATACTCTATAATACATACATATATTATAGAGTATATATTTATAGCTCATGACTAATATGGAAACCCCTCTTATAGTTAATAGCTTCTAGTAGAGACCCATCCACATAACATTCATGTGTGTGTGGGTGGCTGTTGGCACCAGCAGTGGGATGACTGACTTTAGTTCTGATCTGGGCTTCTCAGCTAGGCTTCTGCTCCTTGTCAGCTGCAGGACGTGGGCAGCAATAAGGGCAGTCAGCCTAGATGATACGAAAAGTCTGATACAAACAAGAACTTTTCTCCTCCTCTGTTGTCTGCCTGGGCTCTCCATGTAGGTGGCTTGGTTGGATGTGAACCCTTCATTCAGCAAAACCTGGGTGAGATGAATGTGATTCATGCTGAATGTCTCTTAAAGCCCACAGCAGGTGAGGTAGATGGTGAGATCCTGAGTCCTTTTCCACAGCCTTGAAATGGGACCATGCCTCCTCTCCTGCCTCTGAAGCTTCTCTGTGCCTCCTGCCTCTGCTTTGCCAAGTGAAAGTCCATCTGGGAGGTGTCCAACAATGAACACACACAGACAGCTGGTTTACACTCCAACCTCGTGTACTTCACAGATAGGCTGAGCTTCCCCAGTGTAGCTCGCTCATCGCCCTTCAGATCCCTAGGGCCTTCCTGTCTCACAAGAACAGGGGGAACTCCTCTGCCCCAAAATCTTCATCGAAAAGCTCTTGCTCAGAGGTAGCGGAAGGCAAAACAGAGTGAATTCCACAGATGAACTAATATTCAAGGAATTATTTCAAGCAGTCTGTACATTCCTCCTACTTATAATTTATTATTAACAGTCTGAGAGGAAGAAAAATAATTCATTAAACAATCAGTAAGGCATTCATAAGACGTTATTGAGATCAGGTCTCAGAGAAACACATGAACCTTCACAAATATTAAGTTTTATCTACTCTGTTAAATCATTTTACATAGGAAAGAGAAAATCCAGCTGCTCTTTCTCTATAGCTGCTGCTCAAGGGAAAACAAATTCAGATCCACCATAATCTGACTAATAGGTTCAATATCAACTCCCTCTTATCAGAGGGAAAGGAGAAGTTTCATCTCAGTTTCTGCAGTTTGCCCCATGCTTATCTATTCCCTGGTGGCCAGATATCAGAGCAGACCAGTGAGAGGAGTCCCCTTCTGCGGGCTGGGAATTAAAATGCCTTGCTGTGAGACTTTTTACCTTGCTGCAGGCAGTTAGCAGGTGCTTTTTTTTTCCTTATGGGAGTGGCTCGTACTTGAGAGAAAAAGTTTGAAAAAGTGCAATTTCTCCCATAGCTCAAATCTGTCTTCTTGGTTTAGCCAGCATGGAAGCAGTCAGGCACTGCTCGGTCAAACAGCCACTCAGGAAGCCCCCGCTCTTCCTCCACTAAGGGACATCTGTTACACTTGCCTCTAACCAATGATGGATGGTTTGGTTTTGTTGAGAAGCTGAAGCTCATCCACATCCTCAGTTCTCACGTTGCTTTCTGAGCCTCTGTCATTTGTTTGTACTGTACAGTGATGATCCTGTATGGGAAATGACTTTAAAAACATCATAAAGACATATCTGGGAGCAGTGGAGTCTTCAAAGGAAAATTCTCGGGAAGTTGGAAATATGGTGGGAGGGAAAATATAATCTTTCTCTCATTTCAGATGAACTTCTGCCTTCCTTGAAATTCCTGTGAATTTCAAAGCCTTTGATAGTCATGAAACATCAGAGGAGCCTTTATGCTAAGCAAAACGTGTATGAAAGCAGTGCTGCTTCTGATCCTGCCAGGAGCTGCTGCACACCCCATTCCTCTTCCTTATATTTGCCGTCCCCCAGCTGATGCAGTCCATTTGCATTTGTCTGGGTGGTCGTGGTTGTGCCCTTACTCTGCTCTGTTGGATGACACCAGAGCAAATCCCATTACAGGATTTGCCTGCATGGACAGTGGCCACCCCAGCTGCTCCCCTGTGGGTCAGCCTCGATGATCCACAGGGATGGCAGCACTCTGAGCCCTGGGACACCCTGCCTGCAGCAGAGTGCACGACTCAGTTTGGTTTTGTCCCAGTCTCCCATTACAGGATCAGCATCAGGCAGCGAGGCCATGGCACAGGGATTTCCTGGAAGAGCTCTGATGGCACCAGGCACAGGTGGCAGATTTACAGGCAGACACAAATCACTGTGAATGCAGATCACTGAAAAGGACAGCACAACCCCCCGAGCTGGGGCAGCCTATCCTTGGAACAGGTAAAGCCTGGGTACAGCCAGTGGGGTTGCGTGGGTAATTTCTTCCAGGTAGCACATCCAGCCACAGGAGACCATGCAGGGGATACCATAGAAATTGCAAGAGGTGCTGAGCTGGAATATGATCCCCACAAGCCACTCCTGAAGAGGAGCACAGATCTCTGTGAGTAGGTACAGGCCTCCCGCTTCCCACACCTCACTTCCCAGCTGCTTCCAGCAGCACTCATGGGTGCTCTATCATGGACTCCTTCCTGAAACAAGGCTGCCAGAGAACAGCATCTGGTCAAGCAAAGGGGGAGAGAGAAGACCACAGAGCAGAATTCCTGAGGGTAATGGGACTTACCTGTTTGTCTACCTGGGTAATGGTTATCCTGTGGAGACTGATGCATTTTTGTCTTCTTCATTCAGTGGAAGGAAAGAGGCTGCCAGGGCTGCTGGGCAGTGGCATGTCCAGGCTGGTCCATGGGGCAGCCCGTGCTCCAGCTGGCTGTGATGTGCCCCCGCCTCATGCTTTGCTTCCCTAGGTGCCAGGTAAGTGGAGAAGCTGCAGCCCAAAGGGGCAGGACATGGCATGGGCACCCCCAGGGAAAAAGTCTAGGGAAGCTGAGTTGGTAGAAGACAGTGAGAGCAGTGAGGAGCCTTCCTGCCACCACAAGCAGGCTGCAGGTGAACCACAGTGTGCAACGTAAGAGCTGCAGCTCTGCAGCAGTCATTGTTTAGTCATTGTGGAGCCATTACCAGGTGAGATTTGCCTCATCTCTCACAACTGAGGGCTTATTTGGGTTTGACCTCCCCAGGTCAAATTCACCTCCAGATATATCTGGTCCATGTGGGTTGGAGAGCCCACACAAAAGGGCTGTCCACTCCCAAGACTTCCCATCATAATTTACTTTCCCTGCCCCCTTTTGCTGCTGCTTTGCACCATGTTGCTTTTCAGGATCCCATTTGTCCTCTGCCTTGCTCCAGCATGCTCTCTGCCTGTAGCTGTAGGTTTTCTCTCCAACAGGTGACTTTGTTACTCTTAGCTGAAGTAGTGGACTATTTTTGGAGTGATGTCATGTGTTCCACAATAAATGAAGCTTATGCTTCCTGCTGGAGCAGTGTTGGGAAGAAAATTCCTCTTGATGTGAACCAAATGTAGTTTTTGAACATGTGATTGACACAGAGTACACAGGCAGTGACTTTCTACAAGGATTAGCTGAACTAATGAGTAGAACAAGTGGAACCTTTTTTTTTTTAAGCTACCTTGGCTGAGTTGCTGCCTTAGTTCAAGGGTGATTAGGTCCTGGTCAGGTGTGGAACACAGCTATATAAGCATGCCAACACAGGTATGTAGGCAGAGATGTGAAAAATGTCATGAAGAGACAAAGGCCCTGATGACTTTTTGCTAAGATATGCCACAGAAGGACAATGTTATGACTGGAGTTATATGGACCAAAGTCAGCCTATAACTGAGGTAGAAGGCTGCAAGTAAAGCAACAGCATTGTTCAGTTCTTCACATGACTAATGAAGCATCACTTGATAATGCTGATTGTCACTGCCAAACACAAATTTAAGCACAGCTCCTGTTCCCACCCTGCAGTGTTTATCATGCTGGTTCCCTTCAAAATGGACTCACTTTTGCAGAGCCTGCAGACATGATTTAATGATTAGCTAAGGGCCATGCTGAGGATAAAAGAAGCTATCACCTCAAGTTACTCCCCACCCCTTCTGTGGACAACATGCAATAATTTTTGATTGAACACTGTTTGAAACCCAGTGTACTGATTTCAACCCAGAGAACAGAAAGAGTACAGCTACCTAACACATGTGCAGCTACAGCAGTAGGGCTGCCTTGACATCATGCTGCTTGCTACTGAAAGTTTTACTAAATATGATTTTTTAGTCTACAATAGAACTGTCCGGTATCTGAGGCAAGTGCACAGGTGTGGCAAGAGGAAGGAAAATTATGCTGAAACCTGGCGGTACAGCAGGGTGGTTTGGAAGACAAATCCTCTAGAGGATGAACAATTCAGGAAAGTGTTACTGTAAATGAAGAAATGAAAAACTGTGGGCTAGCCAGAAAGTGTCCAGGACAAATTAGAGGGCTGGGTCATCACCTGTATGAAGTTTAACAAGGATAAGTGATGGATTCTGCATCTGGGATGGGGCAAACTTGGATGTATGCACAGAAAAGGAAATGAGAGTCTGGAGATCAGTGCTGTGGAAAGGGACCTGGGGTCCTGGTCGATGGCAAGATGAACTTGAGTCAGCAGTGCCCTGGCAGCCTGGAGGGCCAACCCTGTCCTGGGGGCATCAGGCACAGCATCGCCAGCCGGGCAAGGGAGGGGATTGTCCTGCTCTGCTCTGAGCTGGGGCGGCCTCACCTCAAGTGCTGGGGACAGTGTGGAGTGACACAAATGCAAGAAGCTCTTAGAGAGTGTCCAAACAAGGGCCAGGAAGATGGTAAAGGGCCTTGAGGAGCAGCTGTATAAGGAGCAGCTGAGGTCACTTGGTCTGTTCAGCCTGGAGGAGACTGAGGGGAGACCTCACTGCAGCTACAGCTTCCTCATGAGGGGAAGAGGAGGGACAGGCACTGATCTCTGCTCTGTGGTGCTCAGTGACAGGACCCAAGGGAATGGCCTGAAGTTGTGTCAGGGGAGGTTTAGGTTAAATATTGGGCAAAGGCTCTTAACCCAGAGGATGATTTGGCATTGGAATAGGCTCCCCAGGGAAGTAGTCACAGCACCAGCCTGACGGAGTTCAAGAAGTGTTTGGACAACACTGTTAGGTATGCTGTGGAATTCTTGGGGTTGTCCAGTGCAAGGCCAGAAGTTGCCATAAGTTTGATGATCCTTGTGAGAAACTTCCAACTCAGGATATTCTATGATCAAGGAAAAGTCTTCTAAAGAACCTGAATGATTTTGGGATATTGGTCTAACAGCAGACTAAGACACAGGTAGAGCTGCAACCCCAAACTATTATTCTTAAGCAGTAAAAATCGAGGAACTATTGGCCCTGTATTACCCAGGCAACCACCCACCACCTGACTACTGTCAGCTTCCCTACATGCAAGATCATTGCCTTTTCACAAAAACCTCCTCTGGGGCTTCTCATTTTTTCCTGACTCTCAAGTGGAGCTTGGTTGTCTGATCTATGTGGTGGTTTTCAGATGTTTTGGAACAGAGGTGTAAGTAAAATGCCAAATATTTAGCAGATCTCTCTATGAAGATAGCTGGACTTGACACCTCTTGCAGAGCTCTGGGAAAGGGAAGGAACAGTCCCAGTACAGAGGGGCAGGCAGCTCCTCCAGGACTGGAAATAGGGAAAATCACAGAATGACATTTCAGTTGCAAGTAAAAGTGAAGTCCTTTTTTTTTTTTAATCTAATGTGGTTAGTTTCCCTCTTCTGCCATGTAAGAAAGAGATTTCAGAAGCACATGGAGCTAACATGTCTGGGCACCCATTAAACTGGTAGAAATAATTTCTTTACTTTTGTAGGGCAAAGTAAAGCATGACTGCTGGTTGAAAGAAGAGCTGGTTGAAGATTGCACCCATCCTGCAGTAAGCTTTAGGGGGATTTTTTTCCTTGCTAGACCAAATACAGGTTTTCAAGTCTTTTTCAGGAGAGACATGTGCATTGTCCAAGTCAAGTTTATTTTGATTTACACCTTTTTCTCTACAGCTGCAACAGAGGAAACATCATCTGATCATTAGGCCTCATGGATATCTTTCAGCTCTGACGAGAGAGTGGATACAGATGATCTGCTCCCTTTCACCACACCCTCCAAACCAAAATTTAATCAGAAATAATCTGTCTCATTTCTAGTGCAGCCAGACCAGATCAAATGAACATTCCCTTCACTGAAAACTTCAGCAACTTCTATGCAGCCAGTAAAAAAAAAGTGATTCCAGCTCTAGATCTCCAGGAAGTTACCAAATCTTGTAGGTGATATTTGGAGGAAATGTTGGGGTTTTCCTATTTTTAAAATCCCTGTATAATATCTGTTATGTACATGCTTCATAATCCCACAGTAAATAACTGTAAATTCCTCATTTCACAAAGTTAACAGCCCATGTGCTTTCTTGCACACAGAAAAATTGATCAAGGTGCAGCCTGAGGAGTTTGGAAAGGTCATTTTCACGACTAGAGAGAGATTGAAAATGTTGCTGCTAATCAAAGAAGGGATATTTAATATATTTTTGACAAGAAATGCAAATAACATTAGTTCCACTACCATCCCTCTGGCCAGAAGTGCTGTTAAGGCAGTTCTTGTTCTTTAATATAAATATTATCCACTGCAGTGTCCTGTTGTCCTGTGCAGTGTTTAGTGGTGCAAAATTCCCACTAGTGCTAAGGATCAAATCACTACTGCAGGTGTTGCCTTTTTTGCACTTGTGCTTCTTTCCTGAGAAGCTGGAGTGACTGCAGGCACTAGTTCCACCTCCTCCTTCCTCCTCCCTGTGTTTTTGAGCAAGCTTACATTACCTGCAGTCTCTGGATATATCTCCCTCCCTGCTGTCCTGTAAAATCAACAGACATCCTCATCTTCCCCATCCCAGTCCCCTTCCTCTGAATGCTTAAAGACCTGGGAGCTCAGCACTGCTGGTGAGATTTCAAAACCCAGCCCAGGCTCAAGTGCCATATTTGGGCTAAACAGCTGCTATGTACTGTCAGATCTGCACATGACAGTGATTTGTGCAGCCAATTGCTGAGCCAGTTAGAGCCATTTGTTTAAAAAATAAAGAGACAGATAAATTCTTCCCCTTCTCCTAGCAAGCTGATATCATGTGCCTATCTTAAAAATGGCTTGCTCCAGAATGCATTAGAGCTAAATTATCATTTATGTTTGTCACAGGGATTGCTAATGTGTAATGAGATTTTAGAGTTAATGTTTTGTACAAAGCACTTAGCAGAGCTGGGATGAAATTGGTTCAGGATTCTGATGTGGTGTTTTAATTAAAGATATTTTCCAATCAGGGCCAAGCAAATGACTTGTCAGAAGGTTTTGTACCCATCAGCCAATATACCAGTGCAATGTTGGATTCGCTTTCTGCTTTCGGATTTTCTTCAGGGAATTAGAGGAGAGAGCCTCTCCAAATCTCATGCAGAAGAATCTTTCTTAGCTGCAACCCTTATAGGAGAAGAAATATGTATTTGATTCTCTGAAATCTTTCACCTTGGTGTCAGTGGTCTGGTTCATTGCAATGTGACACCAGCCTTAGGCTGCCTTGATTTTGTTGAACTTGCAGCTGTGGGCTGGTGCAGTGCACTCACACAGACTGAAAGCAGTGGGAAGCCCAGTGCTGTGGGGTGAATCCTGAGGTTTTCTCTGCTGTAGCAGCATCTTGAGCTCTGACTGCAGTTCCTCATCTCCTCTGCTGTTGGGCATGATTGCCAGGGAGGAAGCAGGAAAATGGATGATACAGACCCAAAAAAAAAGTGGAAGGATTACAAAAATTGTATCTGGTAAAACCAGTATAATAATGATGAGATGTCTCTGGCTTAAATAGGCTTCGGATGTATGATTCAATGTAAACATCAAATGCATGTAAATAGGCAAAATTATTGTTGATTTCTGGATAATAAGGGTCATTATTACCAAATTAACTTGGATGTATGCACAGAACGGGAAATGAGAGTCTGGAGATCAGTGCTGTGGAAAGGGACCTGGGGTCCTTTTTTTTCTTAGCTGCCTCTGGTCCATGCAGGGAATTTCAACCACCATCAGGTCTTAGGCTGGGATATCTGCTTGAAACAAAATCACAAAACTACAACCAGACACAAAGTGCAGCTCTCAGGGCTAGTGTCAGACACAGGCAACGCAAACCTCTGGCAGAAAACCAGCTGCCTTCGTCAGCACTTGCTTTGCCCATCCTCCAGCCATGAGAAACTCATCTCTGTAGAGCTGTGGAGGGAGGCTGAGGGGATGCAGGGAAGTGGCTCCTGTTGGGAAGGGGCAAGAGGGAGGAGTTTCCCTACTGGGCGCTCCTCACACTTAAACCTTCTTCCCTTCTGCTCCACCTCGACAGCTGTGACCAAGACTCCCCTTTTCCCTGCGCTCCCTGGTTTTTGCCCCCCTCCGCTCTCCCCAGGCAAGGAAGGACACTGGCCCCACAGCCAGAGGCAGTTCCTCTGGAGGCTGAGTCAGCTCCATGGATATAGGACAGCACTGCTGGAAATCCACCCTGCAGGGGCGTGCAGCTGTGACACCACAGCATCATTAACTTGAATAATAGGACTGAGCCACAGCAAACCACCCTGGATTTGTATAGCTCCATGCCGTGTTTGTTTTTGCAGTGTTTCTGTCATAAACCCCTTAAGAGCTGCTTAGCTGAGAATCTTTTGGTAGTATGCATTGCATCCTGCTTGCTACGATAATAGAAAAAAATCCTTCTTTATATGCTCATGATTTCAAGTACATTTGGTTGGTTGGTTTGTTTGCTTGTTTTTCTAAGAAGAACAAGGAGAAAGCTTTCATTTTATACACAGTTCTGATATTTTAACATATAAATGGATGAGGGGTTTTGTATTTTTCTTTTTTAGGTTTGCCCATCTACAGGTTCCATGACTGTTTGGAAACAGATGAACAGTAAATAGGGATTTTAATCCCAAAAGCAAATTGTAACCTAATCTATTCATTAGGTGAATTCTTTAGCTCAGTATGTGAATTCGCCTGAGTGGGGTAAAAGGGAGCTATTGACTAGAATAGAGAGATGAAGGTGAATTTTGCAGAAAAAAGATCTCATATTCTTACCTCTAGTGTTCAGTGAATACATGAATATGATGGATATTTTATTGTTACATTTTTTATTATAATATTTTTTGTGTAAGCCTTGCACCACAGGATTTTAGAAAATTACAAAGACAGGAGACCAAGGTGACCAATATTCAGGTCAGCCCCTCCTCAGTGAAATAGCATCCTACTCCATAAGACATAACACACACTGCAGCTTCACTGTGCACCTCTTGGCCAGCTGTGTGGGTGCTTTATCCCTGAGGACACTGACACCCTCTTAATGAGTGGCATCGACCTTTTCAGGGACAGCGAGGTACAAACAAGTATGGGGCATCTTTTCCTGCCAACCCCAAATGTTCCAAAGGCATGAGTCAGATCTCCCCGTCACATAAATTATAAGACTAAATTAAAAAATGTTAATGAAAGCACCAAATAAATGTGTTGATGTCCTCCTCTGCCATGAATTTTATGGAGTCTATGGACTTGAGCCCTCAGAGGTCACTCAGGTTAAATTTTAAGTCTTTTGTTCTCTGTAAGTGAAAGAAAATCCTACTGATTCATTCAATTACAGGACTAAATTACAGACACTGGGGAATTATGGTGAACTCTCTAAGAGAGGCACCTTTGTGGTGAACTGTCTGTTGCAAATCTCTGCCAACATGTGCTGAACTGTATGAATTAAATTCTGCAAAATGTGTTAAGAGATACAGAGAGCTGGAATCACATCCGCTGGAATCACATCCACAGGGATGGTGCTAAAGCTTCTGAGTTTCCTGCTCACTGCTGCCAGGATGCTGAACCACTTCATAGGTGTAAGTCCCTGTTGTCAGAGATCCCCTACCCAGAATTGTAGGGTAGAGAGGAAGAGGAGGTCTGGGTGGAGAGCCAGGATAATGAGCTATAAAGGGATTCCTCATTCTTTTTAGCATCTGGGAAGAAAGAGTATACTCTGTAGGAACTGACCACTCCAATGGAAAGGCTGAGGTGGTATTTACAGAATTGTTTTGGTAATGCAGGTAAGGCATGAGGAAGACCAAGCCTCCTTCACTTTGAAAAAAGAGTGAGTTAGGTTTTTGGCGAAAAGGCCAGATTTTAGCACAGGACAGTGGCACCATCAGATGCACTGTGGTGTTGAGCAATGGAGCAGGGGCTTAGGCACATCTCAGTGTTGCAAGCACTGCCTTCACAGTGGCTTTAGGCACCAGCACTATCACTACTGATTAAAGTCTTCTGCAGCAGTCCCAGCACTCAAGTGATCAGGCTTGGTGTTTTTGAGAGGAATGATTTCACAGCAACATGTGGGGGATATGTGTCTTATTTTACAGTCATGCTTTCATCCAGCCTCTGTTACTCAAAGGTCAGTTCTCCTCTCCTCCTGCTGTCTGCTCCTGAGAGACCTGTCCCTGCCAACACACCTTTGACACAATTGGTAACCCTGGTGTGAGTGAGGCACCAGCAGCAGCAAGGAGGTGAGTTAAAGCAGCAGGTGTAGAGGTGCTCAGGAGCCATTCTCTGAGCATGGCCTCCCACTATCTGCAGTGGTGTCTGCATGCTTCCAGTGGTGTTGAAGCAGGAGAGGTTGAGAGGGATGCAGCAGGGACAGCTGAGTGCAGGGATTGTCCCTCCCTAGCACAAGGAGAGGCTGAACATGAGGATGCGCTCCAGGCACGTGTGCACATGAACCTTGAGCTGACTCCTGAGGAGGTGATTTCAGAGAGCAGCTTAAGGTGAATATATTAGGCAGTTACTAGGTTGATATATGGATTAAATTTTCAGTGACAACCTGCTGCACACTCAGGACTACTTGAAATCAGGCCATTTTTTAAGCTGTGGGGTAGCCAGTAGCCACATTGCTGAGTTATGGTTCTGCTGGACCCATTCAGGCAAGGAAATTTAATCGTGTGCCCTCTTTTGAGCTCCCATACCTCCTGATGCCTCTGTTCCCAAGGGCTCATGTCTATTTTGACTTTATGTTCAGAGTTTTCATTTGTAGCTCACTCCTATAAGGTGATGCTTTTCCTTCTTCTGCACTGGCTTTTTTGTTCCAAAAGGCTTTGGTAGCCTCAGTTTGAGATGTCTCTTTTTCATCTGCAGAGACAAGGCTTTCAGACCCTCCAGGTGTCTGGCCTTGAATCCTGTCACATGTTGGGGTGCCAGAGCTGTTCTGGAGGCTGCTGCCATCAGTTCCTCAGTATCTCACTGCTTTAGCACTTTTGGCTGTGCCCTCTGCCAGCCTTCACTTGATGCCTTGACACCACAGCTTTGATACTGAAAGTGGTATTTCCTGAAAGCACCTCTTTGATTCTTTGCTCTCTAGTACAAAACTTTTTATTTTATAAAGTGGTGCATTTTCTAAGCCTCTGTAGCAGGACCCATCTTGCTCCAGCCATGGATTCATGAGAAGAAGATGCCAGTGGGATGCCCGGGTTGAGCAGCTGCTTGTGCCAGTGTGCCTGTTTAGCAAGTACAGATGGAAAAATGCTGTTGTTTTCTTCTCATTGATCACTGTCCAAAGCATCTGAGACAACAGAAGAGTTAAAAGAGAGAAAAGTTTCTGTTCCCATAACTTTGTTACTTTCTACCACATCTCAATTTCTTTAAAATTACCATGCTGTACTTAGGCTTGGCATTATAGTTGTGTTGGCCCCTCATTTCAGTCTGTTTTGGCACAGGGAGGGCTGTAGGGACCTGCAGCAATCAGTTGAGCTCAGGCGTAGAAGCACATGGATTTCTCTAAGCCAAGAGGTTTGTTCATCCTTTAATTATGCCTTTTTTTTTCCCTTTTCTTTCTTTCCTTGTTGCTGGTGCAGGTGGCTGGAGTACACTGTGCAGTTCTGTTTCAAGCAGATAAAGACATCTGTAACTGTCAATATCTAGCAGCCCCATCCCTCTGCCATTTTTCTTTTGTTGTTTTAGCACTTTTACAAGTGGTTCTCTCTTAAATTTCCAGTGAAATGAATAATATCAACTGAGCTTGTAAATCTTTCCCTCTGAAGAGGGAGGAAGATACTGTAGGCACGGGAATACTGCAGGAGGGGCTGAGGAAGACACAGTTGCAATTAGGCTTAACAAGTACAGCAACTTCCCTACACATTTTCCTCCCTAAGCAAGGTGATCCTCTGTTGCCCACATAGGATTTCTGCTCCCAAATGTGGTTTCTTTCCACACTCTGCTCTTTCCAAAAGCAGTTGAGCCCATAATGGGTGTGCCAGTCCCCCGGCACCTCATCAGTCCAGGGTCTCATTGATGCATTGCTTTATTTCATTGTCTACCCAGGCAAGGTTCCCTCTCCCCCACCTTTGCTGGTTTTGCCGTACTAAAGCATCCCTGGCAGGAGTGATGTCATGGTGTCACTTGCTGCCCCATCAGCTTCAGCTGCGATGGTTGAAGGGAACATTGCTGCCAGCCAGCCCCCTCACGTGTCAGTCACAGCCCTGTGTACTGGAGACAGGTGATGCTCCCTCTGGAGAGTGTCTGGACCCCAGCCCTGTGCTGGGATCACCGCCACATCTGCGAGGTGCCAGGGGCAGTGGGGCGGCAGGGTTGGCTCTCCTGCTGCAGCTGGCTTCTGTGCAGGAAACCATTGCCTCCTTTAGGACTCCTGCCCATGGAAGCTGCCTCCGAAACCTGTGCTGGCATCTGCTGATGCCCTGAAACGCCACTGTGGTGGAACATCTCAGCTCTGTGTCGGAATGCACCACGGCACAGCAGACAAGCCCCTTCCTTCCTTCCTTCCTTCCTTCCTTCCTGCCTTCCTGCCTTCCTGCCTTCCTGCCTTCCTGCCTTCCTGCCTTCCTTCCTTCCTGCCTTCCTACCTTCCTGCCTTCCTTCCTTCCTGCCTTCCTTCCTCCCTGCCTTCCTCCCTCCCTCCCTCCCTCCCTCCCTCCCAGCTTGCCCCTGCACCTCATGATGTCTGCAGGCAGCAGCACTGAACAGAGGGATGTGCTGGCGCAGCTAGAGCACGCTCTCAGGAGGCTCCTTAAATTGCTGTTTTGGTCACAATCATTCCCCAGAAACCTTCTCTTTGTTGAAAAGATACTAAACTTTGCTAAGTAATTGCAGCAGGTGCCTTGCCCTTCCTTGCTGCCCATCAATAAGTGGCTTTTCTTCTCCCTGTTCACGATGGGCTTGCTGCTGAGCACTCACTGCGCAGGATGTCATGGAGGGCTCTACCAGAGCCCCCTGTCCCTGCTGTCCTCCTCTTCCAGCCCTCTGTGCTTGCCCTGGCATATGCTCCTATTACAGGAGATGTAGGGATTTTTTTCTGGAGTGCAAAGATTCTTTTGAGAACCCATGAATTCCCGACTGGTCATGTGGCAGGGCCCAGGCTGGCTGTGCAGCCAGGAGTGGTTTATTATGAGAAATGGTCTGTTGGCTGCTGCAGACTCGCAGCACCATAAATGTGTTGTCTGCAGAAACAACAGAGGAGTGGGGAGAGACAGGGAGAGATTAGCTGTGAGTCGGAGGGTGAAGATATGGGGAGTGGAGTCACAAGAAGTGTGGGTTTCAAAACAAGACCAGAATGTAACACCAATTGCCTTGTGGGTTTTTTTTTTTTGTTTGGTTTGGTTTTTTTTTTGTTGTTGTTGTTTTTGGTTTTTTTGGTTTTTTTGTTTTTTTTTTTAAGTAAAAAGGCAGATATTGCTGGCAGGTTTCAACATTGGCAGGTGTCCAGAAACTCCTTCCAACACTATTAACTAATCTGTATCAGTTCTGCAGCCCACCTCCTGCCACCACTGCTCATGGGGCCATCAGGAGGGTACTGTGGTGGTCACTTGCTTCTCAGCCATCAAATCACAAAAAGAGGTTGCTATTTTTTGAGACTGAGAGTAAATTGGAGAAAAATCAGTGGGTCGATGTCTGACCGCTGACCAAATCAAAGCCTCACTTCAGAGTGGGAAACATCAAAGATGGTTTTAAGTACTGAATATTTGTCATTGACTTTGCAGACTCCAGTGCTTTTACCCCTAATCTTCCTCACTTGCTCATGCTGTGCATGCAGAGGCAGGGAGGGATGATAATAGACTTCCAGTTGTACTTGCTGTTCCCATAACAAATGGCAGGATCTTCACATAAATTGTTTGAACATGTAACACTGCTCTTATTTCTTAACGATAAGGGCTTAGGAGCTGCCCTTTTCCAAAATGAAAGAAATGAACCAAACGTTATCTCTTTGTTTTAAAAAATGATTCCTGCAACTACAACAACAAAAAGCCATTATGATGATCTGTAAAGGTCTTGCAAGCTTTTACAGGAGAGATTTTCCGCTCATCCGGTCTGGCTTCACTCCCATTCCCTCTCCCTATTCCCAACCCACGTGGTTCAAGCTTTCTAGGGCAGTTTAAGCTCCTAGATACAGCTGAGCTGAATGAACCTGGCCTGGAGGACATGTCAGAGGTCAGACCTGGGGGGAGAAGTATCTCCTCTGGATACTGTGCCTAAATCAAGTTCTTTGGATCTTGCTCTGGTCCCAAGCACATTCATCATCAATTATATATCCATACTCACTGTTTACACAGGTTTCTTGTTTATCATGAAATATTTGCTCCAAGGCTCTGCATCTGTTGTTAAGCCAAATAGCATTGTCTATTGCTTACGCCAAAGAAAAAAACGTCACCATAACTTTTCAGTACTATGGCACAGATATATCAGGTGGCTGGTGCTGGACCTCTGGTAAGCCATGGTGAGCTGCTTGCTGACTCTGTCCCGGACCATTGGACAGATTAGGGATGAGTTTAAACTTGAAATTTTCTGAGTTTAAAGAAATAACCCCGTCCTTTATCTTGCATGTAATAGATCTATGTTTCTGGGGGTAGTGGGGAGAAATTTAAAAAAATGTGTTTGAGCAGCATATACAGAGACACCCATGTATGCACACACGCATTTGAGTTTGCACTGATGAGTGAGGTAAAAAAAACATGACGATATGAAGTCTCTTTCTGACCATCCCAAGACAGAGCTTGAGCCCTTGGAGTGGTTTCACAATCTCTGGAACAGGAGGCTTGGAAACAACCCCTTTGATTTCTGCAGAGCCCTCCAAGCTTAAACATGCTTATGTAGGCTAATGCACACACCCATTAGTTTTCCCACTGTCAACTGCTGTTAGTGTAGCTGCTTAGCACCCTGCTGGGAGGGAGATGGATGGACTCCTCCAGATGCTGTCCTGCTGCTGCTGCTTTTAGATCAGTCCCAGGGGATGCAGACCCTCTATGGCTCTCCTTGAGCTGTGAGTGGCCAAGCGAAGAGTCCATACATATGCTCTCACATTAAGTTTCCTATTTAACAACACCCCACGCTATTCTTAGGTATAGTAAGTGGAAATAATGTTTTTTTCAAAGTGGATAAGCAGAACTGCTTCCCAGGTGGAGAAAAAAGAACCACTGAGGGCTTCAGAGATATGGGCTGAGCCAGCTGCAGAAATGTGACTTCGCTCCCCAGCTGTAAGAGCTGCCAGTCAGACTTGTACCTAATCTACTATATCATGGCTGAAACCTGGAGTTAGCATGAGGAGGTGCTGGGAGTGGAAGGGGAGACAAAGGAAAAAGAGAGAGGGTGATACATGAATGAGAAAAATGAGACCTATAAAGGCAAAATCCTCGTCTGTCTGCAGGGGCCTTATGAACTGAATAGCTGTTGATAAGAGCGACTTCCTTCCATGCTTTCTGTATCGGGTATTTAGCATGGCTGTGTCTCAGCAATGTGTTTCCCCGTACAAGACTGTAAGGAGATGGTCAGCATCAGTATGCTGCATGTAGTAGAAAGCAGGTGGATTTGCTTAGCTTTATGGGTGGCAAAGAATTAGGAGCAGTTTTTATTGTCCAGGCAGGAGTTAATATTAATGTATTTTTCACTGTGTTCCTTTGGATGCATCACAAAATCAGTCTATGCGTGGAGAGGAGAGGAGAGGAGAGGAGAGGAGAGTAGAGACATCTAGAGCCAGTGCANGCATCACAAAATCAGTCTATGGGAGGAGAGGAGAGGAGAGGAGAGGAGAGGAGAGACATCTAGAGCCAGTGCAGATGGGAGGTATGGCTGAGTGATGAAGAGTGAAAGATAACCAGGCTCAGGCCACACACGAAGGGCTGGCTGCCCTTCCTGACCTCCCTAACCGTGGAGAAAGACAGACCTTGCAGGGCTGTGGCTGGAAGGGAGCATGCTCTTTTCCCTCACATCCGCATGCAAGTACCATGAAACTGTGGGGTCAGCGTCTCCCAGAAGAAATCCCCTATTGGCAAGGAAGAGAAATGGGTTTTGTTTTGCCCCATACAGAGTTGATAGGAATGTTGTTCTCACAACTGAGCTAGGCAGTTGGGTGGAAAGTCTTCCAGCTGCTGGACACCTGCTGCTGGAGTAGCTCCATCTCCGCTGCTTGACAAACCAGCCTGTCTTGGAGGTACAACCTGTGGGTGGAGACAGGAGAAAGTATACCCAAATCCTAAGCAACTTCTGCTTTCCTGAGGTGTTGCTGCTTTGTACAATTAATTTCTGATCTCTTGTTGACAATTACCCTAAATCAAAACGAATAGTCAGCTGGTTGCAGTGCAGGGGTGTGGGGTACAGCCAAGGGTGTTTTGGCAGTGGATGGAGAGGAGGAAGGGAGAGAGTTGCTGCATTCTGATCCAGACCTCATTGTTGCTGCGTAACCTGGGTTTGTAGCAGGGAGAGAGGAGAGTAGCACTGCCCCCCAATTGCAGGTTCTCAGCGCAATCCTTCTCTCTATCCAGCCCCTACACAGCCCAGGAGAGGACTTGCCATGGTGTGGGACATCCACCCATGCTGGACAGAGCAGGCAAGGTGGCTTCTCAAGGTGCTCAGAATGGATCTAAACTCCCCCAAGGAGCTGTATCAAGGTGGAGGGTCTCTTCCTCTTCCCCAGGCTGGGGGAAGCAAAGGCTGGACAGATATGCCTGGACTGACCTGTGGCATCCCAAATCCAGGGCTGTGCTCCCCGGGGAGAAGCTGCCCTATATAGGCACTTTATATTGCTTAATTGGAGTTGCTGGGGATTGCATACATCAATCAGTGGAGCACAAAGTGACGTGACAACAGCTGTCATGTGTCTCTGATTTTCTCTCTCCTCCCTGAAAGAAGTCTGGACAGAAAACTACATGTGTTTGTTGGCCCACAGAAAAGCACAGGTAGTTGTGTGTTTGTGTGCCCTTGATGGCACATCCTTAGAGGAGACACAGTCAGAGCCGTGCCCTTTGTGGGCAGCAGGAAAAGGGGCAAACCTGCAGCAGCCTCTCTCTACAGGCTGAGCTCCAGCTTTGAGGCAGCTCTGACCTCATCCCATTCCTCTGTGCTCTGAAGCCAGTGAGCACAAACATGGGGGTGGGACGACAGCTTCTATTTGTTTTGCACAGTGGATTTTGCTGTTTTCTGAGTTCAGGAATGCCGCCTGCTCCTCCACCTCCTCTAGTGCAGCTGCACCTCTCGGTCCCAGCCCCAGCTGCTACAGCTTAGCTTTGCCTGCAGACACCTTCATTCTTTTGCTGGGTGCAGTGCCTCTGTGCTCTCGGATGGAGATTGGCTTGTAGCTGTCTCTGCCCGCATGGCATCTGTTTCCCTCTGCCTTTTTAATTCTCTGCATTTTCCATAACCTAACATAAATGAGTAACGAATCTGGGATGCACTTCTCCAGCCAAGGGGACAGATCTGGAGCTGTGGCATTTTACACCTACTGTGATTTCTGCAGCAGTCCCTCTTTCTTTTTCTTTTCTCTTTTTTTTCAATACACATCAGACTTGTGAGAAATGTATTCTTATGTCAGTAATGTTCAAAGGCAAAAAGAAAAGCTGCCAGAAGAGAGCTTTAAAAGTCTGACATATTATCATTCAGAGAAGAATTTTCAGTACAATTATTCTGGATTTTTTCCAATAAATAAATTGTACAGACTTTTAAGGGAGAGCTTTTAGGTTAATGGAAATATTACTTAAATTAAAATACATCCCATTCAGCCATCAATTCCACTGTCATTGCAGCATGTGTTTAATGTTAATGACATGCCCAAATAAAAAGGAAGAAACTGATTTGTTTTATTATGTCCAAAGCTGAGTATGATCTGTTGTGGAAAGTTAAATACAAGCCAGAGGGGGCACAAGGCAGCATTAACAGAAGCATGGTTAAAATGTCCTTGCAGAAGGTATATTGCACTGTGCACAGGAATGGTAAGAAACGTGTTTTGTCTTGTATTTTCAATGAATTCAATGAAAAATGAAAAATTCAATGGATTTTTTTCTTCTCATGGTAACTTTGTGAGGAGGCCTTCTACAGCCTACAGGTTCTGTCCCTTTGTTTTTTGGAACCTCACACAGGGGAGAGTGGATCCCAGATTCTGTGTGGGTCAGGTTCCAAGTTCACTCCTACTTCAAGGAAAAGGTGGGCAGCTTGGAGAGGAGCTGCCAAATTCAAATGATGTCTTGAACTCTGCAGTTCCCAGATGAGCTCTCACCAGACTGGGTTTCATGCCACCTGCATTAGGCCCTTCTGCTTCCAGCTGAACTGGACAATATGAGAGACAACTCCCTGGGCCTTTGGAACCTGTGCTTTCCATTCTGGCAAGGGAACAAGGTCAACGGGCAGGTGAGTGAGCAAAGAGGAAAAGCTAACTGCCTTCTACCTCTTTTGCCTTTTGATTTATGATTTATGCTGGATTGGGAGGGGGAAAGGCAGCAGAGAAGGTTTCTATATTTTCTAGATTGTCACTTGTCAGCAGGTGACAAGACTCTTGCTTGGGATGGGTGTGAGCTTGGCCGCTCGCCCACTGAAGGGGTTTTTGTCTTGACCACCTACTGTGGTGCAGGTGTGTGTCCTCGGGTTGGTCACCCAGGTCGGGTCTGCTGCCTGGGGGACAGCAGAT
The DNA here is from genome assembly GCA_013400575.1 of Peucedramus taeniatus. NCBI lineage: Eukaryota > Metazoa > Chordata > Aves > Passeriformes > Fringillidae > Peucedramus > Peucedramus taeniatus. The sequence continues at coordinate 69,968 of WBNO01013625.1, forward strand.
GCAGAAGAAGCCTGGGAAGGAGATCAGTCTCCAACAGCCAGCATCCCTCTTGGAAAGGGTGGCTCTTAGTTGCAGGGCCATGGGGAGCAAGGATGGATTAGCTGGCCCAGGCAAGAGCTGTTACATCACAGCCACTGGTGCTGTGTTGCATCCCCACCCTGAGAGTCCTCTGGAGCCGGTCTGCCCTCCTGGAATCCAGGTGCAGGTATACTAGGGATTTTCCCTGAATCCTTGCTGGAAAGCAGGTGGGCTGCCCACCCAGGGCACAGAGTACAGCGTTTGAAACACCAGTTATAAACATAGTGCCCACAAAGTTCAGGCCTGAGGTCTTTAAATAGGCTTGAGAACGGTTTCAAGGCAGTATCTACATGGGCCCAGCTGTAGTGAAGATACTTAGTGACTCAGTTCAGGCTTGAGTCCATAGACTGAAACATTTTATTCAACATAATAAGCCAGCACAGGGATTGAAAGGTGAGAGGGGATCATTGCTCATTGGTGTCTTTCATACTCATGGCAACACCTGATATCTATGTCAGGATAACTGCAGTAACAGCAGTCTAGGTGATAGCTACTTCCTGACTTTCAGATGACAAACTGGCCACTGTTATTGAGGACACAGGATTGCACCTTCAGAAACACTTCATCCTGTGGAGAGAAGTGAGCAGGTTTTGCTGGCTCCAAGGGCTAGTTCTCCTAGCTGCATTTGTCCTTCACTGAAAGTCTTAGGGCAGGAGAGCCACTTCCAAGTGGAAGGCACTACAAGGCCAGGCCTTGAATCTGTGAAGATTTTACATGGAGCTTGTTCTCCAAACTTTCCTGACTTGTCCGTCCATTCAGCAATGTGTTGGGAAAAGTACTGGATCTGATTTCATGCCCCTGTGGGGCTTGGGGAATGTTTGTAGCAAAGAGAGAAATTACCCAATTTGGATCTTGATGTGGCTTTAAAAGAACAGAACTCCCAAGCAAGTCACCAGCATATCCCTGGGATCCTCATGCTCACTCTCAGGCTTTGCTATGCAAAATGAACAGTGCTTTTCTTGTGAAGACTAAGAATAACTTCCAGACCAAGTTCCAAGGTCAATCAACCCATCTGACTTTTTCCATCTATATAAATTAACTGTCTTCAGCACAAACTTTAACAGCACAAATGCATCACTGCTAGAGCATGTTTAGAGAACAGCTTCAGGATCACTGAACACATTGTTACTTGCACAGAGGCAGGATTCCCAGACATTACAATGCAATTCCTATTTGGTCTCAGTTACCACTGTGGCTTCCCACTCTCTTTTTTCTTTTGAGGTTACCCCTTTGCAGCAGAAAAAAAATTATTTTTCATCAGTAGCACAAGTTGTATTTTCCTGGGATTCCCTTGAACATTCTTTGCTTATGACCAATTGAAGAGAGATTTGTGAATCTGACTGTAGTGTGTTGTCATGGCTACTTTTCTATCCTCCTGGGGTAGGGGTAGGCTTTCACTTAGGGGCACTGTAGTTCATGTCAAGTGGGTTTTGTTCCTTTTTTTTTTGTCCTTCTCCACATTCACACGAAATTGTTCTTGCTTTCATCTTTCTAGCCTCCTCCTTCCTCTCAGATCCTCTGTCTTGGTTCAAAGGGTCCTTGTGCCAGCAGGCTAATGCACACCTGGTGCAACCTAGGGACAATTCACTCCCAGGGAAACAATGGGCAGTTTGTGCATTCTCATCATCACCAGAGGCTTCCTGCAATGGAAAATAGCTCAAGATTTCTAAGGCTCTCTTCTCCCTCAGCAAAATAAGCCTGTGGGCAGATGTAAAATCAACACATGTCTCTTTTGGCCTTGAGCCCATCACCGCCAATATTGTCTTCTTTGGGAAGTGAATTCCTTTGTATTACCCTCTGCTTCCCTGTGCTTGGACTGTCTGCTTTGCAGGACCCTGTCTGCTTAGTGCAATCTCAGGGTGAAATCAGTGCTTTCCCTTCTAGCAAAGTATTTTCTTCATATGACACTGTTTCTTTGGCTGTGGTTGCCATTCATCACACTTACAGTAAAAGCCCTCCTTGGTATTGGTACATACTGACTGCTTCCCATTTGGGAAACAGGCATGGCAATTCTTCTGTCTCTCCTAGGGGCATTCTGAAGAAGCTGTGTTGAATTATCCTAGCCTCTGGTCTGTATGATTAGTATATGTGATTACTGCCTGTCATCCAGGTAGATTTATGTAAACAGGTAACGTAGGATGTAAGATGGACCTTCTAAAAATGGAGAAGGGACAACTCATTGTTAATGGTCACTTTGACCTGAGAGCAGGGGCAAACCTTTTGCTTTCCTGATTTATCAGGAACACCTGCACTGCCTGCGAGCAGGAAAATATCTCTTGGGGGATTCTGCAGTGGTAGGAGGCATACATGCCATGGGGAAAGAATTTGGACTCCATCCAGTCTATCTATGGAGCAGTCACTTGCAATCATTACTAATCCAATGAGAGTAATAAGTAGTTATGGACTCCTGCATAGATTTATTTGTAGGAGGTGATACCAACTGGCAGAGATAAAGCAAAGGACAATATTTACCAGAAATAAATATTGATGTTTATGTAAAAACTAGAGTGTGTTCTCATCTATTTTGAATGTTTTTGTGAGAGATACCTGAGAAGTCTCCATTATGGCTATATCTTCCAAGGGGTAATAAGTTTTTCTCTTAAGCTAATATTCTAAAGGGATAGATTAAATTAAAGGTTCATTTAAAAACTATTTCTTTTCCCTTTGGAGGTGAATAATATTTTTCACTTACACTGCTGCAGTCCATCATAATGTTTATATTTGCATCTGTAATTTGGTTATCTAGTGCTATTTCAAGCTCAGTATTATTCATTTCTGATGAGTAAAGAACAATTTGAGCTCTGGCCCTTTACATTAAATTATAAATTAAATCAATTGAATAAAATCTTTCCCCCATTAATTTTAACATTAAAAATGCCATGGATGTCCTTGGGGACAGGGTTCTACACAATACTCTTATACTTAAACACTTCCCTAAGTGTTTGCAGAGTCCACATTTTACTGGCCATCTATGTGCCAGAGGCTCTCCTTGTGTTTAACAATTACAAGTGACTCCAGTGAAGACCTTAGTCTTCAAAGTTTTGTTGCAAAAATGCTGACCTGCTTTTCATATTCCAAGAGCAAAACTGGTTAAAGGAAAGAAATCTGGGCTGTCCACTCTGTTTGTGTGTGGTTGTTACTCAGGGTCAGTGTTTCCCTGTGGTCAGGCAGGGATAGATTTTTATTTGCCCAGGTCTATCTCACAGCAACAGAGAAAGACCTTATAAACATGGGAAAATCTGACACAACAAAGCTAGCAAGGTAAACTGTCCAGTCTTTTAGAACAAATGCATTTAAGGAATGGCATATTATGTAGCTGAGGCAAAAATCTATTGAAACAAATCAGAATTGTGAAGTGAAACATTGGGTTATGGATGGGTGCTGTTTCCTGACTAAATAAACATCCTCTGTGGTTGGCTTTGGTTTATTTTATCTCTTTATTTTTCGCTCTCACTGTTCAGTAGGGGGTTTTGGGTTCCTTGGACTCTGCAGAGGATCAGTCATTTTCTCCCTGTGGCATTCTCAGCAGAGCATCTTCATCCTTTGTCTATTCAGAGCTGACTGGGTGCACTGAAGTGTTCTTATTCTTTTTGTTTCCTAAAATCTTAGCTGTAGAGAGAAAAATCAAAGAAGAGGGTCAACTAACTGGGCAGGTCCCCATAGGGAACTCAAGGACCTTGCTTTTGTTGAAATTGCTTGAAGCTCCATGATGTTAATATTTTCCACCTGATAAGTTAGCCAGACACAAGAAGAGGTCATGGTTAGTTTTTACTGAAGTGATAGAAGTGTTTTCTTGAGGCTTGTTTTGTATTGTTTTAATACAAATCCTGACCAGAGCCAGAACCAAATGACAGTGTCTGCACCCAGCTTTCTGCCAGCACCAATGCAAAATGATAAAACTGCTGGTTTGTTTATTTGTTTGGGTTTTGGTGGTTTTCTTTTGGTGGTTTTTTAATTTTCTTTTTTTTTGTTTGTTTGTTTTGTTTTGGTGGGTTTTTTTTGTTTGGTTTGGTTTGTTGGGTTTTGTTTGTTTGTTTGTTTGTTTTGGTTTTTTGGTATTTTTTTTCTTTCCTTTTTTCTATATTTTTTCTATATTCGCGCAGTTGAGGGAGTATTGCCACGCTGCTGCAGACACAAGGCCATAACCAGATAAGCTCTCCCCTTTGCACCTGCATTTACTTGCCTGCATTTAGGATGGAAGCAGTGAAGAGCCCTTCACAAGGACTGTGAGTGTAGAACAGCAAATGCATCCAAAAAGCAAGAGTCTCTGCACAGGGAAGAGATCATCTTCCCTGTTTCCAATAGCACCTGCCTACCCTGCAAATTAATCTCTGGGAGCCTGAAGATGGGCACCCAGAAAAGGAGGTACAGACAGTGGCAGTGTGTGACAAATTTAGATTAGGCGTGATCTTTCACAGCCAGAGTTGGTACTCATTTCTGAACTCATGGGCAGCAAATACTCATTGACATCAGTGGGAGCACAATGGGGACTCACCTTGCCCACAGTTACTATATTAAATGGCCTCTAGCTCAAAAGGTCTTGGATGAAATTTATTATTCTACACCAAACACATCAGTTTACAGTGATGTTTTGCTCAAGACAAACCCTGAAGAAGTGATAAGATAATGGAAATCAGGAGACGTAGAAAGAATAAATTAAATCTAGGTTATTTTATTATTGATTTTTTAGTCTAAATACCTGTGGATAATTTTGTTCCAATTCCACAGAACCAATCCCTCTTTTTCCGAAAAGAAATTTCGGATCCCACCTTTTCCAAAACAAACCAAGAACTTGGAAGGTTTTATCACAGAAACTATGCTCACTGTTGAGTAAAGAGAAATTCCCTCTTATTTCTTATCATGAATATGGATCCTTAGCTGACCTGCTGGAGTTTCCTAGTAGTCTGTTGATGGTGCTAGTCAAGAATATTGCAACTTCTGCTGTCTCCAGGCACGTGCCTGAACTGACATATTTCTGAAATGGCTTCTTCAAACACTGTTCCATTGCTTTTTCAGTTTGGGAATTAAAATGGAAAGTGCATTCACTCCTTAATATAGAAAGAAAAATGGAAATTATATATTAAAATATTTAAAGTGGTTAAATTAGCAATCAGCACAAAGTGAGTTTGGTCCGTTTTTTAAAAGCAGCCGCCCGGTAGCAGGCAAATTACCGGTCATCAGACTCAGATCCAGCCTCCCTTCTCATTTTGATGAGATTTTGTGGCTCTTTCATTCATTTATGGTAATGCATCAAATTATGCTTTAGGAAAGTTAGAAATGAAGACAAGAGATGCTGCTTGTTTGAAAGTATTTTGCATAATGCAATGACTTTTAAGTTTGGGTAATGTCAATGATTGATAATGCAGTCTAGAAGCAAATAAAATGCTGACATGCTCTGCAAGCTTTTCATCTGTAGATAAATATCTTTGCTGCCACTGATATATGCATCTTTGTCCAGCTTTGTCCAGCTGTGTGCTGTACTACAAAGCCATCATTTTATTCTTTAGACAGCCAAAATTCTGAAATGTATAGGCCAGCAATTTGTTATACTTAGTGGCCTGATAGAGATTTCTGAATGATATGTGGACATATCAGAGCAAAGAGATAATGTGATGATCAAAATCAACATGTAGAGGAATACTTAACCAGACAGCACTTTGGTGTTTTTTTCCTAGCCTGAAACTAGCTAACTCTTCAGACATGCATATTGGTAATAACAGATATGCCTTCATAACTGCAAATGGCAACCCCTCAAGGATTGTACTGCACCTCGGCAAATGATGTTTTCTCCAAAACCAGTTGTTAAGAAAAATCATTAATTAATTAACTTGTGCTTCCAGGAACAAAGGGCACTTCAATTATTATTTTCCATGGTCTTTTTGATGTTTTATTTAGATATGATGTTTTGTTTTTTTTGATATTCATTCTTCTAATTCCATTTGGTAAGTATACTATCATACCCTCTACCTGACAAGTCATCTATAATACCATTCAGAGAAATGGTGGCTAAAGGAGCCTGGGAAAGAATGCATTTCTCTTATTTGCTGGACCTGCTAGTCATGAGGTGTCAGGACAAAAAGGGAGATTTCACTTCCCTAGTTCCTGTCTGCTTGTGGGTATTTTGAAAGCAAAGGCAGAAGTGTCACTGAGCCAGTGCAAAATCCTGTGAGGGCATTAGGACTGAACCCATCCATCCCCATGTAAAACATGGCCCCAGATGCCTTGAGTCAGCTTTTCAGGGGAGGAGGAAACTAACAGCTCAGCAGGAGCAATGGTCCAGAGCGGTCTCACACTCTCCAGATGTGGTCTGTGAGGCACAAATTCTGTGACTCTCCCCCCTCTACCCAAAACAAGAGACCTAGCTAAGTGGGTTGGGAGGCTGGCGATCAGTGTCCATGGAGGTTAGGTGACCAACATTTGAGTGCTGCTGGTGAAGAAATGCTGCAGTATCCTGAGGTCAAGCACTGCCTAGGACAAGCTGAAGGTCTTGATATGCCATGGTAGGAGGCCGAAGCGCATGTCACTATTTAAAAGCAAGCATTGCTTGTGGTAGCTCATAAATAATACATTGTCATCTTTCCCCCTGCTGATAGACCTAGATACTAGGCAGGTTTAACTCCATTTTAAATCTGCTATGTCTATGACTGAAATCATATTTATTCAGGGTAGTTTTTCAAGAAGCTTAGTTGTCCTAGGGTGACGTTATGATGTTTGTATCCCCAATCGTCTGTTCTGTTATGCTGGATATTATGCTCTGTACCTTCGAGACCGGCTCTGAAAAACGAAGTTTGTTTTGTTATCAGCCTGCTCACTCCCACATGGACGGCGAGACACAGGCTGTACATAGGGCTGCTTTTGTTTTTCCTTGTGCTCTTTTCGCTTTTGCCCTTGCTTTGCTCTGGCTTCTGGTTTTCTCTCTCTTGCTTTTGCTTCTTGTTAGCTAGTTTACTACGGCAGTCCGAATTTTTTTTCCTGGACTGTTTTTTTTTCCTTCTTTTTGTTTTTTCTTTTCCTTTTTCCTTGAAACCATCTGAACCTGCTCTGGACTGGGACCTGGGAAACACCGAGACCCTGCACTTTGTGGCCTGCCCTGCAGCAGCCATTCCCAGCGCCGGAGAGGCCGATAACAGAGCGACCACTCCCCAGAGAGACTGTCTGAATTTGAGATCTCTTCAGAACGGTGAAAGAGTTTTGTCATCCAGTACTGTTCATTTGTGTGTGTGGGGTGCGTTGCCTGTTAAATAAACAGGTTCTTTCCACTTCTCTCTGAGGAATTTTGTTCCGAACCCTGGTTGGGGGGGAGGGGCCGTGTGGGTTAGCTCTTCTGAGGTGGCCCCTTTGGGGGGTTTTCTCCAAAATTTGCCCTAAACTAGGACATTAGTGAATGTGAAAACAAGTTCCTGGGTTTTCCCCTTTCATGGAAGCAAGCTGAAGGTCAGATTTACAACATCTCAAGCTACATTCCATGCTCATTTACACAGCTGTAATCTTGAGTTATGCCACTGAGGACAAGCAATTGCTCCAGACTTACAGGATATAACTGACAGCAGAATTTAGCTTGGGGTTGCCAAAGCTTGACAGAAAAGGACCTGCAAGGGTGGAATTTGGTGCTCGTGAAGTAGCTTGTATATATTCAAGGAATGTATGAGCCCAAAGATTTATTAGTAGTGTTTTAGAGCATTATTGAAATTAGACCTAATTATCTGTGTAATTTGCTGGAACCAGCATTTTAGCATTTTTGATCAAGTATATGCCATTAATTTAAAAAAGAGATGTACCAGGCTGCTCTCAAAAAGCGAAATAAAAAAATTTAAAAAGAAAGCTCATAATTTCTAAATAGTGTGTTTCAAAAATTTCAAAGGTTGTTGTTGGTTGTGTCCTTCTCCCCCCTTCAGAAAACAGTCCATTTACAGTCATATGGGAAAAAGTTCACGTCACCCCCAAAGGTTATTCCAGCAAGCAGAGAAAAGAATTGTTTCCTTGTTCCCAAACCTGCCTAGCTCTGCCATCCCTCTCCCTCTTGTCCTTGCTCCAGGCCCATTATGCCACTTGGAAATGGTGCCGACTGTCTTTGGATAAAGGAGCAGAAGGCAAAGATGTGAGCAATAACCAACCTTCTCCTTTGCAATGAAGAAAGTGCAAAGCTCCTGTTCAGACCTGTACCCCGTTGTCTCTGTTCAGGCATGATCCACAGGTACTGCTTGGTTTGAAGGTATCATCTCCATGCCTAAACCTCTGTTTCTGCAGTGGCTTCTTGCCAGCCTTCTGGTGCCCATGGTCACCTGAGCTCCCAGCAAAGAGGAATGTTCTTGTGCTGAAAACAGCAGCCATGCAAAGGTGCAGTGCACTTTGCTTTTCTGCTGGTTTCTGTGGTAACTTTGGAGAAGATCCTTTGCTAGTCTCTTTGTCATGCATTTAATAGCGACGATGATGCTTACCTCTTTCTGAAAGTGTGCTTTGAGGATACAACCATTATTGTGTACAAATAGCCTGAAGCTTACATGAACACATGAAAGTTGAAGGCAAGGGGAAAGACAACACATCCAGGTTATTAGCTGTTATTTTTGCCAAAGAAGCCTTTGGTTTGGGACAGATGCTGTGTGGTTCTTTTTCTGTGGTCAGCATTTCTCTAGTTCAGATTTTCACTTTCTTTTCTCTCTTTTTCTTTTCTTTTCTTTTCTTTTCTTTTCTTTTCTTTTCTTTTCTTTTCTTTTCTTTTCTTTTCTTTTCTTTTCTTTTCTTTTCTTTTCTTTTCTTTTCTTTTCTTTTCTTTTCTTTTCTTTTCTTTTCTTTTCTTTTCTTTTCTTTTCAACCCGTGCCTCCATGTAGACCTCCAACAGCATAAACATGGTCAGCACGTCACTTTGGGATGCAAGCAGCAAACATGAAGGGGGGGGATGCTCTTATTGAAATGTTCTACACACTGGCTCAAACAGTGGAGAAGCATAAGCTCAGACTTTCCCTGTAAATGATTAACTTTTATTTGCACAGAGGAGAGAGCCACAGTAAGAATGCAATTAATTGCACTGACAGCCCAGCCAGGCCAGCAGTCAGCAGTGCTCTTGCTTGCAGCTCCTGGCTCTACAGGTCTGATTTGAGAGTAACTAATTAAACACAGGTGCGGGCTAGCAGACTTATTGAATTAATGCAGTGTCTTCTTTTCGGTGTTCCCAGGCATTTGCAGCTCACAAAAATAGAGCAGGCGCTTGGTGCTACAAATAATAATAGAGTGTTGATGATGGAGATAATTAATCCTTTATTACTGTGACATGATAGGCTGCTGCTAGGGCTGTCATTCAAGCACTTCTTATGCAAAAACATGTCTCAGAGGTGAAAGAACATGGAGTAGGAGAAAGAGAAGTGTTCTAATGGACTTGCTTGTGTTATGGGCACAGATACATCTTCAGGGTTTTGGCAAAATTGTCAAAACCTGGTAGTTGAAACTCAAGACAAGAAATTCAGTGCACTATATTCTGGGTTCTACCTTTGACTCACCAGGGCACCTTCAGCAGGCAGCAGCTTAAAATAAAAATTCAGTCTCATTCAAATGATACACAACCATGAAGGAGAAATGCAAGGCCATAACTGTAGCTCACTGTGGCCTTTCTTTTCTCTTTAATTGCTTCCTGGACATCCTCAGTTGGCCAGCATCATTAATAGGCTACTGACTCCAGTGGCCCCTAGGTTTAATCCCAGTATTTTTCTTTGTGATGGTGCAGGGGGTGATTGTCTTGCTTTAAGGGAGACTGGCTTTGAGTGGAGGTAATGCAGATGTCCAAGGAGCTGCAAAATGAGCAAATACTGTTTAGGGTTATTTATTTCCAATAACAAATGTTATTGCAAAAAAATAACCCTAAACCAGTTCCCCTTACTGGTTCAAATCAAACTGCAGGATTCAAGTATCTTTTCCACCTAAAATTAAGGGCAAACTGCAAAAATGTTATCAGCCTTCTCTCTCTGTTGTCATTTACTTGTTTGTAATACCCCTTTCTTCCTAGACACGGGAATTTTGGGATTTTATGAGATGTGAAGGAGGAAACAACCTCCTGGGGGAGTAGCCCCAAGGAATGACAAACATTAAGGTACTTCAGCCTCAACACAAGAAAAAACCTCAAAACACAGTGTACATGTTTACTTTAAAGACAAGTAGTAATTTCATGTTCTTCTTGTTACTTCACGATGAAAATGGTCCAATGCTATTAGGAATGTTTATAGTGGGAAAATAATGCCAAGTCGAATAAATGATCAGATAGGACAGACCGTGTTTTATTCAGTGTGGGAACCAAACACTGCCATATTGTACAGATTTGCTGATCTGGAAGAATCGCTCTTGCCTTTTAGAATGCAGCTCAAAAGCCGAGCACATGAATATGACAGTTTTCTCTTTTTTAATGCAAAGAATTTTAAAACAGAAACTTTGCTTGGAGAGTTTTCTAAGGGATTCTTATCAACTTACGTAAGTTCATGATATCAGCAATAATTTGTTATCCTTCAATATTTTCCAGTGGTTTTTGTTTTTCTTGCATCACAATTCTTATTCTATTAGAGACATATAGTATTCAAGTATTTGGATGAAGACTAGTATTCTGCTACAAATTTTAATGCTAACTCCATGGTAGGTAAACAGCTGAGAGCAGTTGTTAGAGCAAGGATAGCTCCTGATTATTTTCTTCCTCTGTGCTAGTTACCCGTGGCCCTGTGGGAAATTTACATGGTGGAGTGTTTGCCCTCACAGGGGACATAAAAGGTTTGTAAAAACACTTTTCTATGACCATGTGTATTTTAAATCAGCATGAAACATTGCTGACCTTCTCCTGGCTGTGGGTCCTGATGGGAGAGAGCTGGGGAGGGTGAGGCCCTAAATTACTGCTCAGTTCATAGAAAATTGGAGTGTGTGGGTGTGTGTGCATAACCAACTCTGTTGTGCCTGCAACAAGCATGATTTTTTGTTTTCTGAACTCCATGCCTTTGAAATTTACAGGAAGCTGCTCTTTGCTGCTGACAATTGCTATAGGGGTGATGGCAGCAGTGAGGTAGTTTTTGTTCGTCTTCTTGTCTTCATTAATTTCCAGTGTGTCATCTCAGCTGAAAATATGTAATTGCTCTTATGTGTTCAAAAGCATGATGTTGGCTAGGTGGTTATTTATGTCACAGTAAATATTTGATGAGGAGGTGTGTTATTTTTAGCCACAATCACAACATATTATTGAAATTTATAAGCCTGAAACAGCTATCTAACACATGATCGTTCGTTACCTTTACAGTTTCCTGAGGGTTTTTTCCATTTTCCTTCTCAATTTGAACTGAAAAGGTGCTGATTCACAGTGTTGGTACAGATTGTTGCACCCAGGCTGCATAGTGGGAGCAAACATCAAGCCTCAAATCGCAGGACCCATGCTGATGGGGGATGCTGCAGCCACAGAAGTAATAAACCCATAAAGGCTGTGCAAATACATGAATGTACAAATGGATCTCAGAGGTGTGATTTTCATATTCCAGCAATCACTGCCATAGGAGTGCATGACTGACAGCACAAAGGACTTAGATTTACTGTAGAGAGATGTAAATTGATAAGCCAGTAGACAGCCATCATTCTTCCTTTATTCTCTTTCTGTATCCCATGTCTTTCTCTGCTGTCATAATCAAAGCTGACACAGTGCATTCTATACCAAGTTATATTTTTCGTAATTATCAGACAGTACAGGAGATCTGAAGTTGTTATTCAGGAAATGGCATAAAGCTCACTGAAATACAGGTTTTCAGATTGATAATATTGTTTTTCACATAGATTCTGGATACTCAGACTCTACATCTATGTCTTTAAGCTGTCTGGGTGCTTTAAGAAGGGAGAAGTACAGGAGAAAAAAAAAGAGGGAGCTTTTCCTGTTGTGCAGAGGAAAAAAATATCTCACAAAGCGTGAGATACTGGCTTTCTTTCTCCATAAGGAGCAGCTGAATCTGAAGCATTTTGCCACACTGTTTCTAAAAATGTTTGTAGGGAGCTGACTTGGGGGGAAGAGTTACAAGAATTCAAGAAACAAAAATAGAGAGATCACCCATAAAGACCTAAATGAGCAATCAGCCTTCCCCTCAGTTGACTGACTGGTGCGGCACACCTCTCATGTCTGGAGGCAAAAGGGTCTTTTTCCACTGATTCATCTCATTAGGCTCTGCTGCCTCTGACTTGAATTGCAATGTTTTTAGACCTAAAAAGAACAGACTATGAGATACAATGGAGTTATAGTACAGATGCATTTGGAAATCTCATTTTTTCTCATGTCTGAAAAAGTGTGGTAAAATCTGAACGCTAATATTGCGGCCCTTTGGCCTCAAATGCATACGGCTGAAAATTCAGATCCCATCTGGACCCAGTGAATGTGTGACTTGAAAGAAGGCTAATGAATGAAGCCTTCCATGCACTGGAGCTCCAGCAGAGATATTCTGCAGATCACCTGGGAAAATCCCAGTGCTGTGAGTAATTTTCCATATAGTTTCATTTTTAAATTCTCTGGTATTTTAATTGAATTAATAAAAATAGCAAGGAGAAAGAAAAATGATATTTGAATTATTTACTTAGATTGAAACTAGTATGAAAATGGGATTATCTCACTTGATAAAGTAGAGATTAGTACTTTTCATCGAAAAACTGTTGTCTCTTTCAATGTCAGACTTTTTTTGCACTTCCAGAAATAAACAGAGAAGGCTATAGCTATACTTCATGGATGTTTATGTGCAGGCCTTGTTTGCTCATTGGGCTCCAGACTCACGTTATCTCAAGTCTTGCTTTGCCTCACTGACCTACATGCACAATGACCATAAGGCAGAAAGCAAGGTCTTTCTCTCCGTTTCATCTTTGATACAGGGAAGTTCTTACACCCAGTAGCTCCTCTGCTTAAATATAGTTAACAGGTAGTTTTAAACAGGCAGAATTTTTTTTCTTTGAGCAATTAACTCAGCTGCCGGAATTGGGAGCCTTTTTATGTTAAATTGCTTCTGCAGTTGACGGAAAAAGAAAGATGCTTCTGATGGGACATGTAGACCTTAGCTGTCCATTGGAAGCACCTGGTCCTTGATGCAGATAGTACCTGATTTCAGCATCTCAATTTTAACTGCTTCCAATTAAACAGGACAGACCTAGGGCTCTTCATACTGCTGGGAGCTTGCTGGGGACATGTGAGGAAAAGCATTGCTGGTCATGCAACTCCTATCAAAAGGCAGTTCCTTGTTTTAGGGCAACTCAGGAAATTACAAAAGAAGGAAAAAAGTCCAAATATTTTTGGCTCTAACTAGTGAATAAGACAGCTTATTCTAACTATTACTAACTTCAGTGAGAGTGGTTGTCTGAAGTACTCTCAAAGATGAACCCTGGGTTACTCCCATCAGTCTGGCTACTGTTTAAACCATTCCCTTGCATGTATTGATTGATGCATTATTGCTCATGTCAGTGAAGAACTTTTCACCAGAAACCATCTTTTGGGGGATTATAAGGAGTATATAGGAAAAAAATTGAAATTTCTCTGTAATTGCGCAGTTGAGAGTTACAGCTCTCTGTAAGAGCTGCCCAATTGGACATTGTCAAATGATTTTACACAGGTCACTGAAAAAAGTCTTTGGAATAGCTATGCCAAATTGCTATGAGCACAGATTAGTTTCAAACATAGAAAAATGTAAAATCGTATTACTAATTTCCTAGGTCATCCAATTCACAGGATATCCATGCCAAAAATGTTTTTACTGGACTATTTTCTTAACAGGGTCATAATATCTCCTTCAAGGTAATTCTTAAATAAAGGGTTTACTTCTTCTCACTTTTTCATGTCTGTATCTCTGGAGTAGGCCTTTGGGAGCATTTTAGGAGTGAAAATGTAAGAAACCAGAATGTGTGCTGCATGTTTGTTGCTGACTATTCCTTCAGAACTTGCTTTTGAAATGCATATTGGTTACAAAATAAACTCGAATGAGCCATTATACTCTGGTGTGTAATTATGTATTTAGGACACATATAACACATCTTTAAAAGAAATCTGTATGGAAACAAATTGCATTACATTTGCAAATAGCTGAAGGCAGTTGAGCAGCAACTCAACTCAACTCAAGCCTTTCAAAATACTGAAGTCATTTACACCATTTTTTAAAGTAATTATCTCCCAAGCATCAGATTCCAGTTGTTTCAATGCCTTTGCTGCAGAGGAGCTGCAGAGGTTTCAGTATAGCATAAAAGACCTGGTCTTGGCTGTCTAACAGCCTTGATGTAGATTTAGTGCTCCTGCCGATGTACCGTGGCAGAGCAGGACTGCTGGCCTTCGGAAGGGAATGCTACTTGAGCCTAACACCCCATGCTGAGAGTGGAGACATGCCAAGGAGAGAGGCACCCCTGTGGCAAGGGTGAAACCCAGCTTCCTGTCTCCCCAAAGTTTAGTGAGAAGCAGAGATTTAAGTCTTGGTTGAACAGTTCTGTGATTTAGTGGAGTGATGGATTTACTTTTGTGGCCAGTCTTAAGGATGGAGAACCCTCTGACTTCTTATTTCAGGGTTTTGAACTGCCACTAGAGCAAGACAGTGCACCTCCCCAGTTCTAACAGTGTTGTACCACTTATTTTTCCTCTTTAACTGGTGCTTGGCAAAATACCTGCCTCTCAGGGGGCCAATCCTTGGAAATAGCTGTGTGTAACAGAAATGGCAGCAGGCACCCGTAAGGAAGCTGTGTGCCTGCCTGGGACAATGATATGGAACAACATCAAGCGTGCTTCCCTGCCTTGAGACAGCAGTTCTCACATTAAATCTACTAAATGCCTTTCTGTGCACAGTGCAGCTGGAAATGTTGAGTCACGCTTATTAGCACTGGCACGTATAAGGCAGAGCTGCAGTAAATGAGTTAAGTGTCCTGAGGATTTGAGGACTGGGGTGTTGCTTTTCTGAAACTGAGCACTCCAGAGACTTTCATTATACCTGGGACTTGGCAGATCCTCATGCTGATTCTGCCACTTATTTGTTGTTCGGCCTCAGGCTAGTCACTTAACCTCTTGCCACCCTAATTTCCCCATCTGGAAAATTATATTTACTTACCTCTCCTGGGGATTGCAGGGGGCTTAATGAATGCCCGTACGGGATTTGAAGATCCTCAGATGTGAGATGATACAGGACTGCAAAAGATTCACTACATGTGCAAGGAGGAGGGGATGTGTGCCCAGGTGGGAGAGCCTGCCTGCGCTCCTGGCCTGGAGCCAAGTCTGAAAATCTAATCAGCAGGGGAGGATCGTACTCTCTGTTTTAGATTAAATCCTCTTCCTTGTGGCCTTTTCAGATTTGCTGGTTGAAGAAGGAGGCAAGTGAATGAATGGGGAGGAGGGCAGCTGAGTTTAACTGCTTTCTCATGTTGGTCCCCTGGATCTTTTTGTCAGTGCAATAACAGCTGGATCTCCCAGGAAGGTAATGATCTTCCTGGATACTCCATCTTGCTGCAGGCTATTAGAGAAGCCAGGCAGCCCTGTTGCTGCCCATTTTTTTATCAGGAAAAAATGAACCTCTGACCAAAAAAAAAAAAGTTCCTCCATATAATTAAGCAGCATTAGAATGAGGCCTGTGCCTTTGCTGATGAACTTTAGTGAAAGCATATGGTCACAATGGTATTAAAAACTAAAGACTTCAGTAAAGCTTTTAATTGAAAACAATTGGACCCTGCTGGATGGTAATTACCTTGGCTGCTTGCAAATAATATCACAGCACTGCTACCTATGAAGGAAGAACGAAGACTGAGTTAATAAGAACTGATTAATCTGCATACAATAAACAAGGAGCATCCAAAACTATTTTCTTTGGTAGCTTCTTCCCTGCAAGAGGCTTTTAAGTGGTTAGCAGTGTGAAAAGGAGCACGGAGTGGCAGAAATTGAAACATGTGAAATGTTTGCTGGGTTTATAAAATAACTCGAAGAGCCCATCTTCCCTCATCTCCCTCCTTTTTTTAACAGCTGAAATTCCAGATGCATCTGAGAAACACAGCAAAATATAATAAAGTGGAAAAGCTCTAGATTATCCAGCATTCCCCCTCTTCTGACTGGCAACAGTAATGAGAGTCTGTGTTTATCTTGTTTTATCCACTTTCTTCTTCCCTTGCCTGATCGACTGGAAGGCTGGGGCCTTCTAAACACCCAGAGTGTTTTTCACCATGTTCTTAATTGGATTTTAATGATCATTAACTTAATATGCCTCAGTGTCTAACAAAGCAAATGTAGTATGTGGCATATTTTGCCTGACAATTTTCTCATTCCTCTGTCTAGTGCTGGGATCAGATGAGGGTTAGAGGGCTAGACCACCTAAAGGGTCCTGAGTCATAGTGTGCTCTGTATTTGTTGACACAACATTAATACTGCTTTACAATGTCTTCCCTGCTGTGGAAAGGACTTGTATTGCTGTGGATGTACACGTGGAAAAAACAGTCCCAGTGTTGTCTCTTTTAAACACAGGTTCTAGACATGTATAGAATGAACCAAATCTTGTCACCTTCCATATAAACACTATTTTTCTAGTGACAGTTCTCTTGGGCATCACTTTTTGTTCCCCTATGAGCAGGCAATATGCCTTGCTGCCCCAGTGGACCTCAGAAAGCAGCAGCTACTGCAATTTTGCAAAATTAATGAGTAGCTGTGAACTGCTACTAAAAGTGATGCAATGATTTTCCATAACACATCATTTTAGAAGCAGTGGCTTGAACTGCTTTTTCTTTTCCTATCCAAATATTTGTCTTTTCAAGGCACCAGCCAAGAGTTTGTCTTGTCTTGCCTGGCAGTATGATGAAATGAAGTTTTCCAGTGTGTTTCGTCTGGATTCGATGATTTTATGCCTGGAGTACAACTTTCATTCACTTAATGCGCCATGATTAACACAGAGAGTGAGGTCCTGAACCTGTGAAAGTCATTAGAAGTTTTAACAGTGTCTTTGGTATGATTTTGCTTATTTTTATGTAACCAAAATATGCTTAAAGCTTTAATGCTGTTATGCCTCGGAAACTGCTCGCTGACACAGTCACAAGACATAGGTGTATTTCACAGAATCATTATAACTGATGGGTTTAGTTCTTGTACTGCCATCTAAGTTGAGGTATTCTCATTTGTACTTAGGATTTACCCTTGATCTTTCATCTGCTGCTGGACTGCTGGAGAACAGGTCTGCAGCTGATGGGGCTAGTGTCCTGCTCTGTCTCCTGGCTCTTTTGTTCAAGCTGGTGACAGGGTCTGAGCAGAATTTTGCTTGCAACCTTTAAAGCCCCTCCTTTACCAAAGAACTTGGGACAAATTTGAAATTAGGAAAGGGTACCTTTCAAAAGTGTCTTATGCTAGTGACTGTGGTGATTTTATCAATTTTGTAACCCTTAACTCTACAGTTTTAACTCTACAGAGTATGATCTTATTGTAATTACTGCTTGCAGCTTTGAGGGAGCTGGTGTGGACCATACTATTTTAAAGGTATAAGCTCTATTGATCTAAAGTATTCTGAGCGATAAACAGCTGCTCAGGTTGATTAAAGCTGAAGGGAAGCTGAAGCATTTAATCAATCTCCAAAGCTGCTCCAAGTATATTACAAAGTAATTGTGATTATTGCTATTATATGACAAGCTATATCATAATAAAGAAAGAGGGATCATTTTTCTTGGAAGCATTTAGAGGTGTTGTGGTGCTTCTTCTCAGCCTGCCTCATGCTGTCACCTCTGAAGCTTGGCTAAGTGACAGAGCATGCCACTCAAGCAGACTAGACTAATCTTGAAGGGAAAATACAAAAGCAGGGCCTTTCAGCTCCCCATAGCCTTCTCTTCCCTGTGTCTATCTGTGGCCGACAGCAAGTACTTGGGGAAGAAAAACAAGAAAGAAGGCAAGTGTACAGTAATGCTGGCCACATTGTAGCTGCCTCTGATCCTTGCATCCTGCATAGCTTGGGATGTTCTGGGCTGTGGGATATGTTTGTGCTTGTCTAAAAGTCCTGAAGGCTTTTAAAAGAAAAGCTTTCTTTTATTACTTTTTAAAATCACTTCTTGAACCTTTCTTTGGACAGCCTTGGGCTTCACACCAATCCCGTGGTGGTGCATCGCACAGTGCTCTCACGTGGTTTTGTAAAATAGTACTTTTTTTGTTCTTGTTTTTCAACTTTCAGCCTGATATTTTGTTTTAGTGCCTTCTTATTCTCGTGTTAAGAAAAGCAATGGATATTTCATAAACACAGAACTGTCTACCTTATCCTGCTCTGTTGTCTCCTTCTTTTCCAAGGCCTATTTAGTCTCCCATTTTTAGAAGGTGACTTATTCCTCTGACCATCCCTTTCACGTCTGCATCTGCCACCCTTCACATTTTGCTGCACGCTCTTCAAAAAGGTATAACCAGAATTTAGTGTTACTTTAAGATGTGGGCTTTTCTAGGTTTATTATTTCTTTCTTTTTCAGGTGTTCAGTGATTTGTACTTACTGCATAAAACATACATATGTCATACAATATTGAAAACATGGATATAAGATTTCTGAAAACTGAGGTGTTACATGAAATAATCTTAGGTTGTATTTTAAATGTAAAAAATGGATAGTATATGAACAGAGTAGAACTCTTCCGCATAGAAAATATAATATGAAAACAAATTAATATATAAGTTTATTAAACAAAGATTAATTAATAAATAGACAAATTATTAGATAAGTTTATTAAACTTTGCCCTTGCTTTAATTGCAACAAAGAAATTATAGTACTTTAGCCTGGAGAGGATAGTATTTACAAAGGCTAACTTTTGCTGAGGGTGTCTTGTGTCAGTCCTCTCAGTGTTTTCTTTAGTCTTTCTCCACCAAAACAAATTGTCTCAAAACCAGGAAGTCCATGCTGTCTGAAGGGGCCTCCAAAGGTATGCTGTTGGGAGCTTTTGCTTTTGCTGAATGCACCCCATACAGGCAAGTCATACCCCCTTGGGTTAGCAGGCAGACACAAGATTTCCCTTGTCCCTTCTTTTGTTTCTCTAGTATGATATCTCTTTTGAAACTTTGAAGCATTTGAAGCCTCTCATGACCTTCATGTGAAACCTTATGCATGATTCTAGTGTGCTGGAGGCTGAGCCTGGTGCAGTTATCTTTGTTGCATAAGATTTCTATTTCAACAACTGTTAAATCTTCTTTATGGTGGTTTTACATGAGAGTCACAAGTCTTCTGAGAAACTTCTCCTGAGTTTCACTTTATAGTGGTATGAGAGTCTTGTGAGTCTTGTGAATGTAGGCTTTTAAGTGAGAGTTTAGATCCGTAAATAAAATTTAAATTGGGAAATCTTGAAGTCCTCTGTGGATGGACTGTTTGCCCTATGAGAGGAGGTGTTGGGTCCTGGGCCTGTTCATCTGGGGGACGAGAGAGCTACAGGTTAGCCTAAGAGCAGCTCAGGTCCTTGACTTAGCTTGGCTAGGACTAGTTTCAGTGTGCTGAATGGGCTGGACAGCTGAAACTACAGACCTAGCTGTCAGAGGTTTCCCCCTGGAAAGTGGGCCATAGCAGTCTACCAGCAGCAGCCCTCCTTTCCTTAGGATGGAATTTGAGGAGCATTTCCTTTGCACTCCTGTGTTAATTTAGTGGTGCCAGCAAAGGTCTGGTACAGCTACATGGCAAATCATCAGGGAACCAGTTCAGGTTAAAACTAATCCTTCTTTTTTGTTCATTTGTTTTAACCAGTTTTAAAATTGATTCCTCCCACAGCTCCATGAAAATTCATCTTTGTGCCTCTGAGGCACAGGGCAACAGTGGTAACGGCCTTCAGGGAGTGCTTCACCTGGTACTGGGTTTCAAAGAGGCATTTTTCAGACTGTGGCTTTACAGTCAGTTTTTAAGAGCCTCCTGGAAATATCTCTCAATCCCATGGCTCCACGGATTGCCAGCTGAAGATGACCATTTGTGAAACTGGACATCAAGCCAAGTCCGTGGCAAAAAGAGACTGCAAAAATGATGAATCACAACTCAACATTGCTGCACAATACCACACTTAGGCTGTTCTGCCATTTTTTGGGTTGCAATCAAACCATCTGTTAATTGGCCCCATCACACATTGCTACGGGGTGCTGAGATTCATTGTAGGCCTACAGGATGGTCGGTGTCTCCTGAGACATTCAGGATGGGGCTCCACAGCTTTTCAGGTCCTGCTGCTGTTTACATCAAGTGCACTAAGACTGGCTATCCCAGCTACCATCCTCCATCTGATTGCCTCAGCCTCCTTGCTATTTTATGACCATAGATTGTGTCTGAGCAGAAGGATGTGAGTGCATCACCTGCCTTCAAGAAAATCAGTTTCTGCCAAGGAGGACAGGATTTTTAGGCACTGCAACTGTCAGTTAACATCACCTGGAAACAAAGTGTGATGCTTTGCTTGGAGTGGGACTCATCCTGCACCCCAGCACTCAGCCTTGGCATTGCTTTCACAGGGATCAGAATAATTCCTGGCCAAGCTAAGACCCGCTTCTGTTTATGTTCCTTTCTAAAACTTTCTAAGACTAATCTCTTTTTTCTCCACTGCACATATTTTCTCGTTTGTGCTAATGAAAGCACTGGATTGTTTCGGGGATCACATGGAAAATATCTATGAGCTTTGGCCATCCCTCTGAAATACTACAGTCAATTTGGTGTTTGCTTTGGCGTGTTGCTGTGAAAGATTGTAGAGTGGTTGTGTTTATTCACATACAGGGAAAGCGGGCTCCTGCTCATTGTGCCTTTGTGAGGCTGCCAGACTGTCTGGCCCCATCTATTCTACTGTAAGTGAAAAAAGCCTTACGAGCGCTCGCTGCGTGCTTGGACCAGGCTCTTCTAGGTACTATGCTTGGAAGCCATTCTGTCAGCTTGAAAAATATCTTTCTGCCTGAATAGTGTTTACTCCCTGTTGTTACAAGTAACATGTAGGATTGCTTGTCAGTGAAGAAATTTTTCCTTCTTCCCTTTCTTTCTTCCATGTACTGGGCATCTTTGCATACAGTGCATTTCAGTGGCCCTGCTGTACTAGGACGGCCAGCTGCAGCTGACCTTTGAGAACAAGAGCGGACTCTCCATACAGATGAATGAGAAGTAATGTGTGAAAATTGGTGGTATGAGGCAGCCCTGGTTGAAAGATTTGGACATTGCCCTTGAGAAAGGATTTACTTTCCTCCTGTAGCCCACTGCCTTCTGAAGGAAGATAAGACATTTTCAGGTGGAAGGCTTTTCTGTCCAAAGTGGGATTTCTCTGCTCTGTGTAGAGAGATATCGTCCAGCTGAAAGCTCCTACAACACCTTTGAGAAGATGAAGACTCCAGCAACCCCTCTGCTAATTTCCCTGTCTACAAGAAAGCTTGTTCTAAAATTTAATGATATCTGTGAGCTCCTGCTGAAAAGTCATGGGTTGCAGGACCTGCACTTGACTAGTAATTATAAAGTGCTTTGATATTGGAGTCTGAATAGCAGTTTGCAGAATTCAGGTCATTCCTTTTTCAAGTGACAACAAATATTTATCTCAGATTTCCTCTTCTGGACAGAATAGCTGGAAAGCAAATGTGCAGTGATGGGAATTGCCAGGTACCTGGACCCAGCCTGTAGCCCAGCTACCATTGAGTCCTGTCTGTAGCTGCACTGAGTATTTGGAGGAAGATGCAAATACTGCTGGAATGGATGATTGCAACTAAACTGCAAACAAACCTGCCCACTGCTTCCTGGAGAGCTCTGTCAGCTTTTGTTTCAAGCAGCAGCTCTGTTAAATTCAGTAGGGGAGGTACAGTAGCTGATGCTTAACAATTAATATTTTTTTGTTTTCTTTCAACTGTCATGCTTTGCCAGCCAGTTTTGCTTTACAAATTTTGTAAGTAGGGAAGATAGATGATTTCTTTTGTACAATGGACATGAAGGAATTAAAGGATTCAAGACTGTAAAACCTTAATGAATAATTCAGGCTGTTTTTCCAACGAATATTCACTTTACTGCCTACACACTGATACTGGGGCTCAGACATTGAGGTATCTGCAACAGAGCCAAACCCCCATGAGCCAAAAGTAAATACACTTTTATTCAGTGTCAGCCATCAATCTCTTTCCAACTTTCAAGACTTACTCTTGTCAATTAGGGGCTTCTGCCTGAGAAACAGGCCTGTTAGCTTGCAGTGAAAATAGATAGGACCAAGCACATTATCTGCAAAAAGCTCCCCTGTGAGACTGTGCAGCCCAGCCAGCCTCGTTTCTCCTACTGCTGTTCTTTGTGTTGCTCCTATGAATAAACAGTGCTGCACGTGCTTAGACCAATAAACTCAGATACCTGGCTTCTTACTAAAGCAGCTAAACTACCTGAGGCAGGAATAGCAGGAGCCTTCTCAAGAAAACCAGTCAGTGAGCTTCTCTGTGTCTTGGCCTGGGTGTTTTGAGGGATATTCATGATATTATGGAAATTGAAGAAAGGCCAGGAATTTGAAGTTGCCTGGTAGACTATGTCAGATTCTCTTAGTCCTGCCAGTGTGAGACCTTTAGGGAAGGATTTCCCCTATTGTAGCCTTTTAGTTTTTTGGTTGGGGGATTTGCCTAGTATTTGGAAATACTGAAAGCAAACTCTAAGAAGGCTTGCTCTGTCAAGAAAGCACCTTACCAAAGCTCTGCCTAGTACAAATGGATCAATCCTCCAGCTCAAGGGCTGTTTCATACTCTGTGCCTCAAAGCATTGACTACCCTAGCATCAACAACCAGCAGGGTGAGGAAGGACCAGCAGGCCCCTGGATTTCACTAGTGCCAGGATTAAATGTTTGTTTCCACTTCTCAAACCACTGTGTCTGAGGGTTCAAAACACCATTGTGCCTGCTTGCATTCCCCCTGCCAGGGCATGGGCACATGCTTGTGTAAAACCTGTCAGAGGTAAGCTGCTGCTGAGAGCTACACAGCACTGAGTGCAGCCCTGTGCATTTGAGAAGATAAATGAATCCAGAGGAAGAGATTCAGCAGCTGTGCTGCTGCTATTTCAATGGGAAAGTGGAACCCTGAAATGCTCTGTTCTACTTCAGTAGCTCTAAGAGGAGCCTTTCTCTGGCACCCAGACTAATTGAAATAACTCCAAAGGGCTCTTCTAAACCTAATTCTTCCTCCATGTTTTCAGTTTCCTTTTTTTACCCTCCTGTCTACACCCTGTCTCAAACAAAAAGCTTTAAAACTATTTTTTTAGAAAGGATTCAAATGTAATTTGGATGAAGTTAATGTGAAGTCAAGGTTGATTGCTCATCCCCCTGAAACCACCAGCAGTGACTGAGTGCGGGCAAGTGTGAGAAGGGAGTTCAAATATAGCTGGGAAACTTGTGAGCAAGCTGAACAAAGGCTGGGCTGGAGGCTGGGGATCACTGCTCCCCCCATGTGACTTTCTCAGCTCACGTTGGACCCTTTGATCACTGTCCAGCACGGGGTTATGTGGCAGCCTGGGCTGGGGCCAGGGATGTATACATGGGTGGAGGCTACTGTAATCTTTGTATGCCCTTGATCCACCCTGTACCCTTATTTCCACAAACACTGTCGCATATCACAGTGGGGTGCATCACTGCCGGTGCTCCTTCGGCTAAAACACGGGACTGTCCCTGCCAAGCAAAGCTCCCATTTTCAGAACTCTCTCTGATAGCAACATTTTGAAAAGTGTGCTTGTATTTTGTAACCATTACTCTATTTTTGCCAAGCACATTTTTATTTGAGACTGAAATACAACACTGTGAGTACAATAGTGCTATTCAGCACACAGAGTTCGTGTCTTTCAGAAATGCCTGTTCTGGGAGAGCTGCACAGGTGAGCATGGCTATCTTGGGAAGGTGCTGCTCATGAAGAGAGCACTGCCAGAATCTTACCTCTGGAAACACATTCTCCAGACCACCTGCTTTAGGGCAGTATTTTAGCTCCATATTCCTCTAATAAGGATTTTAGTACTGCACTTAGTGACTACTAAGAACTGCAAAATGAGCTGAAACTCTTGAAGAAAAAGGCTGATTGTCTCTAAGGCAAAGTGGATGAGAATCAGTGATGGAGAGGCAAGCTGTGGTCCCTTGTGCTTTTCAGTTGCATTTGTTTGTGGCCATTCACCATCAGAAAGTGGGAAGAGGGACCTGGTTTCTCCTGTCTGCCTCTGCCACTGTGTCTTCAGGTAAGTTGCCTTCAGCACAGTGCCACAAGTAGACTTTAGGTGTTTGAAGACTGCTAGCAATATGTGGTATGTCAGATCTTATAAAACACTCTGTTTTCTATTAAAACCTACAACAAAACAGGTATGGGTTCCACTCTTTTGTATTATTTCCTATTTATTTTGGGATGGCCAGAAGACCCTAAAGGAGTTGTACCATTCCCTACCAAAATCTCTTTGACTAATTCCTACAGTGCACTCATGTATGGCACTCTGGTTGACACCAGGTTTTCTCAGATGGTAGATCCACTACTCCTAGCAGGTCACACAAAGGATGTTGCAACCCTGCAATTATTTTTCTAGTGCAAATGTTGAAACCGGTTGAGGAAGATTTATAAATCTAGCCCATCTCTCTTCAGCTCCCTCTTCCCCCCAAATTACTTCAAAGGTCAATGAAATGCAGTTTTGCCCAGACAGAGGAAAAGCCGTGTAGTCTAGTCTCCTCATTCCTCCACATTTCAGCACAACAGGACCAAAACAGTAAACAAGCAAGTGCGTGGAGTATGAGACTGTGAAACTGCCATGAGCCTGCCAGTTGTGCAGCTCAGAGCCCATCTGGAGCCACAAAGAGGGGCCAGGATGTGTAGGGGCAATCGCCTGGGGCTTGGGCATGGGTAGCAGGCCATGCTGTGGGACTGGGATGAAGAAAAGCACAAAAGGTCTGAGTTGGTGCTGCTGCTGCTGCTGCCTGGGGACCCTTGGGATTTCTGCCCTTCCTGTCCACTGCTTACAGGGAAGCTGTAGCCAGGTGAGCTCAGTCCCTGCTCTGGGATACTAGTGCTTGCTGCTCTGCTATATAAAAGCATCCCCTATCTTGTTACTCTAGGATAGTTACAGAGGTAAAAAATCCCATCTAGATAAAGATAGACTGTTTGATGCTCAACCAGGGAATAATCAGTCTCTTTGTATCGGGTAGAAGATGAAGCTGAAGGAGCCTGGGGTACCTCTATGCCTATTTACTTATTACTGTATCCATGCTGGGAACTGTGGTGCTGCATTAGGACAGAGGACAAATGCCCAGGGCTGCTCCCTCTACAGTGTCTTGGAGCTTGATGTCACCCCAGGAGCAGCCCCGAGATTGTTCTGCAGCATCCATCAGCCCCAAAGATGTGGATGAGGACGTGGCCCTTACCCTAGGCCTGAACTGCAAGTCAGCCCTGAGGTGAGATGTTGGGATGAGCAAGGATTGAGGGAAAAATGAATCTGGTTTAGGAAAGCTACCTGTCTTTAAGATTATTTTGAATGTTCACATTTTTATGCAGCATTTTAGAAAGTTTCAGCTGCTCCCATTTGGAATTCAATTCCTCTCCCTTTTAATCAATAGCAGGCCTTAACAAAACAATATCTCACAGGAGACACAAGCACACGGTGCTGAACAAAGGAAAAGAGCCACTGGCTTACAGCAACAATTGCTGCTACACAATGGGTTTTCAAAGCTCAGTATATATTTTGTCCTTACTGGGAAAACTATAACAAGACTAAATTAGTGGCTAGGCTTGCCAAAGGGAGATATTAAAGTGTGATGACTTGTCCGACACCTTGAAGTACCTTTATTTATTTTGGGGGAGAGGACAGCATGGGCAAATAAGATGCCTATTAAGGAAAATTATTTTCTGTTGCTTTCCAAAGTGTACAGCAGATCTGCATGCCTAAGGGCTTAATCCAGGTCAGGGATCAGTAGTACCTTCTTGTGGTTCTTGAGAGGAGCTGACAAGTGTGGGAGTACTGCCCACAGATCTGAGGATGTGCAGGGGTGGATGTAGGAGTGTGGCTTTCAAGGGCAGGATGGTCTGGGAGTCCCGTGTCCTTGCCAGGGGAGGCTGGGGATGGTTTGCCAGTGGCTGTTTGGTGAGGGATAGAGAAGAGGGAGATACTATGTGAGAGCAAAGCAAATTCCCTTCCCTGTGCATGGCTGGTCACCCCTGAGCTTGCAAACTTGGCTTCTCATCTGTGGATCTTGACAGCTCCTTGCTCTGGCACTAATGGGTTTCAAGAGCTCCCAGTGAGCTGTAATCACCTTGGTTCAGGGCTCAGCTTGCACCTTTACAAGCACCTTCACCCCTTGCTGTTAACCTGTGGTCTCCTCTATTCGGCAGCTGAGCTTGTAAATTCATGTAACCAAATAGCTGTGCTGTTAACTGCCTGCACAAAAGTGAACAACACATCCATCTTCCAGTGCCCAGCCAGCAGCCTAATGACACTGCTCACCGTGCTTGTGGGCAGCCTTTCAGACATAACTAACTCTGGCACTGTAAAAACAATTGTTTCAGTGCTCACAGAGGCCACATGGCTCATCTGGGCAGAGGAGGGAGGTTGTGCAGTCGGAAGCCTTCCCACGGACTGTCCCTGTGCACCAGTGCCCTGTGCCATCATCGTCACATTCCATGGTCTGATGGCTGGCTGGGGAGAACTTCACCCAGCTGGCTAATTGTGCTTCATGCCCAGAGTAGCAGCCTGCTCACAGCGGTTTTATTTTCGGTTGTGACTGATGTTTGACGAGTCTTTTTAAAAAGGCATGCCTCAGTTTTGCTGTCTGTAACCTGAGTGCAATTTTCTAAAGTAAAGTGCCACCAGGAGGGCAGCCACTAATGAAACACTGGTCCTGAGGTTTTCTGGCCTCTCTGGCTCTTGCTGAAGTCTGTGGCTTGAATCCTCTAGTCTTGAGATTGATCTTGTCACTAAGATTGTCTGAATGCAGACCCGGCTTCTTATGACCGAGTGTGGAGGAGGCTGGGCTGCAAGCTCACCCTTTGCTAGAGATCCCACAAAGGAGCTCGGCTGGGGACACCACTGAGGGAGACACGGCGTGGCCGCTCCACTGGTGCTTGTGCCACTACTCGTTTTTGAAGGCGAAACAGTGCAGCTTTCTGTCTGCAAGTAACTGAGACCTGCCATTGGCAGCGATCTGATGTGTTATCTTCCTCACCCCAAAGCAATCACAAGCAATCAAAGTCGGGAGCACAGGAGCTGACAGAGGTTGAATGGTCATTGCTTTTCTTTATTTGCTGGCTGCTTACCTGGTGCAACAGGCGCTACAAGAGAATTTCTTAATTAAACAGGCTCTGTCCTGGGCGGCACTTGTACACTGCCAATGGGCACTATAAAAGCGTAGTTATTGCACTTTGGCTTGGGAAAAGCCCCGGTGCAGTTGTATTGTTAAGGAAACAGTCTTGGAGGAAGGGAGAGAAGGAGACTGGTCTCCACTCCAAAGGCTGTTTGTTGTCCTAAACAGCGCTGGATCTAACCTCGGGGGAGGCGGAGGGTTAATTTGAGCTGCCTTTGAAAACAAATTTGAGCAGCTCACAGCAAGATCTCAAGGAAACAATGTTTATAATCTGTATCCTGCTTCAAATTGTATCGGCACCGCGCTTCTGTCCCACTGCCAAAATTAGCTTCAGTCACCAGGAAGCAGCTGGTGTCCCAAGTATGAGACCCTGCACTCAGCCATCGTTAAGTAGCTTTTATACAGTTATGAAGAGAGAGTTTTTCCTGGCTATTGAGCATCACCTATTCTCTGCCTTTGCAGCAGCAAACTTCTCATATGTGGAGGCTGATCCAGTATTCTTAATCATGCACAGTTCCTGCTGATTTTAGCAGAACTGTTTTACAGTGCATAGTTGAAATGTGTTTCTCGAGAAGTGGTCTGTCTTCTGTCCTCTCTGAAGGAGGGTGGGGAATGCATTGCTCTGCCAGCTGTCTGCCTGTGCGTCATTAGAAGCATACAGGTTATGATACGCAGTCCTTAAATTTAAACAACAATATTAGGGATTCTGTCAAGCTAGGTAATATTGAATCTAGAGTGGTTGTCGATTAGCTTTGCCATCCATTAAATCCAGGGTACTTTCAGCTTTTAATTCACTCTGCATAAATTAGTGCACTCCTTCCCTTCATCCTTTTGAAAATGAATGGCTGCTTTTCCCTCCAGTTTGGACTATGGAATATTTGAAAAGTAGCAGTTCATTAATTTCTGCCCCAGTGGAGCTTTGCAGGAGAAACAGCTCTTTAGGTTGTTCTGTGGCCACAATATATTTGAGAGAGTTGGTGTCAGACCTTTTTGTAATTATTTAAAATACTGAGTAATGCAAATAAACAGAAACAAAGGAAAATTATTGGGGAGGCAAGGAATTCCTCTGCTCTCTCTCTGCTGTTGCAGGTTTTATTCTGACAGGCCAGCTTTGCATTCCCCAAGGTAGAGACTTTTATCCTGTCTTTGTGACTGTTTTACTTCCCTTTTCTCCTGGGGGAGGGGGAAATGAATAATTTCTGCCTTCTTTAGGAGAGAGGAGATGAACAATGCCAGGACCCAGCTACTCTTTTTCCTTTTTCTTTTCATCACCAAAAGACTGAAGACGGAAATGATGGCAGGCACTCAATATCCACTCATTTTATCAATCCAGCTCTTAACTGCTTTTGTTATTCAGTGGCATGATGGTCTTTGGCTTACTATTTACCAGCTGTTTAATTTAAATGTATCCCCATCAGGGAGCCAAAAGATCCAGTCTTAGAGCTCTTTCGAAGGATTTGTCTAACCACTCTCTAAATTATTTAACATGGCTCTGAACTGTTTGGAGATTTTTTTTTCCTTTTAAGCACTATGATTTGATTCAAAACATCTGTGAATCTTTGATTTAAAAAATCACAAATGACCTTACATCTGGGCAACAGCTCAGCTCTGTCTTGAACCTGGATAGGGTCAAGTGTGTGAGCTATTTGGAAAGCCTAAAACTCCTGACATGCTGAAATTCTTTTCCCATTTGTTTGTTGACAGAAGATGGGCAGGGAAGGCAAGGCAAGGCAAGGCAAGGCAAGGCAAAGCAAGATCAAGATGCTGTGCTGCAGGGCCAGAAGGGAGTAGAACATCTTGTTACAGAAATAACCACAAAAACGCTCCTCCCTGCATTAGAAAAGCAACTATTTAAAGCAGGATCAATTTCCAGTCCCCTTTGCCGCTGTTGTCATTTGGATGTGGCATGTGCAAATAATATTTCCTCATGGAAGAAAACTTCCAGCAATGACAGCGCTGCTCTGGCATATCCTCTCCCAAAGGGAAGAAATCACCTCATCCTCAGAAATGGCTTCTCCTTCTGAAAAGAGTCCCAAGGATCTGGGGTTTGTTTTTCCTCTAAAACTTTAGGCAAGTGGATTTTGATCCACCAATGACATCAGGGTGGTGCAATTTTTAAGATGTGTTTTGACATTGGAGTTATATAGGACAGTGCCCTTGTTAAAGTAAAAATACACGGAGAAAATGAACAAACCTATGTGACGTAGAGCAAAGCCTACTTTCCCCTAAGTATGCATAATAAAACTGGCAGTGTATGCCTTTGAAAGAGATTACTTTAGCTTTAATGATGTCAGTGAGCAAAAATCCTTTTATTCTTGTCAAATCACAGTGGGGTGATATCTTTCAAAAAACTGGAATTATCAAACATAGATTTTCCAGGGAGGTGAACTCCTGCTTGGCTTAAGCACCTTCAAACTTTCCTCTGGTTGAGATTCACATCTTACCTGCTCTACAGCTCAAGCCTCCTGCTATTTGTTATTGTTTGCATTACTTCAGGGCCCACTTAGGGATTGTACAAAATGTTATTTAAAAAAAAATAAATATTGAAGTGTCCGTACAGCATTTGAGAGAAATGCACTCCTTTTGTAAGGTGCTGCTGTCTGATCATTCCAGAAGTACAGAAAAGAAATCTTGGGAGCATGCAGGGTGCTGAAGCTTTGGGGATAGATGTTTTCACAGTATTAGGGGCTAGGAGTCATCCTCATTTCTGTGTAAGCCACCGTACCAAGTGAAGGGAGAGCATGAAACTTTTCAGGAGCATTTATATGTTCTATGTAAGCGAACTTAAAGAACTCACTGGGCACAGGGATTGGAAGAGATTGAGACCACCTGAGCCTGGATTTTTGCGCTAAGGATCTCTTCCTGTTCTAGCAAGTCCTAGCTGAGAAAGAATTGTTGAGCAACCCTGTTGCTGATTCCTGAGGGCTGTGAAGATACAGCAGAGTTGATGGAGATGCCAGAGATACAGATCATCCTCTTGTCTCTCCTATATTTATCTCCTTTTCTCCAAATTCCTTGCTTTATTTTTATTGGGATTTTCTTTGGATTAACCCTATTAAACGCATCACTAGCACTGAAATTTGCCGATGCCAATAAACCCATCTGTTTTATTAACTAATCGCAGTCTCTGGAGGGTTTCTCACTGGCTGAGACATGAGCAACCCTTTCTGCTGTCTCCAGCGTCGTGTGTCAGCCCAGGGAACAATGGGAGGGAACCCAGGAGGTTGCTGGCAGGAAGTGCTGCTTCCCCTGGATAATCAACCGGCTGGGAGACTGAGGAATGAAGATAGCATATAAGACACACACAGTACAAACTGCTAAAACAATAAACAAACAAACCAACGACCATCACTTCCTTTTCTTATATTGTTAAGGTTGCTTCCTTAGCTCAGGTTGCCTCAAACCCACCCCTCAAAAAGCAGCCTTTTAGGCTCATAAATTCTTAACCTCTTCACTGCCAGTTCTTGCTGAAGGCACAAATCAATTTTTGCCAAGGTGATGGCCAGCACAGGGTCTGTGGCTTCTCCTTCGGGCTTGCTGGATAAACTGGAGTTTCCCATTTCTGAAAGTGATAAAGGCACTTTTACCAAAAATTCAGTGAAGAGAGACTTAGCTTGGCCATAAGGCTGCATGGTTGTAACACCCTGGTACCAGGACTGTTCCTCCTGTAGGTATCAGCTTCCAGATCATGTGACACAGTCTAGCTCTGAAGAGGTTAATTTCCAGAGAAGCTGGCCTCAGAGCCAAGACCTGGAGGAAATCTGGATCAGGACTTTGTGTCTCAAACCCTGCTTTCATATCAAGCCATCCTCTGATATGTCATTGTTTTACCATCTCTGTTAGAGGTAAGTCAGTTGCACAGCCAGTGCTTGCTGTCATCTGCACTGGTGAGCATCCAATTGCACACTTCCACTCCTCTGGAATCCTCTCCTCTGACTCCAGGTAGACTTATTTGCATGGTTTTCTCCCCCATCCAACCCATTCTTTGGCAAAGTTGTTGTTTTATTTTTTTCTGACCTGCTAACACCAGAATTATGAAAGCAGGTATTGGGCAGTGGCAATGCCAATCCTCACCTCCCTCCAGCTAATTTTTCCAGATGTCTCATTGAAGAGCAGTCAGAGATTGTTTTTGTGCACAGAGTCTCATGTGTGTATTTAACCCATGGAGACCAGTGCCAGTGGCAACCAAGAGCTGAGGTGACAATGCCACAGCCATCACATATTGATACCAGTCAGTGGATCTCATTTCACCTTGTTCTCAGCAAAACATTGCCAGCGAGAAGGCGCAGCCAAGGATTTTTTTTGAGAATTAGGCTGATCTTGCTGGAACTGGGAAGTTTGGTTTTCAAAAGAGATGCTGATGTTTATCCTCATCAGCCTGCAGATTCAGAGCAAAGTGGGAACAGTGGTACTCAGGACAGGGGCCTGTGCCTGGTCCCTGGACTGGCCCCCTCCTGTCCTGGGGCAGGTCCTGCCTGCTACTGAGTGCTCCCAGCTGGCACCTTATTTGTTATTACTTTAAATACCCGTTGTTTGTGTTTGGCACAGCAAGAAACTTAGTAAACTGAAAAAGTGACAATTAAAAGATGAAGTCTCTCAAGTAGATGTTTAATCTTTCTAATAAGGAAATAATCTGCTAAATATCATGTTTAACAGTTATGCAGTAAGTCCGTATCATACACTCATAGAATTATAGACACAGAGAATCATAGAATCACAGAATGGTTTGGGTCAAAAGGGACCTTAAAGATCATCTAGTTCCAAGCCCTGTGCCTGACACCTTCCACCAGACCAGATCGCTCAAAGCCCCATCCAAACTGGCCTTGAACATTTCCAGGGATGGGGCATCCACAGCTATGAGCAAGCTCTCCCAGAGAGAGAGAGAGATTGTCTCACCACCCTCACAGTGAATAATTTCTTCCTGATACCTAATCTAACTCTACCCTCTTTCAGTTTAAAGCCACTCCCCCTTGTTCTGTCACTACACACCCTTGTAAAAAGTCACTCTCCAGCTCTCTTGTAGCCTCCCCTTAGGTACTGGAAGGGTGCTGTAAGGTCACCTTGGAACCTTCTCTTCTCCAGGCTGAACAATCCCAGCTCACTCAGCCTGTCTTCATAGGAGAGGAGCTCCAGCCTTTTGATCATCTTCGTGTCCCCCTGGGCTTGCTCCAGCAGGTCACATCCTTCTTATGTTGGGGGCCCCAGAGCTGGATGCAGAACTTCAGGTGGGGTCTCACAAGGGCAGAGCAGAGGGTCAGTATCCTCTCCCTTGCCCTGCTGACCATGCAGACACTGTTGACTTTCTTGGCTGTAAGTGCTCTCTGCTAGGTCATGTTGAGCTTCTTGTCAACAGACAGCCTCAAGTCCCTCTCCTCAGGCCTTCTCTCAACCAATTCCCTGCTCAGCCTCTACTTGTGCTTGGGATTGCCCTGACCTAGGTGCAGGACCTTGGCCTTGTTGAACTTTACAGGATTTGCACATGCCCATCTCTCAGACCTGCCAAGGTCCCTCTGGATGGCAATCCCTTCCCTCCAATGTGTTGACCACACCACCCACATCAAAACATAGCTGGTGAGGCATGGTTTAACACTTGGTATTTAACTAATCCATGAAGACTTTCCTTCTTAATCTAAATTCCATTTATAGCCCACAGATTAAAGTGCAGTGCTGGAAGTTTTGCCAGCAAAACTGTTGCTGTGGCACCTGAGGCTCTGGGGTGGCTGGGAGAATGGGGGTGACTTTGTGTATCAGGGTGCTGCTCACAAACCCCTCAAGCTGGGTTGAGGCCTCCTTTCTCCCCTGCCCTTCCCAACAGAGGAGCTGTGGCTGCTGTTGTCCTGTCTGCCACCTCCTCAGAAGTCTTCCCTGGTGGCTTTGTATCCTCACTGGAGTGTAGTTACATCTGCTGCTGCCAGCTCTGGCATACCATCATATAGATGACAAAATCAGGCATACAGGGAAAATCTTCAATGCTTCCTTTGTATCTAGCTGAATAGAGGAGGACAGACATGGGGAAATCATGAAAATCAGTTATAGAGATTAGGGAGTGTAGGAGGAAACCTGCCACCAGTGTGGATTATCACAGAAAATATCCACTGTTTTCTGCCATATATACTGCTGGATGCCCTTCAGCTCTGCTCAGAGCTGGAGCACCAGCAATGCTCTGCATGCTGTCAGCCATGGCAGGCCACCCCAGATCAGATCCTCTGCTGCCACTCAGGAGAAACAGTGAGTGGTGCAGAAAGGACAAGGGACTGTGGATCCTGCTGCTCTGCTGTGACTGACATCTGCTGAGTGCTCGTGATATGCTTTTTTGAGAGGGGTGGGAGGGAGGATGGGCGGATCACCTCTCCCTCTCCCTCTCCCTCTCCCTCTCCCTCTCCCTCTCCCTCTCCGGGAGATCAGCCTTCCTCTCACAGAGAAATGCCTCCCCCTGACATGTTTCTGTCCTCAGTGCCCGGTATATATTGGCATGTTTAAGGACTCAGTGTTTTTGAAGATTTTCTTTTCTACTGCCAAAATCCCTCTGTGTCACAGTGTGTGTCTCCAGCAGTGTAGAGTCAAGTGAAGAAGTGATGGATTTGCACACTGAAACTTCAGTGGAAAGGAAGAACTGTGGAACAAACTCTTCCTGAGCCTGAGTCCTTAAATTTCAGCGGGTTTCCAGCAGTCAAAGCCACTCGTATGGTGCCATTCCCCTGAATTCTGCAGAATGATGTCGTGTTCAACCAACTGCAGAAGCAAGAGGTGGAAGAGTGGTGCTGTGGGAACAGCTCTGAAAGGAGCTGGGAAGGGAGAGGTGTGCAGCTACATCAGGGAGGTGCTGTAAAAAGCTCAGTTCCTGTTTTCGTGTCATGAATCAGTGCTTCCACCTAAATCTCTTTGCTAACTGATTCATTACTGTATGCCATGCTAACAGCAGGCTTCTGCTATATGCCCCTTTTCACAGTGTTATACAAAAACCCTGGGGTTTACAGTTTAAATTAAATAGCTTTATTTCTCATGGAAAAAAAATGGGATGTGTGCTGTTTAAGACTTTATATAAGGCATGAATGGATCATCCAGAAGATTATGGAAACTCATTTTTTAGGCACCAGCAGTCCTCTTGTTTCCCTCTTTGTAAATGCTCAGTGATTCTGTGCAGTGAAGTTGCTCTGAGAGCCTCAAGGAACAGCACAATTAGACATGGAAACTAGCTCTCTGTTCTCAGAAGACAAAAACACAATCCCTAGCTGGCTATGGCACTAAACATAATATGAAACCACCTTCACCAGGAGCCCCCAGATTCTCAAAACCCTTTGGCTGATGTGCTTGAGAGACTCTTATAAGTATCAAAACTTTACTTGCAGTCATTGGATTGGAAAGGCAGCTTCCTCCCTCCCTCCCTCCCTCCCTTCCTTCCTTCCTTCCTTCCTCACTGGGTTAAGGGGAGCATGTACGTTCTGCAGCTGGATTTTCTATCCCTTGCTTGCACCTCTTACTGAAGAGTGGAAGAGGCACCCAACTTCAGACATTGAAACACACAATAACATACCCTAGTGTGTTTGCCAGTGGGGAGCTTGGCTTTCATACCAGCTCTGGCTGTAAACCTAATGGGATGGCTGAACAAGAGGAAGAATGAAGACTGGAAAGAACAATTGGGAGATGTATGTGGCAACTTGCTTCCTTTTTAGTTTTGGGCAATAAGCCTATCCTGAACACTCTACCTTTGTCTTGTCCTGAGTGAAAAAGGGAGTGCTCAGATCTCATTTCAAAGAGACCAGATCTCTAGGTGGGCAGGATGCAGGGCACTGGTCCTATTAGAAAATGTTTGGGAGTATTACATAATCTCCCAGCCACTTGAAAGTTGAAAGCAAATGTCAGCTCGTGCATGGCATGCCAGAGTATTTTGACACAGGTAGAAAGAACATCATAACATACTTCTTGATTTATCCACTCTATTTAAGGTTAATCTAGCTTTTTAACTGCATGTCCGCAGAGGAAGAAACTCATTCATAAGTGCAGAAACTACATTGTCCTGAAGTGCAATAAGTCTGATAGAGTTGGGGTAAACTTACACCACAAAAAATCCTGTTCTAACTGATGGGACCATCTTATTCAGAAGAGATTAACCACCTTTTGTGAAAATTCTAGCATAAAGAAGACATTTTCCATAAAATGCTCCCAAATTAAGTTTTACTAGTTGTAAGGACTCAGACACCTGCATCTTGTTTTTGGTGGAGTTAGGCAAAAAAAAAAAAAAAGACTTGCACCCACTGCTCTTCTATGGAGGAACCTTCAGGACCAATACTCAGGTCCTACATTGCATTGCATGTAGGCCACTAGTAAGAATGAGTATAATCTCAAAAAACAAAGCAGCAGCTAAAGAGCAATGGAAAAGATGTGCCACAGTTGCATTGGTAGTGGATGGAGGCAGTGATACACCCCAGCTCTTCCCTGTATCTGTACCAGCATGGTGCCTGGGATTCACGTGAGATTTTGAAGCTCTTTGGCTTTCCCTTTCTTCCCGTAGGGCAGGGCTTGCTGTGCTGGGTGGGCAGCAGGTGTTGAGTGTTTGCAGGTGCTGAGAAACTTATATAATTGAATGGGATGGGGCTGGGGGAGGTTGGAGGTGTTGTCCTATCCTGTGCTCCAGTGCCAGGTAGATCATGTTCACACTAGGTCTAAGTCATAAGAGCACATTGGGGTTAGTGCTCCTGACAAAAATGGCTCTGCCCTGCTGCTGCTGGCTTCTTCCTAAGTAGTGACAGAGAGGTCTGCTGCAGACATCTCAAGTTGCTCTGACACCAACCTAAGGACTACGTGTGTTCAGAGCGATATATAGGTAAATATAGACTTTGCCAGTCCCAGTATGCTCACAGTCTGTGATGCAGGAGAATTGTCAGAGCTGTGAGTGCTGGCAGATGATTTCAGCTGCTTTCTGCAGTGTGTGTGACCACAGCAGTGTGGCGGGCAGCACAGAGAGGAGACAGAAGTGGAAGAGAAGCACTGTGACTTTCTTGTATTCTCCCCCTGGAAGACACAGTTTGATTCAACTAATGGCAGTAATTGGAGATAATACTTTGCTGAGAGTTCCCTATTTCCTTTATAATTAACCCTGGGGACCTTAGATATTTTCTTACCTATGGCAACCTGTCATATGTGTGGTGAGAATTTGTTGAATTATTCTTCATGTTTTCTTTTTTGCCCTTCTGCCCTGCATGCCCCTCTCCCTCTGTGCTCCAATTCCATGACAAAATTTGGCTTTCTCCATTCATAGGTAAATGGAACATCACTGATGGAAATTGCCGTCTCTTATATCTGTGAGCTGATAAAGAGGAAGTGTTTTGGGCTCATGGCCAAGAGCAGCACCTATGAAGCACCTATTAATAGCTGCTGTTCTAAAGGCTAGGCCAAAGTGGCACAGACATCTTAAATGAGTTGCTGATACCAACTGCTAGAATTAGAAACACTTCAGGGTCTTGGTGTGCTCTGAGAAGAAAGTTTTTATGGTTCCTGTTTTCCTGGCAGGGAGATTAGCTAGGATAGCTAAAGCAGAATTTAGCTTTAGATTTGGGTCTTTATGCCAATTAATCATTTGCTCAGATTACCAGTTCCTTACCTGAAAAAGCATTAATACACCCAGAGCTGAAATTAGGAACCAGCCAGGGCCCTGTTTTTCTTTTCTTTCTATGACCCCAGCAAGTTCACACCATCTGTGTCCAGTGAGAAGGATGCATACATTGGTGGCAGATGTAGGTGGATGTCTGCTCAGTGGCTGTATTTGTCTTGTGAATTTCCTGAACTTTAGGTTAGGTCCACACCTTTGTATTTAGCCTCAATTTCTGTCTCTTTCCTAGGAATTTTTATAATTAGTACCTGAATCTGCTTGTACTTTCGGTCTTTGCACTATCCATTGCCAATGAATTCCACAGTTTAACTTGGTCCTGTGTGAAAATGTACTTCTTTTGCTCCTTTTTATCCTGCAGCCTCATGATTTCTATGACAACTCCCACATTTTGCATTGCAAAGATTAGTGAGCAGTATTCCCTGCTGAGTTTTTAGAAGCACTTCTAATAATCATTCTTGACATTATGCATGATTTTTCTCAATCACATATCTCCTTTTTCAAGCTAAGGAGTCCTATGCTGTTTAATATTTCTTATACACCAGCTATATCACTGATGATAATTCCATAGTTGTAAAAAAATTGGGTTCTACCAAGAGCTAATAAATTGCCTGAACAGACATAGAGAAAAATGTTATTTTCCAATCCACAGAAGCCTCATTTAAGACAGGAGGAGGTGCAATGTAAAATGGAACTGAATTTTCTTCAAAAAATGGCTACCTTAGTATAGTATGATATCTTGTGCTTTTCGGAAGACCACCAAGTTTTCCCTACCAATTCAACAGCACAGAAATCTAAGCAACCACCCTAAAATTATATCCAAATTAATTATTTCTGAGCATTGTCCTTTTCCTGTAAGATCTGAAATGACAATTAGTATTTTTCAAATGCTTCATATGAAGCAATGTGGAGAATAAATAGACTCCACAACTAAGTTTAGTTATGAAGTGGGTATGTATTGGAGCCCCGGCACAAGTGAGATAGCTCTCATAAGGACTTGTGCCCTGAGCCTCGGGCTGTGCCACAGCTTTATTCACAAAGGTATTCCATATGTAAGAGATTGCACAACTTTGCTATGCATATTCAACCCTGGCCCCGCCTGTCCTCGCCTCGTATGGTAATCAGGTCCACGCCCTTCTGGGCATGCCTTGTTGGCTGTGGTGGTCGCACGGGGGTCTCTGGGGGTCTCTGAGGCTGAAGATTTTGTGGTCTTCCTCGAGGATGAACTTTTGAACCTTTTCTCCTCTCGCATGCGCTTCTTGGTCCCTTGGTCCTTATCTGGGTCTGTGGTCCTAATGAGCTTGGAGACAGAGGGGTTTCTTTATCTGGGCTTTTTGTATCTCCTGATCTCCTCTTGGTATTGTTTTCTATACAAGAAACCTTAGAAATTTGTATTTTCCTATGCCCTTTGTACCATGGCAGGGGTTTCTTAAGTAAAAAGGTTAAACTTCAACCCAGAGTTCCACAGACTATACTTTAAATGCTCAATTCATAATGTTATTTAAAGTAAACTCCAAAATCTCTATTTCACATATGCTACATGCTCCTGAGGACAAATTACACGTGTTGTACCTACAAATGCCCGTGGCCATGCATTTTTAATTTAACTCAGATACCGATGTCAGTAACAAGAGAGACAACACAGATGCTTTGGGTCTCAGACCCAGATGTTTTGGTCGCTGTGACAGTACCTGTGCTGATTCTGTTGGCAGCACAAGCAGCCCCAACACAACTGCTGTTGCTGCACAGTCCTCAGAGGAGCAAACAAGCCTGGTCCTCTCGAGGCAGGGCCCTGGGTAGCAGCCTGAGCAT
Source organism: Peucedramus taeniatus (assembly GCA_013400575.1). Taxonomy (NCBI): domain Eukaryota; kingdom Metazoa; phylum Chordata; class Aves; order Passeriformes; family Fringillidae; genus Peucedramus; species Peucedramus taeniatus. The sequence continues at coordinate 108,690 of WBNO01013625.1, forward strand.
GATGCAGAGGTTTATCTTCATTGCAAAGTTACCTCAGAAGCTGAGAGGAAAGCATGAGTGAATCTGTTAATATTTTACTTCCTTTGTTCTCTGAAGAGCAGAGGGAAGAAAGACATTGTTGTTGCTTGGAACAAAGCAAGTGGTTTTTTTTTCTATTCACATTAGAACATGCAACATAGGAAGAAACAGAGATGAGGACATCCCAGTCAGGCACCTGTGCCAAAGTGGGGAGGAAATGGCAATAGCTCTGATGTTTTAGCAGCTGGCAATACAGGGAATTCATTTAAACCGTGACTTAGTGAGTAGGCTACCTTGTGTAACCAAATCTTTCACAGGTTCAGTGAAGTGATTTAATGTTTCATTTCACACTTGTTAATAAGTTAGTCTTTCTTTCAGTGACTTTGCAAGTATATCTTAAGAAAGGCAGGATAGAGTTGGAAAAGTGCTTAAAACACTGTTTGTATAACCCACTTATTTTTATTTGTATGTTCATAAACAATTTATTTCAGTTTTGATGCATTATATCTGCATGAACACAGATGCCAGGTCGTGATGTTCATACATATCTTCCACAGAGGAGCAGTGCTTGATGATTTGGCAAGATGTCAGTGCTTTGTTAAAATTCTTCAGGTATAATTGCTGACTTTCCTGTAATCAGATTAGTAGGTAGAGGATACAGGGTTTTGTTTTCAGTTGAGTTTTGTTGTTTGTTTTTTATTTTTTTTTTTCCACAGGCAGGTTTTTATTATTGCTGAGAAGATGGGACATATAATGCAAATGACAAAATCTAGATGATGGCTATATTACCAAGAAGCAGAAACAATCAAATGGAAAAGAAAAGCACTAGGAGAAGTCTTGACAAGGTCATAGTGCATGCCAAAGGAGCTGCATGACCAGGAAGATGTATCACACCTATCCAAATAACAAGGCTATTTAAATGTGAAAAAAATCCTGGTTCAGTCAAGGTTTGACTGAAAGCATTCAAAGAAAGGTAGCCATCAAAGATTAGCAACAGAGAGCAGGGAGGAATACATATACATTTTCTCCTTTTCAGTAAAGTATTTTCCAGTCATAAGAGTGTCTTGTGCGGCACGCTGATCTCACAGATGGTGCCATAAATCAAGGCTAACTCTGGAAGTGTCAGTGGAATTATCTGTGTCTAAATGATATCTGAATTGGTCCCTAGCTGTGAAAGACAGGGATTGCCTTGGGGCAGAAGCACAGATAGGAGAACTAAAGAGTTTGTTTTCACCTCCTTCCCCCCCCTCCCCCTTTTTTTTTTTTTTTTTTTTTTTTTGCCTTGGAGTCTGGCTCACTTTATGATTTTGAGGATTTTGCATAATTCTCTTGCCTTGGTTTCCTCCCTGCAAAGTCAGCTGATAGTTCCAGAGGAGTGGAAAAGTTTGATTATGGAAATTACTATGGAAATGCTTGTTTATTACTGTTAATGGAAGCAATATAATACATTAGAAAATTTTAGCTCAGTCAAGGGACTTCGAGGGCAAAGGGCTCTACAAATTCACCAGTAGCTGGTTTTTGAAGTACCAGCTATCATGCGGTATGATGAAGAAAACTTTCAGCTTTGAGAAAAAAATACCACTCAAGAGTAAAGCAAAGAATACAATCCTGTGTCTGCATGGGTCAGATTTCAAAACTCAGTATAAGTTCCTTGTGACTGACATGTGAATTCAGTGTCAGGCAGTAATGTCCACAAGCCATTCTTCTTTGATGTCTGTTCAGCTTATATTAAATTTGAGGATGCTCTGCAATATTTCTGTAGATGAAAAGGATTTTAGAGGTCTATTACCTCAAGGAGAGACTCTGGGCGTGTCCACCCTCTTTTACTCTTTCCCTACCCTTCATTCCTTTTTCAAAAGACACACCTAACTTTTGGTTAAAGATTGTGAAGGGTGAGGTCTGTGCTGATTGTCTGTTCAGTGTCAGGAATACACATTAAAACATGTGGGCATGTTACCACAATAATCTTATTTAAATTTGAGGCAAAGGATGCTCCCATATAAAAAATCCTACCTGTGTACTACATAGGGGCTGATGTGCTGCCAGAAGGGAGCAAACTGGCAGCCTAGTAGCAGTGATAGATCAAAGCCAGTGAGTGATGTTATCCTAATGTCTCAAATAAATTATCAAGCACTAAGTAAAGAAAAAGAGCTTCTGAAATTTTGGATTTAGTTTCTGGGAAGAAAAATCCAGAAGTCTGCTCACCGTGAACACATCCTTCAGCTTTCTAATAGAGCAGGCTGGGATGTGCCAGCAACAGAAGTTTTCTGGCCTTAACTATAATTCTGGACATGAAAATGGGATTAATTTTGCCTAAATGTGGCTAGGTGTCTGGCCTCCTTCCACCATTGGTGGAGAAAATGGAGATGATTTATCCAAGCCCTCTCTGTCCTTGAGCTGTGATGGGAACCTAGCTAGACCGGATAGTAACTTACAGACAGATAAAATTAGCAATATTAATTTCTCTTTTACTACTTCACATGTTTAACAAATTGCACACTTTCCCCACAATTGTGTATAAGGTCTCTGTTTTACACAGAGAGAGGAACGTGAGGCTGAGTGAACTGAGTTCCCCAAAAGACAGATAGCAACACAACTACGGTTCAAACACAGATGCATCTGAGTCCAGCCCCCACTCTTCTTCCTCTGCCTCTACCCTACTGCCTTTTAAGCTTATACTGCCTCCCAAGGACAGCAAATAACTACTCTAGTAGTTTTCTGGCACTCTAATGCCAGAAACCATTTCCACTTCATGGGCATAAAGAAGGGTCAAAAAATATGGCTGAGTGAACAAACACAGCCAGCTCCATCAAGCAGGTTTTAAGATTTAGGATTTCTCGTGGGACTTACAGGGCTTATTACCAAACTTGGCCAATTTCAGTTTCCTAAAGTAGGATGAAATTTTCAGAAAATTGGTTTTGTGAAGAATTATGCAGTGATTTACCTGCCTTGCCTGACAACAGCATTGCATCATTGCTGTTGCTCTTTTTGCCAAGCATATGGAAGCTGAGTGCTGCCTGGCTAGTATCCAGACATCCAAAATTGATGGGAATTGCCATGAGGGTTCTAGCTAATGGGAGACATAAAAAATGAAGCCTGATTTATTTTTGCTTGTTTCTTTCCTTATGAGGGTTTTCTTCACAGAACAAACCTAGATACGACTGTATGCAGCATATTTCTTCTGTGTTGTCCCTCTGGGGATGACTTACACCAAGCTGTGATCAGTTTTGCTGTTCCAGCCCATTGGGCTCATCAGTTTAGTCAACTGACTTTTTAAATGACCCTATTCTTCCTGACTTTGGAAAAAGTGGCAGGAATCTAATTGCACTTCTGGGATGTAATGCCAAGGTGGTGGGATGAAGGAAAAGGAGGACTCTGCTTCTCAGAAGGAGAAAAGGTCACTAGCCAAACCCACTGAGGTGGCTTGGGTGAGCCAGTCATCATCAGTACACAGGATCTTCTTTAAGCCACAGAGCTGGTGTCTGCACCACCCAGTGTAGGATGCTCAGTGGTTTCTTATCCACAGGTACAGATGTTACAGAGAAGCTTAGATATGCACCTGTAGCTAGATTAAACGTTTGATGGCCTATCTTCTTCAAGCCATTAGAGCCTGGGGTTGCTCTTCACAGACTGCTGTATTTGAACTCTCTGGACCAAACTGAAGATTAATAGCTCTGCAGATGGAGAAATATATTTTTTTCTAAATCGCAGTTCTGTTTCATTTTATGTTGCTTGCTAGATTAAGTTTTAGAGGTTTCTCAGTTGGGTTTTTTTTGTATGCAAAGTGAGACCATAAATTTTTACTGTTGTGCAGTTTTGAAAGCTTTTTTTCCCTTTTTGCCGTAAGCAAAGCTCAGGAAATCAAAGGTGATTCATCTTTAAGCAGCAAGTGATTTAAACCAAACAATGCTTTTTGATTTATGATAATGAAAAAGATTGCAGAGTGATGACAGGTCAGATGAAGACTCACACTGCACCAATTTTTATGATAAGTATCATTACATTCCTGCACTCAACTAATGCTGCACTATCAGTTTTATTTGTGCATTTTATTTATATTAAAAGTTTTTATTTTGAGAATTTATTGCCAGGGTGTGATTGACAGCCTTGGAAAAGGCAGTGTGCTGTTCAGAGAATGGATATAAAATTTCCTCATGCACCTCTGCCTGTGTGCTGCAGCTTATCAGGACCACAACAGAGAAGTAAAAGAACATGAGACCATCTTTCTCTGGTCAGATTAAAAGTATGACCTGGTGTCTTGTCTTCTACAGTGACCCATAAGTCCTGGGGACTACCATGAAACAAAAGGAAACACAGGATAATATTTTCTCCCCAAAATTTTCACAGTCATCAAGAGTTTGTGGCTCAGAGATTTCCCATGCTGGAGTCTCACACACGTAGGCATGTTCACAGCATTGCCAGACACACACATGAAGAATGCACAGTATCCTGTGACAAGATGTTCCACTTTCTTCACTACATTTTTTGTGATAACAAAATATTTTTGGCTCATTTGGAGTTTTTTGTTTCTTCATTTGTTTGGTGGTTTTTTTGTTTTTTTTTGTTTGTTTGTTTGTTTTTGGGTTTGTTTTTTTTTTTTTTTTCCCAGCACCAGGTTTGTTTGGGTACTTCCCAGTTTTGGACTGGGAAAAAAGGGGGGTTCCCATAACCCTAGGTCTGTGTCACTCTCTGGGAGGGCCATTTGGTTTCTGAATCTTTCCTTACGCAACACAAATTCCTTTTGTGACAACTTCATGCCTAGACTTGACTTAGAGGATGGCCATTAAAAACATTAAGGAACACTAATGATGGAGTCAATTCTCAATCATAAGATTTTTTTTAATCAACTGATTTTTGATTTTTAAGCTAAATAATGCATTTCACTTCTGTTGCGGATTTATAGCGGCTGGAAGTACTTCTCTGCCATGTTTTTCATCTGTTTGTTTTTTTTTTCTCCTGCAACATGAATTTAGGCAGCTTTTTGCTTATTTAAACTTAGCTTTCATGAATCTGCTTGACTCCAGGAGCCAGAATTTTAAGAAATGGGTCAAGTACAGTAAAACTGAAGACAAAGCCACAAGATCTTGCAGAATTAGGATATTTACAGTGTTGTACTTGAGAGGAATAGTGGATTTGTCTTTATAAACAAACTGGGGTCTGCTGGTAGATAGAACTAGCACTGGGAGATAAAAGAAACAACGGGAAGGATTCCACTGATTGAGGAATGGAAAAAGATATTTACTTTACATTAGAGGGGAATCTTTGTGATCAGGCGTTCCGGGAAGTCTGTACCTCTCAAGTACCTCAGCCAACGGGGAAAGAGAGAGGGAAATGCAGCCGGGAAATTGGGATGAAAAGGAGGCTGCGTCCTCCAAAAATCCGAGAGACCCCAGGGGAATGCCCCATGGCCTCTCCCTTTATTCGAATAAAGTAAAAGGGACTCCTCTGTCTCCTTTTTGGACATAAACCTCTGATGCTTGTGGATTAATTTTCCTTACATACTTGTTTTCTTTTCAGAAAAGTGATTCGGGAAACATCTAAACCATGCTGTACTTAACTTAGGCTGCTCCAGAGAGTCACAGTTTTTAATTCTGCGTTTAGGAAAGAGAATCAGGGAAAAGTAGGTCTGGAAAGGGCCTGTTAATATAATTTGGCTCATCCCCTTTTCTGAGATTTCTGTGCCATTGTTTGTCCAAGCTAGACTTAAATTTTCTTCTGGGACAAAGAGATTGTAGCCTTGCACCTATCCTGGTGCTTAACTATCCTTATCGCCAGAAAGTTTTCCTAATGTCTAAACTAAGTCTCTCTTTCAGCAGCCTAAGCTTATTATTTCTTATCCCACCCTCCACAGAGATGAAAAACATTTATTTGCTGGTTCTTAGCAGCAGCCTGTAGAAAAGCATTAACACGTCCTTCCTAGGTCACCTGTTCCCTATGCTAAAGAAATCCCATCCTCCTCTTTCTTCTCCCAGGCCACTGTTTCTAGACTGTTCACCTTATCACATTTCAGTTCCCTTGTTTTGGCACGTGTCTTTATTGAGGCATGAAAGTGGTCCTAGCTGTTTCTTTGGGGAGGACATCAAGCCTGGGGCAGTGCTGCAGGGAGGAGATGGACCATTTCTCACATTCTACTAACACAGCCACTGCAGAATCTAATCCTGTGTCTGAGCCCGAGGGCTCTTTCTCCCGTTTGCCCATCCTTTTGTGCTTTGCTGCCCTCCCAGCCAGTCCCTCCCACATTCTCCCACCTAAGGACAGCATTTTGCACTTACCCCCCACCCCCCCAACTGATGCCTTTGTGTAGACCAAGGCCCCACAGCTGGGTACACAGCTGTCTCACACTTTGACTAAGAGACCTTTGGACTTCAACATGACCCCTGGGGATGACACAATGCAGAAGACAGGTGTTGCAGGGATCTGTCTAGAACAATCACTTCACTACTAAAAGCACTTGAAAAATACTGGAGACCTTGACTTCTCCCTGTGCCTTATATTTCTTGCACCTGGTCAGTGCTACAGGATAAAATGTATTGTTTCTCTCCTATGAGACATGATTTCAAATAATGTCCAGTAACTTGTTTTTCTTACAACTACCTGTACCTGAGACTTGTGCCTCTTTGGCCATGACTTCAGTCGTGAAGTTACAGCTCACATTTCAGCCAAGTTTGTTCCGCCTCTGCGCAGGGACTGAGCTGATAGTTAAGAGCACTGTACTTGATGTCTTTGGACTGGTGTTATCACCTTTTAGGGATAATCCTCCAATGTGCCCTGGCATTTTTTGTGGTCCGGCCTGTCTGGAGTGCACTATAATCACAGTTCTTGCATGTCCTGGACATGGGTCCAATATACCATTAGGACCAACATATTGCACTCTTCACAATAAAAAATAAAGTGAAATCCCTAGGTTGCTTCATGCACAGGGGCCTTAAAAATGTGCTGAAGCAGCATTTTTATTATCTTAGTTATGGTGTTGGCAACATCATCAACCTATCATTCCTTCTTTCCTGCACTGGTCAAATCTGCCCAGTCCACTGATGTCTGACACACTTTGCAGCTTATAAAAGCAAGGCACTAAAAAGATTTACTCACATGTCCTTTAAATGAGGTAAGCTGGTTTTGTCAGTCAGTGGTTTTCACCTCTGTCTGACCAGCTTTCATCAGTAACTGCTCCGTGCTTGCCTCACACTGTGGAGCACACACTGTACTTGGCACTCCTTGCTACAACTGTACAATGTAGATCTCCCTGGGCAGTTGATGAGTCACTTTGGTACTAATTCTCCCTGCTCCTGCAGCTCCCAGATGTCAGCAGAGCCTCCCAGTAGAATGATATTTGGAGTTTCTGACAAATCTGAAGGAATTAAGTGGGGACCTCTTATTATTGTCCATTGCCAGGACATCATCAAACTGGCATGATCTTATTCCTACACAAGCACAGAGCCTGCAGCCTAATGCCAAGGTTTAAAGGAAATCCTCGGAAATTCAGGATTGTGCTACCACTGTCTTGCCATTTTTTTCTTGTTACTCCCTACCGCCCTATCTCCTCATCCTTCTCCCACTCCTTCAAAGAGGGCAGGGCAGAGATGAGGAAGATCTGGCCAAGAGATTGAAATGTCTCTTTGAAAGGCAACTGATAAACTTTATTCAGTTAGCAGATAAACCTGTCAGTCATGGAAGGAGCATTAATTATGAATAATTGTTTATTGATTCAGTTTGTTTATTTTGATGATTGCCAGGAAGATCAAAGATCTGGTGCATGGGTAACAGGGAGAAGAATGGAGGGTGGAGGAGGTATTTGGATTTAGATAGGGTTGTCTGAAGCATAAAGGTTACAAGTTTGATGATTTTGTGCAGAGATTGAGACCGAACTGGCTGAGACAGCAGCTGGATTACTTTGGATTAAAACCATATCATCAACAGTTGTATTCTGCAAGCCTGTCAGTTGCTCAGGCTTGTCAAATTACACCATGTCACTTTTATTAGCTTGATGTCTGGAGAGCTATCTCAGCCATTAGAAAAAAAGGTTAAAACTACATCAAATGATTTGTATGTAACATAACATTGCTGTTGGGTTGCCAGCCACTAAAAAACTTTCTGACATCACCTCCAGTGTATCACTTCCCGCTGAGTAGCAACTTTTAATATAAAATAGAAGCCATGAGCAATGCTATATGGTTAAGTGCTCAGAAACTGGCCTTACTCATATTTTGTTTGGCTGCCAGTAGCTTTAATCAGAGTTACCTTTTCTGAGTCACCAGTTTGACTAATACCCTTGTGAGGCCACCTAGAACAGACCTTTTCTGAAATTGCTTGTCCTCTTCCTACAGAGCTAACTCTGATCCAAAAAGGCATCTTTGGCAAATCCCTTTGGTCTTCCATTGTACCACAGTCTACATCACAAAATTAAATCAAATAAGTAAAAACATTGGTGTGTTTCCTTGGGGACATCATTAAGTGTTCTGCTGAAAGTGCTTGTCATTTCTGATGCAAATGGAAATTAGTTAAGTGACTTGCCCAAACTCCCATTTTGAAGCAGTATTAGAGCTAGGATTAGGATCCATCACCTGAATCCCAATAACAAGATTTATTCACTAAGAATAAAAAAATCTCAGCTTCTCTAAACCCATCACCCTGGATTTTCAGATTCAGTCTAATTGGAAATATTGCCATATCATTCCAAACATTCCACTCTATTTATACCTCCCTCTGCCAGTACACCTCAATTACCACATTTCTGCATGTATGGACCATGTGTTAATCGTCAAAAACCTTTTAATTCAGCAGAATTGTAGCTTGTTTGTAGGTGTGGCAAAGAGGTGTATTGTATTACCAGACGTGGACCTTTTCTTCAGAGTCAAGAAGATTATTTAGAGTCAGAGTCATTATCCTTTCTGTCCTTGGTTCAGAATGCAGTAGAAGCCTTTTGCCACAAGTAGGTTATTTGAAGCTTAAGAATATTTTAGGGAACATTATTTTCTATGGGGTTCAGTTTTTCTTGGAGGTGAGTTTTATATGTTAAACACATGGCAGCCCAGCAGATCTTGTTATAGATAATCAAGGTATTACTTGTGTACTGTGGGTGGTTTGATAATTTCTGATAGCAACCTAGGGATTTAATTTTTAACTTTTTAAATTAATTATGGTGAAAAGCTATCAATGAGCACTGTTGTGGTGTGTTTTAAAGTTTTACCCATTGAGTTGTACTACCCCCAGTTTGTATTATGGTTTGTTCCATGTACCCCCGTTGTTCCCTAGTGGTTTGTCCCTAAGTTGTTTACTTCGGTTTTTCCCGCCATCCCTAATGTCAATCTCCTGTTCTGCTTAGTCATTCCCTTATCTCCACCCTGGCCCTCTGTCTGTCACTCAACCTCCCATCCCTCTCGTCCAGAACCTTCCCTAGGGGGCGTCGAGTGATTGGGCAGGGGCCAGGTCCCCCCTCCCAAATGTACCCTGATTTGTTACCCCACATGTTAGTCACCCCTGTTTCCACACCCCAAGTTGACCCTATTGGTTGGTGGGCGATCCCCTCCTCTGTTACCACCCCTCTTTTTAAGCAGGTGCACTCACTGTGTGAGCGTCTCTCTGCGGTTGGTTCCCCTGGTGTTCGGAGCTCCCCCAGGCCCCGCAATAAACCGGATTCTAACCCCCGAGGAGAGTCCCTTCCTTTTCCTTCACCGCCGTCTGAGCAGTCTGCCTCCTCCGAGGGCGAGAGCCCTAGCTGCCCCCTGGCACACGCGTGCGCTGGGGAGTGTCCCCCGCTGCTCGCTAGCGTCCGGAGCTGGCTGGGAGCGGTCAAGCAGACCGCAAGGTGGACGCGCCGTGACAGAGCACTGAGGCCTCACATGTCTAATTGCCTTGATACAAAATTTGTTCACATCTATGTGCAGCTGTGGGCTACTACAGCCTTTGAAGCCCATTCTTGTGTGTGTAACAGCATTGTTTAACAAGCATAGATCTTAATGGGAGTATTGTGTTAAGTATCTTTCTCCACACCTTTGTGTGGGTGCCAGCTAGTGCCACCTTGGGATTACTAAGGCTAAAATCAGTTTACTTGTGTTCTGGTGTTAATCTAGCACAGTGATGATGATATGTGTTGCGTTGGCACATGGCCTCACAAAGTCAGCTGGGCAAGCAACACTGAGTTGAGGCCGCAGGAGAGTGAGGGCCAGGAGGAAGTGGGAGAGGGAGACAGTCACAGGGGAAGGGATTTCCACGCTCATAAGGATGGTTAAAGATTCCCCATTCTGTCACTTTGTGGACACACACTAGAGCAGCTACATCTCATTTTGATTCAATATTTAAGTGATGCAGGCACTGGATACCTTGGGTGGCATCAGTCATGGGTAGGCAGTGTAGCCTGAGAGGCCTCTGTGGCACTTCTGCTGTGTAAGCTAAGATAGCATGGATCAGCATTCTTTAATTGAAATACTTATTAAAGGATTCCTTAATATTGTCTGATAGAAACACACATGTAAGGGTGTATGTACATGTGTGTATATACTTAAAGAAGCTGTGTATCTTCAACAATACTTCACAGTCCAACAGAAAACAGTAGACATGTTTGTCTCTAATTAAATAGTTTCTGATCTAGGATTATGTATTTTTAACTTCTATTTAATGAGATTCCTGTAACAAGATCTGGGAAATAGCTTTTTTTCTTTGTGTTTTAAGTAACATTTATGCTTCTGTGTGGATTACATGACTCAGCCTTTATCACATATAGATTACAAAGTTGTAATTAACATGACTAACAAGTTGATCATGGCAGATAGAAGCACTCTTTTCTCAAATGAAATTCTAAATATCAAATATGCAAAGAAGGCATAAATTCACAGTGCAATGTTGATTACTAAGAGTTAATTTGTCTAATGAGTCAATTCTGAGAAATTCTGTAATACTTAAAAAAATTAAGATTGCCTGGCTCGGTGTGCTCATGTTCTTCAGGACTGTCTGCTCCATCATGCCATGAAAACTGCATTATTCTTGTTACAAATTCTAATTTATTTTTTTAAGGACTAATTCTTTAAAGCAGAAGATTTTTGACTGCAATTTACCCTGGATCCTTATATATTGTTTATTCAATTTTTTTTATTTGTCATTCAGCAGTTTTGTATTTTCTGCTCATGGTAGGTAATGTTCACCCAGCTCTGTTTTAATATTATTAAATTACTTTCCACTGATCCAGACAGTTCATACTCAGGCTCTTTCATACTCAGGCTAAAATATAAAAAGGTCACATACATTAATTAAAAATATATTCTTTTTGTGAAAACAGAAAGAAAAATTTAAGCCTTAATTAAGTTAGAAAAAAAAATTGAAAAGCATAATTTTCTTATTTAACAGCTTTTCCTTGAATGTACTTTGCTTTAGACACATGTAACTCAAAGATACTGTAATGCATTTGTTTACTTTTTAAAACAATTATTAAATATATTACAAATTCTTTATCTCAGTGTGCAGTCAGGAGACCTTTCACCTTGTTCATCTTTTCAAAGTCTTTATTGCTGGTAATGACATGTGAGCATGGAGGAATTGTAGTAAGAAATTTAAAAATTGCTGTGATCTAAAGCAAGTGATAGACATTTCATGAAAGGCATGTACAAGGCCCAGGATAGGTCAGCATAAAGATTTTAGCAGAGGGATGACTATTATTTATACGTTTAAAAGGAAGTTCTCAGGTACTTACTGTGCTATGTAATTTTTTAATATAACTATATATGACTTGTCTTCAGGAAACGGATGGTATTAGATTATGCAGGGCCTCTGACAAGCACTCTGGAGTATTTTAAACCAAAATATGCAAGCTGTACCACTCTTTACTCCCTCCTAACCCCCTGAGGCCATGTTTCATACCTTTGACAGCCTCCAAACACACACCTCATTTCTGCAAAACCCAGTCCCAGATCTTATCTAGCCCTCTTCCTCATCTGCCCCATTTCAAAAGCAGGATATTAATACCTGTGCCCACACATTTTGTTTTAAGAGGTCCTATCCATTTGCTTTGCTCTCAATTTCTGCTGGAAAATGGAAAAACTCACCTCACACATGAAGGAGATATTTGCTGAAATTCAGCCTAGGGGACTTTCTGAGAGCAGCATTCCTCCTTGCCTATGACCCAGGGGCAGCTGTTTTCTGTTCCTTATCTAGGAGTTGACTGGAAAAAATCTGTTTCTTTTACAGCTGTCAAGTGCATCTGACAATATTTGTCCTTGTATTCATGTGCATACTTCAGAAGGCTGCAGAAGGCAGATGCTTCATCCTTTTGTTTTCCTGATCTCAGATTCCCGGGAGGTTAAAGAGAATTAAATAAAATGTAGAAAAACTTTAGCATCAGAGATTTCAATATTGTTCAGGAGTCTAATATATTATAATTATTCAAGCCTTTGATATTTTCTTATGGGCCTGTTTCTCCCTCATTATGATTAAGTCCATGGTGAAGTCTAGATAAATATGACATTTAATGCAAGCCTATTCTTGCTGCTATGAAGGCATGCCTTTTTGTGTCTGCCTCACTGTGGTTTGGAAACCATGATAAATTCAACATGCTTATGCCAAGTCTTCCTAGCTCCTGTTTTTGTTGTTAATTGCTTAACATGCTTGTAAATATAATAGTTGCCAACTTAACACATTTGTCTTCATTAAAGCCCTTCAACAGACCTCAGTTAATGAAGCCCTGTCATTGTTGGTTTGGGAGAGAGCCTTTTACAGTACAGGAAAAATAGTGAAATTGAGGGACAGAGACTATAAACTTTCATCTTCTGAGATGTCCAGGTACCTAACATGCGGGTTTTGCGTTAAGGTCTCTCCAGTGGCAAAGCTATTTAGGAAATTTGTCTGTTCTTCCTCAGAGTTCCACCTGAAGTTTGTCTTTCCCCTCAGCCAAAGGGGTTCTGTGTTTGTGAGACTTCTGAAAGGCCTATCATCATGTTGCAAAGAGGACATCCTGGCCCCATCTCCTTATCCAGCCCCTAATGAGGACATATACCAATGGAAATTTTTTGTTATAAAGATGGAAACAAAACTGAATGAGGAGTCAGGTTTTGCTCATGGTGGCAGGGTGGCAGTCCCTTTCAAAAGAAGTATCTGCTCCTTGCTGAGCATACAAGAGGAAGACAATTTCTCACCCTGCCTAAGATGAAGAAATGTCATGTAAACAATGTAATCAGCCCTTTTTCTAATTTCTCCGTGTTTTGTTTGTTTGCTTTTTTTTTTCCAGTCTGTATTTTTTAATGATCTCCTTAATCCACAAATTCACAAACAGTCAACAGGGAGGAGTAGGGTTTAGTTCTTAGGATCTGAGGGAGGGCAAGAGCTTTGCCAATAAAGAATTCATATTTCGGAATAATTTCCATGGTGATTAATGTGAGTTTAGTATAGAAAAACTAGAGGTATTGTGTGTGCAAATCTATCTATAGTAGGTCAATATGAATACTAAAACCACTGTGTTCTCCAGTTGGTCACAACAGGTTGGAAATGGGGTCTTTGATTTGCTGTTTAAGAGTAGAAATCCCTGTATCCACAGAAAAGCAAGGGCAAACTCCCATGAAACCAACATGTCATCTACCTGCACCATGGAGTCCAGGGTGGTGTCAGATTTATGCACTGTTTTGCATAATTTTTATTTCTGCCCTCTCTACATAGGTTTTAATAAAGGACATGTTAATGAGCACTAAGTGACATTTATTATCCAGACAGCATATCATGGCCAGTTAGCCTGATGGATTGGTAGGAACATGTCTTAGCTCCATACCATTATTCAGTCCTTAATTAGGAGTTTTTCCTTAGTAAGTAAGCTTCACTGAAAACCATGTAAAGCTTTCAGATTTACCTTGTGTTATTTGTAAGGAGCAAGTGCTTCTTCTGCACACTCCAGAGGACACAGTCTTCCACCTATATCTGTGAAGGGCTTTGTTCTAATTTCTCATTTAGAAGAATTTAGTGTGCAGGGGCTGTGTCTGCATGCAGGAGAAGACTCAGGCAGATGTAGTTGTGACAGTCCTTTAACTCCTTTAATTTTAAAATGTGTCAGAGGTAATTTATTTTTCCAAGTATGGAAATCAGGACATGCCTGTAGTTTATACCTAGAACTTACCTCTAGATGGGTTTATCCTCTTTATAGCCCTAGTCCTTTTTGCTGGACCAGCACACCTCTAGTTGCATGGTCAGAGACTTGCCAAACTGCTGTAAGAGCTGAGCTCCCTCTTCTAATGGGGTCTGAACAAGACGTTTGTCCTCCCAGAAAAACACTGTGGGCAGCTCTGGCGAAAAAAAACCTCTGGTGGCACAGACAATCACTACATTAGGAAAAACCTCAAAGCGTATTTCTTTCTGCAAGTAGTGAAAGCAAAAGGACTATAACTGCAAACTATTAGCAACCACTCAGTGCCTTCTATCAAGTAAAAGAAAATTGTACTTTGATCGTTTGGGAGGTGCATTTGGATGTAGCTAGGTTTGGAATATTTCAGGGAGCCTTGGGGGGAACTTCTGGTGGGAGTGTTTACTTTGCAGCCACTACCTGTGGTAGCTGCAAGCTGTCATGTTTATTTTTCCTTTCCAGGGGAGATAAAAACCATGCCTGTTTCCAGTGATGATGGGGGCTTGCCCTGTAAAACACCTTCCTCTGTATATACTGCAGTGGGGAGGCAAAACTGAGCAAATCCAATTTGTTTACAACAAATAGAACTTGCTCCTTTGAGGCTGCTGTGGTGCAGCTTCCCCAGTTCAAAATTATGCTAATTTGCTCTCACCTAGTTACCAAGGGGAGACTCTGTGATTTCAGATATGTCACCTGCTGGAAATTACAAGAAAATTGAAAAATATATTCAGTTCCTCAGGGAGTGTTTTTTATCCTTTTAAATGAGTTTTTGTGTGAAGAAGTATTTGATAGACTATCCTCGGTGTAAGATAAATAGTTTCCTTCAGTTCAGGACTAATTATCCCCAGGGACGCAACAGACTGAAGAGCCAGATGAGCCAGAAATAAACTGGTATCTCTTGGCTGTGGTGGGAAATAGGCATTTACATTCCTACCATACACACTTAGGTGGCTGTTGCTGCAGCTTGTTGCTGCAAAGTGGATGGCTTTCTCCAAAGAGCCTCCACTTGTAACAAAGAACACACGCACTGGAGCAGCACCATCTCTGTTGTGCGCAGATAGATGTACATCACTGGCAGCACTTGCTGGCTGTAGGTATTTCAAAGTAAATAGGCTCTGAATAAGGTCAAAAGAGAGAACTTTTTGTGCATGTGGCATTGCATGTGCTTTTCTTGTTTACATAACATACACATTTAAAACACACATTTCTTACAGAAGGACATAGCTTTTGCTCTATAAAAATCCAGCAATAAAATGAGGTTTTGTTGTGTTTGTCCAGTGCTTGAGATCTTTTTCTGTTTTCTTATCTCTTCAGTTTTACTCAGATATTTTTCATTGACATGTAGCTCAACATTTGAGGCTCCAGGTTGTGACTGGAAGAAGGGTAAATGCACATTGAAATTGTCCTTGTCGTTTGGACCAAACCAACCAGAGATCTCATGAGAATTTCAAAGAATAATTAATTATTGCTTGTTAGGGTTAAGGTGTTTGGGCTTTTTCACCTCCTAAGACAAAAATCCCCTTAAAGCCAAATGTTGGAGGTGAATTTCCTGAGTAAGTACTGCAAGATCTAGCCAAATTTGGCAGAATAAAAAGCTCATTTGCTTCTTAAACTCTGGATGAGTATCTAAACTCTGTGTCACATTCCTAAATTAGATCATTCCCCATGTAAGCCTCACTCCAGGAGAAACCCAGCCAGGCCATGCTGTGGGCTGTGCTGGGGGAGGCTCCCGCAGGGTAGAGTTCCATCTGTGGGGTCACAGAGTTGAGTTCATCACAGGGTAGAGTTCATCACATCATTTGTGGGGGCACCAAGAGCTTTCAATGGTGAGGGGCAGAAAGAAGGGAGAGGGCGAGAGGCAGAACACTGGTGAAGGTGTGCAGTTCAACCTTTCTGTCAGCATTGCCGTGTGTCATCTCTCCCACCAGTCGTGTGGTGTGCAGCTGGGAGGTGAGAAAAACCTGGAGCATGGCAGCGCTGGCCCCAGCCAGCAGGGACAGGTGCAATCTCTTGGCTGGCTGTGGGCACATCTCACTGTGGCTGCTATTTATAGCCTTATAGCCGGGGGAGATGAAGTGTGATAGCACTCCCTCTAGGTGTTTGAAGGGCAAATGCCTCTAGGGCAGAGGGCAGTTTCTCTGTGAGCTCTTGCAGGTGCTACTCAGAAACTGGTTTTTTTTTTTTCTGATGAAAGCTCATTTCTATCAGTCTGCTAAAACTGGGGCTTGGGCCAGAGCACAGCAGTGCTGGAACAAACACCAGCTCAGTGGTCCTCCACCCCGCCTCCTGGGGTAGAGCAAACACATCAGCTTCAAGTTCCTCTCAATGTCTGTTTGGAAGTGTTTGTTGATGAAGTTGCCAAATAGTGAGACATAAAAAGGAAAAAGTCTTAGCTTTAGCCTGTGGATTTCTGCTTAGCATGGTATGTTAACTAACTGTCTGAGAGCTCAGAGTAGATTTGAGAGCAAGGTGTGCCTTGGGGAAGTGTGAAAATGGGCTTGTCTAGCTGAAGGAGGTCTTTTGACATTATCTGTTCCTCTGTGCCCTCTGTTCCTCTGTGCCCTCTGCTGCTGCTGTCAGCACTGGGGAGCTATTCACCAGCATCCCAAGGATTCCTAAATTTTAAATTAAATTAGCATTGTGAAAGCATTCATAAATTGCGATTTTCTAAATGGAATGTTTGTGACCTGTGCATTCATAACTTGCAGTCCCATAGCTAAGAATTTTCGGATTTTTGTCACATTCTGATAAGATTAAAAAACCCCACAGTTATATTTGATCCTGCTGACTGGGTTGCAGAAGTAATTTCTTGTTCAACTGGAATATAAAACTTTGGAGATTTCATGTCCATTGAGATGTAAAGTAATTTATCAATTCCCATTAACTTCAACCACCAATCAGGGAAGTTTTTCTTTTCATTTTAGCAAAAAGGATTATGTAGAGCACCCTAATTTTTTACACTAACAGAAATTTCAGAAAGCATGCAACTAGAGCTGAGCCTCTACCTGTTTGGAAAAAAAACACCCTTTTTCTAAGAAAATCAGTACTTTGTATTTGGTCTGCAACTTTTATGAGGAGTAGCATTTAAAAGTCAAAATCTTTACATTTTGAGACTTGCCCATTTTAAGTAACTTTGTTCAGCTTTGTGGGAGGCTTTTGGCCTTTCAAGCCTCTTATTTTTGAATGTGCATATCTGCAGTTATTTTGGGAGTTGCTCTTCTAAATTGCAAACATTTACTAATGATCTTAAAATAGCTGCAGATTACATTTTCTCCTGGCCGGAGGCAGGCAGAAAAGGAGCACTTGTCAATCACTTACAAAAAAAAAAGAACAGTGACATGAACTGTGTTCATTTCTTGTAAAGATAAAGAAAGCACAAAGAAGAAGCATTTTGAAGGTTAATTCTCTGAAATTCCTCCGTTAGAACATTTGAAGAAGGAGAGACTTACTATTAGTCAACTGTATTGATTTCTGCCACTAAGGGAAGTGGGAGAAAAAATATTTACTGTGCTAAACTGCTGAAGCTTTCAACCAGTTCATATTGAACACTGTGTTCTGCTGTCTTCTCTTGGTGTTCCCTCTGTGAAATGGAAGACTGGAAGAGACACTACAGCAGAGCAGTGAGAGGGAGCTGCTCTGTGCCTGTTAGCATCCTTAAGGGAAACAATCACCTCTTCTCACTGTTAGCAATGGGTCACAAAATAATCTTCATGAGTGTGACAAATCAAGTGCTGCTGTAATTAAAAAGGGGTTGTTGCTCCTTTTTGGCCTGGTTCCTCTATGTGGCCTTCTCAAGTGCTACGAGTACTTGCAAATACAGTTACTAACATGGCAAAAAAATTAGTTCTAGTTGATTTGTTTCAGGCTACTTGATATTTAGGCTGAGTTTCCTGAGAAATTTTGTTATTTCTGTGCTTGGGAAAACTGGAATAAGCATCTTAGTTTTTAGGGTGTTTTTGTAATTTTCTTCTCTTTTGTTTACAAACATTAAACCTTAAACATGAACTGTTTCCTTCCTTAACAGAAGGCAAAGAAAAACAAGCTCAGATTTTTAACTGAACTCTTAAACTTGAAGATTAATAGATGGATAGATGTATTTTATAGTGGGGCTCTACTCAGAAAAGTGGCTGGGTAATGACGGTGTCTTCTTCCTCAGCATGACACTGCGTGCATTCAAGTCAGATCTTTATGGCTTAAATAAGTCTTGACTGCTTTTTACTCATTAGCCATGCAGAGGCTACATAGCTAAGCAGCAAATATAGCTAAGAGCTAATGAGCTAGATTTTCCAGTGGTGAGCACTGAAGCCTCAGCAGCTGAGACTTCTGCAGACTATTGATTGCTTTTTACAACAAGGGGGTAGTAAGCACAACACCATATTTCTCAAAAGAAATTAATTCCAAATAAACCCAAACCAGCTGCCTGTATACTTGACTTCTAAGTTTTAATATGATTCTAGGTCTGAAAAATCAAAATGAAATGGAAGGCTGAACTTGAAAGACCAATTTAAGCTCACCCCTTTAAGGCTGCACTTTAAGACACATTTATTTTCATCATTATTAATTTTTTTGTAACCAATAGTTCTTTTAATGCAAATTAGATTTCACATTGACACTAAATATATGATATATTATACATAAGACTTCCTAGATTTGATTATTAAAGCTTTTACTGTAAGAGTTCAATGCTGAATCATTAGTGTTTGAAACTGCAGTATTTGATAAGTTGCTCTAAGAGATTTTCTGCAATGTTCCTGAAATTTGTTCATGAATTTGTAATCTTCTTTCAAATAGATAAAAATGACTGCTGTGACTGTAGAAATCTGGAACAGAAACTGAAAAGAAGATGTGATATTTTTGTAATTTTTGAAAATTATGAGAAGTACGAATGGGAGAGCATGGGGAGCTGTAATGGGAACTGCACACACTGAGTCCATTTTCATTAATAAAGTAGTGAAGCAAATGTTAAGGGAGGAGAGCTGATGAACAATAACACTTTTATACATATATTAACTAATCTCTATCAATATTGAATTGATAGATATTTTCACATTACTGAATTTGTAGCCAATGGTAACAATGGCATGACTGAAATACAGGTATTTCTCAATATTATGAAAGAATTTGACAGAATACCTGCAACCTGAACAATTATTTCTGAGCAACTTGGGTATAAGCATTGTCTCACACATGGAAAGGGTCTAAATAAATGATGGTAATTTGCAGCAAAATATTGAATCCTGGAGGTGCCCAAGTGATGTGGTGCTGGACAGTGTAATGTAGATTATTTTTTTTAACTGGTGTTTATTAATTTTTGCAAGAGAAGTGTAAACTGCACATTAATTATGTTCCACAGAGACTAAATGGGGAGGTGTAGCAGAGGATGGACTAATCACTTTATCAGTGAGCTATAATCAGTGGTATAATTTAGTATAGTCCAACTAAAAGTGGAAATGAATTCTCCCTGATAGGAAATGTATTTCCTGAGCTGCTATGTGGATTTGTGCTTTACTTCTTTCAGACACTATATATCTGTTCTTATGTGTCAAGGCTACTGGCTTTTTTGTTATTCTGGGTTCTGGGAACACTGAATGGTTCTTAAACTGCTTGTAGATGATAAGTGCAAATAAAACAATTTTATTAAGGATGAAAAGAGGAAGTGGATAAATATTGAGGATCACAGAGCGATACAAAAAGGATCAGAAAAGGCTGACAGAGCAGGGACAGGCTGCTCCTGAGCCAGACATTATTCTTTGGGTGTCATATGTTTACAGGGTGTGGTCAGGGCAATCCTGTGGAGAATGAGGAGGCTATGGCCTTCCATGGAAAAGTCTTGCGCAGAGGAGACAATCTGATATTTTGTAAGAAAATTTCTCTGCTTATTTTAGTTCTGTTTCCACCCTGGTAAGGACTCTCTGACACTGAGGAGACCCAGCTCTCTCACAGGACAGAGGGGGAAGCAGGAGAAGACAGAAATTCCCCTGTACAGGGTAGGCCTCAACTTTTTTGGTCCAGAGAGTGGATGTGTGTTTCTCAGCTGGAACCTTCTGGAAAGGAGGTGTTTTTCTGTCAAAATGAGTTTTAAGAAATTTTAATGCCTACACAAGACCTCAGCAGACTTTGGGTGTGACTGGAGGATGGCGGAGTTGAGGAGTGACTTCGGTGAGAGCTGAGCTGGCTTCCATCAGAGTGTCTCAGGTGTCAAAAGTACAGAAGTTGTGGCATGAAACCTTTAGCTTCTGCTCAAACTAGCCAAATTAAAATGAGGCAGCTTCTTGTGCTCTGACTGCACGTAGGGCAGGTGCAGGCCAGCACAAGCTTCCTTCCCCTAGATCATGTTTTTCATCTAGAGGAAAGAGTTTAGAAGAGCAAGTTCAAAGGCAGTCTGGACAGGCAAGGCCGGTGCATCTGAGGCTGCCAAGAATGGTGCCTGTAATTGTAGCAGTATTTATCACATTGTAGTGGAAATGAAAACCCTGTAACATCTTCCATGGACCCTTAAGATGCTTGGAGGCAAGGCAAAATTTCGATTTAAACCATTGGCTTAAGTTACTTAAAGCAAGAAGAGTGCCTTGAAATAGCTTAGGTATGATAACACATTTTTTCCTCTTGCCTCTGGTGTCAGCATGAAAACTTTTAGGAGAGTAGGAAATGGGGTGGTAGAAGTGAGTATACAATAAACTTAGAGAGGAAGTTCTTGCCTACCAACTCCTAAAAGGCTCCATGTTATCAGTGGTTTGAGCTAGTGAGATGTCTTATTTATTCCTTTAGGAGTTTTCCATATTGATTTGGCCTAAATGTGCTCCTTTTACAAAAATGTCCATGGGGGTGATTAAGTCTTGCATAAAAAGTGCTGTAAATTCTTGCAAGCTCTAGGAGACTCTTTAGCAGTCACTCAGCACCAGCACTTCCTTGTCAGGACCCTGTAAATCAGATACCATCAGTTTTAAGTTGGTTCCCCTACTTTATCTATTCTTCGAGCAAGTGCTAGAGACAACTGCATTTGGCTACATGCACGGTCATCTGCGATATCCTCTGCCAATTCAAGGCTGGAAAGTTTGAAAAATAGAGGGCACTGGGATGGGGATTGAAAGTCTTCCTCCTACTGCCTCCAGCCTCAGGCCCAAACCCATGGAGAGCTGCTGGAGCAAACAGTAAAAAAAGAGGATGGATTCACATTTTGGCAGGTCCAGGGTGATGTTACCTCCGCAGAGCTTGATTGACATGCGCCTAGCAGTGCATGGAATGTGCCTGGCGTTTCTCTACATACAGGGGAAGTTCATCCTGTTTAATGCCTCCTCTATGGTGTCTTTTGGGCTGCTAACTCGGATCTAGGGAGGGAGGGTGTGGTCCACTTGCTCTTGATTGCCATGTGGGACACTGCCTAGTGAGAAAGGAGAGGATCTTGACTGTCTTTCAACAAAGAGATTGGAATAATTTTTTTCTGGACCTCCCAAGTCTGGATTTACCTTGTTTACTCTTTTCTCACAGACAAGAGCGCCAGACTTTGCCTTTCATGAGAATGGCATTTAATGGTAGGCCTTGTCTTTTTGTTGATGGAGAACCCATCAACCAAGGTGCCAATGCCATTAGATTCACTTAGACATGCCTAAGTTACACTTGACAAGAAATTAGTGTGCTGCCAGCACCCATCTGATTCTCTTCTGCTTCCCTGCTGCTGCAACATAAATTATATGGCTGAAAATATTTCATGGTTCTTGGACTCAGATCTATTCTCCTCATGTCAAATATGATCTGATTATTAAATGTTGCCCCATGGTCTGATTTGCTATGTGTTTGTTATACAAACCTCTTGATTACATTGAATGACTTCTTCCATGAAGAAAAGTGGATTTTAGGGGACAAATTGTTTGAAACATTTATTGGAACGCTAGTTTGAAAAAAATTTGTGGAAGTCTTTAAATTCCTGACTAAAGTGTATAGCAAATTTCATTAAGATTTTTTTAGGTATCTTTTCTTAAATGTGTTTTATATANATATATGCATGTATATATATTTTTTTGTTTTGAAGACAAGACTTGGGAATTTTAAGCTTTGAAACAGTTCTTTCTGTCAAGGGAACAAGTCCATAAGTTGTGATTTTTGGATCAGTACACTGCTGAGGTAGTCAGGAAGGTAGTAAAAGTTTAAAACTAGCAGAGGTATGCCTGAGGCAAGCTTCAGGCATACTGGCATCATAGCTGCCTTCCTGTTTTGCCAGCAGAAAAGTGGTACCATATAGACTGATTAGAGGAACATGGACAAGGGAAAGAGTAGATTATTCCAGATAAAATAAACAAATAAAACCTTCATGAAGAAGCAAGCTTTTTGAGCTGATTTTTTTTTTCCTGGAAAGGCTTTTTAGTGCTCTAATTTGAGAGTTTGCTGTCAACTGCTGAGCCATTTTCACCTGAAATCATGTGACTTGGCAAGTTTTAAATAGTTATATTCTTGATTTACTACCACATGAAGGATACACCTTCCCTATGATATCAAAGACATTTCTTGTGGAAACCATAGATTTATATGAGGTTCTTAA
The DNA here is from genome assembly GCA_013400575.1 of Peucedramus taeniatus. Taxonomy (NCBI): domain Eukaryota; kingdom Metazoa; phylum Chordata; class Aves; order Passeriformes; family Fringillidae; genus Peucedramus; species Peucedramus taeniatus. Next base: position 131,336 of record WBNO01013625.1, read on the forward strand.
TTCCACACAACAAGAGGAGTGAAAGTGCATTTTGTACCTTGTTCTCAATCACGTGTTGCAGCACAATGCATTTGTGAAACTTATATCAAGATTATGATTTCTAAAAAATGATGATCTTTAAGACTTCATATTCATTGATTTGGATCTATCTTAATATTAAACACCAACATGTAATGCTTTGTATATGTAAACATACTATTTACCTTTCATTTTCTAGTAACCACAGGGAGGTTAACAACAAGATGGAGCCAAGTTCCTCACAGTATTTCATGCAGGGATAATAGACATTAGTTGAAATGAGATGTTCAAGTTGGCACAAAGTCAAACAATGGAGCAGGCTGTCCAAAGAGGCTGTGCAAGCTCCATCCTAGAAGGTTTTCGAGGTGCAGATGGAGAACGCTCTGGTTTCAATCTTGCGTCTGACCCTGCTTTGAGCATATTGGTTGGATCAGAGACTTTCTGGGGTACCTTTCTGGTGTACCTTAAATTCTTATGATTTTTAATTGCTGGTTTGTCCAGTCTAGTTACAAAAGATATTTTGGGCAGTGTTAGATGAAGGCCCTTTCCCAAACTGGATAAAATTTATAAATAGAGAAAGACAACTAGGATGTTGCCATTGCTTGATGAAGATTGTTGTTTAGGAAGACATGATTATGAATCATAAGGATAGGAGTTGAACTCCCTCTGGCACATTGGATTTATACATATTTTTAATGTAGCTCTTTGGTCAGATTGGCCAGGGACTAGACTTCATTCCTTTTCATTTCATGGTCTTTCCAGAACAGCAGTGCAGTGATTAATCAGCTGTAAGCAGTTTAGTTGGGTTTAAGTGGTAGCAAAAGCAAGCACAAATCAGGTAAGCTGGGGTTTACACTGACAACTCTCTACTGTGTTACAGTCATTCCCCTGGGACTTCTTTCTTGGAAATCCTACAACTTTTTGAAGAAACTTCTCATCTGCTTTAGGCTTTTTGCTAATGGTGAAAAAGACATTCAGATTCCACTCTTGAAGATTCCCGCCCCNTTAGCTATGATTTCCACTTCTCTTAGCAATCCCCCCAGAATTCCTCATCCTCCTTCCTCTGACCCTGTAGGCAATGCAAAACAAACCATTTGCTGAGAACAGCTTTTGCTGCATCCCTGCTGATACTTTCAGGGATCCATTCAGGAAGCCCACAACTTCTCCAGGTTTTCTTGCTTAGTCAAAGAGCCATGTCCTGAACTCCTGTCCACTTCCAACCTTCACACTAACTTTTTTTCTCCAAAGGTCAAGTTAATTCTAGCTCTTACCCCACTGACTTTAGTGGATTTACTGCTGGAACCTGACTATCTCATTGTCTTTCACTTCTGAATACCACTAGTACTAAGATAACTGCAGCTTTATGAGCTTTTGATTTTGAGACTGCCATTGAAAAACCAGCACTTTAGTGCCCTCTAAAATTTGAACTTTACTGTGGTATTTGTAGAATCTCCTACAGTGAGAACAAGAAGTATTGCAGCATAGACAAAATTTGAGGTAACCATAAATGTTACATTTATTTTAAATGACCCATTGCAACCCCACAAGAAAGACATACTTAATACTTTAGTCTGTAAATATAAAAATTGCTCCAAGACTATGTCCCAGGAAAGTGAGAAAGAAGTAACACTTTTTGCTTATTGTGTGAAACAGTTACCTCTAGGTCTTACAATTTTTGGGTTTTTACATGATTAGAAACCTTATGTGGCTTGTTTCTACTGCCTCAGCCTGCTGTTAGGGGAAGACCATCTTTGTGAGGACCTGACCTTGACACCTGGAGTGGAATACACACCTCTAAACTGTGATGGCTCCAAGTCTGAAGGAAAAGTGAATTATTGGAGATTGTTTGAGTCTTTCAACCCAAAGGTCTGAGCAACTGTAACTTTTGCTTATTTAATTCTGAGTATAAATAGGGAAGCTTCAATTGTTAAATTTGCCTCTCAGCTGAGAGAGACTAATTTTTAAAGCTGCTGACATAGGTGGAAACTTGGAGAAAATTCCCAAGGCTTTTGAAAATTGCAAGGAAGTTTGCAAATGTTCTTCATGGGAGGATTTTTTAATATATTCTTGTTTTCAAGGGAACACAAAGCAGTTGAGTTAATAATGAAAAAAAGTCCCATTTAGGAAGATATTGCTGCCATACAGCTCAGCTCCTCCCTTTTGATCCAAGGGAGGAGTTGATCCAAGAATATGGCCGTTTTTGGTCAAAAATCCTAGAAGAGTTCCAGTATTTTTCTACCTGTACTGAATGTGTGAGGAAGAAAGAAGGCAGATAAGAGTCCTCTAGCCCTCCCTTTGCTGCTAGTGCCCTTGAGAATAACAAACACCACTCTACTCTACAGTGCAGTTCTATGTGCAACTGTGGATGTCCTCATTTGGATCTCTGCCTTCTGCCTCAGCCTTGTGTCACACTGATACTGCTTGGACTTATTGGCCTCCAAGGATCAACGTGCTGCCATGTACCCACCTCCTCAGCTACAGCCCAAGCCAAGGTCAGCACCCAGGCAGCCATAAGAGCATTTGTTAGCAGCTGGGCAAGTTTACTAGTACATGGTGAACCCTATTATCCATATTTGTGCTTCTCCTGTGGCATAGGATTTTGCCACCTCTGTTTTTACTCAGTGCTAAAATGCTGTGAGACAGGGTGTGCATGGAGATGTGAAAAAGCTATTGCAGTGCGTCACTGCTTCATGTTTTGAGTCATGTTGTTAGCAGTCCCCTGGTGCTAAGAGGTTCTGTTAAAAGCAAATTAAAAGAAGTACAATTTGGTTGTAGAGGACAATTTATAAATGGAGTACTTATGATTTCTACCTAGTTGTATTTGCAGTGTCAGGAGCAGGACTAAATAAAATAATCTTTCTTGATTTGAACTAGCAAGGTGGCTACTTTTATGGTGCTTTTGAGCCAAAAAAGGTTGTAAAAAATGACTAGAAAATGTTGGTGCTCAAATGAAAAAAATGGGAGAGGTCTAATCTTCAGAACAAAGGTACAGATCTGTTTTGGAAACTGAACATTTAGGGCAGCTCAGTAAATGCTGCCGTCCTTTCGAGAAAACCTAGACCATAGGATTTTGAGGAGAGGTGTCTGTGTTTCCTTTGTTTATATATGCAAACTGGCTGGTTAAATTAACTACACAATTTCTCTAGGATTCTTTTGTAAGGATTGGAGACACTGTTTATTTCAAAACTGGTGCAGAGAAATGACAAAGAGCATACTTAGAGGCCAGTGAGAGTAGCCAGCTACTGCAAATGGCTGTTAGGTGAGTGGGCAGTGTAAACTCACCTGAGAAGCTACATGGGTATCCATGATATCCATGGGTATACATGGATATCAGCATTGTTGCTTTTTGTAATTAATTATACAGTTATGTGTAAAACTATTTAAATACAGTTATGAGTCCTTAAATTAGGAAACACAATAAATGTAGATGGTATTTGAATGTTACATTGTGCTTAATAGTCCTTGGTCATTAAGGGAATTCTCTCTGTGATTGTTTCTGTGGGCATACATGCACATTTAGCTCTTTTTTCAACCCATCTAGCTGACTATGTTGCTTCCTCAAAGAATGTAGTGTATCTTTAAATCTCCATTATGCTGCATTTATTGTATTTGCTTTTTTAAAAGGGAAACATTATTCTTTTATACTTTAAAAACTCCAACTTTTTCAAGTCTCTTTCTGTAAAGTTCAAAGGTGTTTTGACATGCTTTAAAAGTTCAAACCAACTGTAATAAAAAAAGCAAACACAGATTCTTTTCCCCCTGAACTGGAATACAGAGAAAAATTATTCCATTGCAGACACAAATCTCAGGTGTATCGTGTTCTCAGCCCTATCTTTTTTCTCTCCTATTGGACACCTGAGGAAATAAAGGTGATTGTAACATGAAGAGAAAAGGTAGTTCAAGTTTTCCCAAACATGGGAAAAGAAGCAGGAGAAATTTCTGAAGTCTGAAATGCTTTTTTGGAAAGCAACTTCTTTTAGATGACAACTTCTTCGTCACCAGTAAATAGAACACATTTTAGCTTGATGGTTCTTCTGACCAAATGCTCCTCTAGCAAGGCAATACCTTGAATAGCAATTTTGCTCAGCTGTCAAAGGCTCTTGGGTTCATGTATTTAGGGGCCAGAAGGGCCTATGATGACTTTCTAAGTAAAGCAAGTAACAGAATAAAATTTGCTGATGTTTGCAGAAAGTCCATAGCTCCTATTCATGTATAGGTTTTAGTTGACATTCGGTTCTGATTTAAACACACCCTATAGTAAGAAATCTACTGGATCCCACAGGAAACTGTTCATATAGTTATTTCTTTCTCAAAAGCAAGCATTTCATGTTGCATTTGAATATTTCTAATTTCGGCTCCCTGGTGTTTCATATTTCATTATCCAAAGATGTTAACAAGCGTTCAACATCAGGCTCAGATGAGATCACTGGAGCAACTGTTGCCCCATTTGCTCACTCACCCCATCCCAGAGGCTGCTGCCCACCAGAGCAGGGATGGCTAAATGTCTCCTGAAATAACATAGTTTACAGTGATAAACTGATCCTAGGCAGCCATTTACAAGAAATGAAGATCTAACTGGTTCTTGCTGAAGCCACACAGTTTGATCTTTGGCTGCATGCATATCAATACTTTAATGTACTGGACTGAGATTCCTCTTATCTCCATGGATATAGTTATGATCAAATATCTTCCTAACTTTCTCTTTGAACAGACTGACCTCTGAAATGTGCCAGTAATGACCCTGTAAAATGTGCCTTTGAGACCCTCAATTTTGTAACTCTTTTCTGAGACATATTTCAACATGTGGACATGAGACTTTGATAACCATTTCTGAACAATTATCCAGCAGTATGTGTTAATCTACATAGACCTCTCCTCACTGTAAAAAGGTAAGCCTGTGACACGGAGTCTTCTTTGCAAATACATTTCTCAATTTTGCAAGTGTGACTTGGTGCCATACTACTACAGAAAAATGTGGGTTATGAAGTTTGATATTTAAACACCCCATTTAAACACCACTGAGGAAAAAAAAAGCAAATGACAAAATTAATGGCATTTGATTTACATTTTGTTTATTTGTTTTTCACTGCTGTAGTGGAAAAAGTTAACAGAATACAAAAATTTTGCATTGAAAAGACTTTTAAGGAGAAGTACTTTCTTCCAACACCGGGTTAATAGTTTAAAGCAGGATATTAGGACCATCCGTTTCCATTTGGAAGTTTACTTGAGTAGCTGTAATATATTGGATAACCAAATTAATATGTTTGAGAATGTCCAATATATACATACAAAACCTCATTGCTTTTATGGTAGCTCACAACGCAGCGATTGACTGAAGTCACAAGTGTAGGCTGAATTCAACTTATTTTGCTGTGGATTGGAAATCAGGAGAAGTATGAGCTACCTTGCATTGCTGAAGTAGGTGAAGTTCATTAATGTTCATTTTGGGAATGATTTAATGATGAGTAGTTGATACATTGCCAGCTCATAGTCAGCTCAATATCAACTCATTAGCAGGAAGCTGGACTCTGTGTGAATTGTTCTGAGACTTGTGCCTCAAACACATGTATGGGAGAGTAATGATTTTATTAGAAAAAAATAGTTTTCAATATAAGAAACCATATTTTAAAAATAAGGCGAGAGTTTATAGAAGTAATGTTGGAACTGCCTTGAAATTGCTTTCCAGGAAAGCTCTCACCCTTAAAAAATACAACACGAATAACAAGGTATGTTAATGTCTTTCTCATGCTAACACAAAACCAATATTCTTTGTAACTGCTAGAAACTGCTATGTAGACTTGCTATCTTATACTTTAGATCTAGGAAATCAACACTGAATTTAATTTAGACTCAGTAGAGACAACCGAATGAGTAGCACTATATCAAAAGCACAAACTACATCTGGTCTCAATCAGTTTATGTACAACATTCAACACACTTGAAAGCACACCACCCACAGAAACATCTCCCGGCATGCTAAGAGCTTCCAATGCTACCTTCTCTGCTTTCTTCGCCTCATTTAGAGTGTGTTCTTTAAAAACAGACAAACAAGCTATGTTTTCATGATTCATGTTTTCCTTAATCTTGGATCTGAAGCACTACCTCTACTTATTTTTTAGATATTCCGCATTCCCTCATTTATTGTCTCAGGCATCAAACAAGGTGATCCATAAACTCCATTCCTTTGGCATGTACTTTGCAGCTCCTGAGACATTTGTACCCCAAAGACTCAATCTCTTTCCAGATATGTTATTTGGGGATCCCAAATACCTGAGATTATCTTTTAATTTGTATAACCAAATCACTGATATATTGACTTTTTTCTGTTTTCATTTATCTGCTTAAAAAAGCAAAAAGCACTGAAAGATAACAACATTGTTGATTGATTTGACTGTGTGACATTTGATGAAATCCTCATGGGCCACAAAGCCAGCATTAGGTTTGCAATCACAAGAAGTCATCTCCAGAAACTCAAGGGGGAGGAGAGGTGTTGGTGCTGGGAAAAAAAAAAAAACCCAACAATTCCTGTAGTAAAGAATCGTTTGTTTTGGTTTATTCACCCCAGTGACATATATGAAGACAGTGACAGTAAATCAGCTGTCAGCTGACAGCAAAAGACTTCACTCCAAAAAAAGAAAAAATTGCAAACTAGGATGTGCCAGTTTCATGCCTGGTAGTTTAAAAATACTAATAAAAACAGGAAAATGTGTGACAGGAAACTGATTTATAAAAAAACCCAGCAAACCTCTGTTATTTGTAATGTAAAGTTTTCTGCCTCTTACAAATGCTCCCCAAGAAAAAGTCACAGCCTGAACATCTATCCTATGGATATTTTGAGAGTCCTTGCTCAGGTCTGGACTTTGGGGATAGATCCTGCTTTTCCTAGCCAAGTCAAAGCAGTGGATTTTTGTGTGGTTTTTGCCTCTTAGGTGCTTAGCCAGGTCTTGTAGCTTAAGAAAAGAGAGCAGAAGCTGATCATGTTTCTGATGCAGAGGTGTTGCAGTTTTCCTTTGCAGGCAGGCCAGTAGCTGTGAAAGAATTGTGAAGAGAGGAGAGAAGTAGAGCCAGAAAGTCTCAAAGACAATGCAAGAAGGAAATTCTTGCTGAATTTTTGGATGATTGTATAAATTTTGTATTCCTAGGAAAAACTATTTTCTCCTGGTATATTGCATTTGTTCAAGTAGGGTCATTAAAAGCAGGGGAATAATAATTTGTGTGGTAGCTTGTGATCCATGCTGCTCTTTCCTTCAACCTAGCTCAATTAAAAAAACTTCCTACATTATTGTCAAATTCTTCTTGCAGCTAAGAAGATAAATGGAGCAAATCATCTCCTGTTAACAGGTAAATTACAGGTTCTCCCTACTGGAAGAGTGAACAAATGTTTTCTGTACAGGGTAACAGTTTGTTTTCATTGAGTTTGCACTGAAAAAAGCAGATAACCTCTGTGAAACAGTTAACAGAATGGAAAACTGGGAAAATTAGGAACTTGTTGTTTCACTTTTTACCAAGAATGGTTGCCATACTATGCCAGGCACCTTAATGAAGAAATTAGCAATAAGCATTTAGGACTGTATCTTCAAGTGAATTGTTACCAGCTTAGGTGTAAAAAATATTGGCACTGGAGGAAGTAAAAGTTAAGTTAATGAACAAAAGGTGTGGTATTACATCCAAACAAGGTAAACTGTGTAGCCAAAGAAAGGCTATGTGTTTCTATACTACAAGTCATCACTGTTTTGTAACTGGTAATTTTTCCTTCCTTTGAATATTCTCACGTAGGGACCTGGGTCTCTTTTAGGTGATGGCAACTACCTCATGCCCAGGAAAATAATTTAGAATAAGGAGATTTATGCTTACATCTCTTTTCCATGCCTTAAGTGGGCAGTTTTTCTAGAAATAACACAGGGTTTTGATGACAGGTGTCAATGTTTTCTTGCGGGTGTTTGATGTTGGTGTTAAACACTGTGCATACAGGGCTACTGGCTCAGCTATAAATGGTACCCTGCCATGTGAGTTAGGGCCCCAGAAAGCCAGAGGCCATGGTACCTCCTTGTCTGCCCTGCTGTGCCTCCTTGTCTATCAGCTGTTGAGCAATGCAGCCAGGCTTGGCCACACCTTTGACCTCAGCTTCATCATAGTGCTGTTTTCTTGTCTGCTGCAGAAGGCTCTCATAATGAAGCTAAATGCTACTTTTCTTAGTTTCATGAGCTAATCTTGTTATTCAGGGCAAAGAAAGCAGAATCTCCTCCAATTTCTCTTTCCCCTTCTTCATTATAATTTTAAACTTTTTTCACTATTCCCTACCAGTTTGAGCTGGTGGAAAATTAGCACTTCCTGCTTACTAATGTCAGGCTGTGATGAACACTTTGCACTGCATTGCAGCCTTTCTGCTGGATTTGGTTCTGACATAAACTGGTAGGACAAGCTGTCACTTGTCGCCCTCATGATGTTTTCCTTGTGAATGGGTTCTTCGACATCCTTTTGCCCAGAGGACAGTCAGACGCTTTTCTCTTGCCTGATCTGTTTGTTATCTTCCCATACTTACTGCTCTGATTGTGCCAGATGCAGAGAGGCAGTTACTCCCCTTCAGAAATTTGCAGTAGGCCTTAACCGAGGACACAAGCACAGATATTTTTGGGGTCCAAGGAAGACATTAAACAGCTGAGGTAGGAGGGGGATGACGGCACCTATGAACAAAGCTGGTGCCCTGTGTAAACCTTAGCTAATTACCTCTGGATGAAGAAATTGTCACAGTCCACTGGTCAAACTGTTGGACCTGCTACCTGAGTAGTTCCATGGGCTCTGGGCAACGAGCCAGTGCAGCTTCCAGCCTTTGCCAGTCCATTAGCTGCAAGCTACTAATATGACACATCCCTCGCGACTTGTGTCCTCTAAAGGCACTGCTGGATTCAGTCCCAGATCCAAGCTCCTACATCATGCTATTTCCAGATTTTAATTTTTTTATTAGAAACAAACTAGCAGACACAAAAGCCTAACTATTCCTTGCTGCTTAGCAAGCACAAACAGTTGACACTGTTACAGCCTGCTTCCATGTACAGCAGCACTGGTGGGAGCTGTCAGCACACTGGAAATCTCACTGTGGTGCTGATGCCATGCCCCAAAGATGCATGAGACCATTCCCAAATCACCTTGAGAAAAGTCTGCCAGAGAAAGATGTGGCAGCCCCAGACCTGCACTTTCGGGGAAATACTTCTAAGGGCCTGAACAAGTGCTGATGTAAGCAGAGAAGAAAAAGAGCTTGCCTAGATGTTGCTTGCCTGGAATGTGAGGCTAATGCTTACCTGGGGGCAGCAGAAGGCAGCAGCCCCTGCGCAGTATCCCTGGGCTGTGCTGGCAGCAGGAGGAATAGCTTAGGGACTGGTGTGTGCTTCTTGCTGGTACAACCAACACTAACGCATTCGCTTCCTAAAAGGACACCTCTCCACCTGTGTGAGACAGCTCAAAGCTATTTTAAACAGGCACCAGCCTTGTCCAGCAAAGCCCAGACAACACTGATGTCTCCAAATGTGGGAGGAAAAACATCTGAGTGAACACAACAATGAAGGGTCACTATCCCAGTAGGCCAAAAGCACAGCATCCATCACACACTGGCCATTAATCTCTCAGAGTAATGAGAGTCTGGGGAAAATCCTTCTTTTCTCTGGTGGAACGAGACAGCTGGGCAAAAACAGAGCACTGGTCAGGCTGTGGGTGACAGATGCTTGCAGGACAAGTAGAGGTTTCCTGGGGGAAAGTTGACCTGTGGCAGGGTTCAGTGCTGTGCTGGAGGACCATGGTATCGGCTGACAGCACTGCTAGGGCTGTGTTACTTTGCTTTAAAAAGGAGAGCAGGCATTCACCAGTCTGCATAACAGGTGAAACAGCCAGAAACAGCCCTGCAGCCATCTGAACCACTGCCATGCCAAAACATCAGTTGCCTTTGGCTTTTGTAGTTTTGATCTCTATGTTTTTGTTTTTTTTTTTAATGAAGGTTATATTCCTGATATGTCTATAACATTTAAGCAACTTTTCCTACTGGAAAACTACTTCATAGGAAACCTCACAGTAGTGACAAGAGAAAGAAGGAGCCATGTCAGCATGCTGGCTTCAGACACAGAGCTGTCACACACATACCAGCAGTTTTGGCCAAAAGTGCTTTCTTCATCAGTCTTCAGAGCCTACCAAAACTCATTCTACAGACTTCATACCAGTACAGAGGTGCTGTACATAGGCACTGTCTGCCCCCGCTTCACTGTGGAGGAGCAACTCCAGCTGGGTGTGCCGTGGCCTGGCCACTGTAGCAGATAGGCTGATTGCCTTCTGTATGGGCAGCAGGGGCCACAGAGGGCCAGAGGTCTCTCACCTGAGGCCATTCTATTATTAATGGTGGGAACAGCTGGATCCACTTCCTTAGGCTATTTGTTACTGTTCCTCAGCAGCTGGCTTTCAACCTGCAGCTAAACTGATGAAGGAACCTAGGAAGGCCCTTTAGTGATGGTCTGTTGCGTTCCTGAGGCCCTTGGGTTGCTTTTCCACAGTGAGTAAAGCTTACCCAGCTGGGATAATATGAGAATTGCTCTTATAGTCTGTTCTGCAGCTCTGTTATGTCTATTTGGACCTTTAGCTTGTGCACCATAATTGATGATAATTGCGCAAATAATATTGTAGCTTTGTACAGATGTTTTTGCAGTAAGTAACCACGAGCTAAGAAAGGAAGGATTTTGAGCCATGTGTTATTTTAATTTTCCTGAATACGCCCGTGTTGTTATTGATTTTGATTTTCTGGTGCCTAGAGCCTTTTAATATTTGGATATGTTGGCTTATACTTGGAAACAGACTTGGTGCATAGTTTTTTCTGTGCCATCACTATTTTTGGCCAAGGGTAAGGGTATCATATGCCCTTCTGTTTCAGCTGACTGTGGCAGATTAGACTATAGGCAGGCACAGCTTGTAGAGGTTATGGGCTGTATTCACCCATTGCTCTTGTGTTATTGGTACCCTCTGAGGAGGAAACAGACTGGTACCTGCTGCTACTATCAGAGTTACTTTCTGCCTCACAGCTCTGTCATGCACCCAGAGTTGGCAGCTGGGTTACCAGTATAGGACAGAGAGTACTGTAAGAAATTCCCACTTCTAAACCTGTTTCAGAACAGAAAGCTATCAGTGCTCCCACTGCCCATCAAGCAGAATAACATTCCTCCTGTTTGCTTGGTGAAAGCTCCCTACTTGACTCCAGCTAAATCAGGTTCCTGAGTCCTCTGCTCATGCCATTTGAGGAGATGGATAACCTCTGATGCAGGAACTTGTGAAATTTCTTGGTAAGCACCAGGGCTGAAGGGCAGCAGGCTTTGTTGTCCTGAGGTCTGCTCCCTCAACTGTACAGTACATAATTGTAGTCCTACAGGAAAGCAGCTGAGCCTCAAGAACTAACTATTTTTGCCCGTTTTGAAATGATGTTTCATAAAATAATAACCCATGAAGACTTAACTAGACAGGTTATGACTACACTGAAGCAGGTGCTTTGGTGTGCAGATAGCCAGGAGAAGAAAGCTTACAATTTTTTGTGCGTGTATATTTCTGAGTGTAATGTTCCAGTAACATTTTTCTGGCTGTGTGTACAAATACAATTAACTTCTTTTAATATTGTACTGTTTCTTATAAGACCGCTCTTCTATTTTGTGGTAGCTTTCCCAATTCTTACACTTGCTGCTTTGTTTGGATCAGGCTATAATCTTTCTGAAGGAACTCAATGTCTCAGAAAAGTTATGAGTCTATCAAAAAGCAGCAGTTTAATTTTATAGGCACAACTGTGAATTTAATTCTCTCTCTAAAACTGCTCTTAAGTCCTTAAAGGGTCAATCCAAACACAAGGTGGGAAGTTTTGATTGCGTGGTCTCAGTAAACTGCATGATATACAGACACAGTCAAGCAGACAAGTGAGTGGTCACTAATCCTGAAACCTGGCCAAGTCACTTTTAATTCAAAAAGCCACTGCATTTAAAATGAAAAGTTCTTCTTATGATAAAAGTCCATTTATTATTTCTGTATTATATTTCTTACTGCTGTCATCTTTTAGTAACTGCTAGCAGCTGCTAGTAAGGTCATTGGTAGTTAAAGGCTTTCCCCACCTGGGCAAATGTCTGTGAACTATAAATTCTAGTACATGGCTATTCTTGTCCCCCCTCCTTTCTTAAAGTGAAGTAAAATATTTTTATACACTACTTTATATCAGTTAGTACAAAGAGTAATCTTTACTTTCAGGAGAATAATGCTAAAGGGGAGCAGGACTTCTGAGCTGGAGAAAACCTGCCTATTAGTGCAGCTTGCTTTCAAAGAAAATGCATTTGGTGCTATCGTTATTAAGTGCTGCTACACATAACCACGGTATTTCTTCCTAGTGTTTCACAAAAAAACCCCAACCCTTTCCTATTTCATCCAGTAGGTGAGATGAAAGCCTTTTTCTTGAAAATTTTGAGGTAGCTTTAGAACAACATGTGTTAAAGATTGCTTTAAAGTGATCTTGTTAGTAAGTTTTAAAGTTTTCTTAACAGTGGCCTTAGCCAAGCTACCTCAAATTTATCCAAAAGTTTTCTAGAAGGGAGAAAAAGAAGAAAGTAGATGAAGAAAATATCAACCCAGGTAGCTCTTAAAAATATGGAAGATGACACTGACCAGACAGACAAAATTACTTGAGCACTTTAAATTCAGGCTAAAATATATTTGCTTTACTGTTAATGCCTGTATGTCTCTTATTGTGTGCTCCTTTTAGCCTAAATCAAAGCAGTGGCCAAGTCTCCTTATGAAGCACTGATATCTTGACAAAACAAAAGTACCTGAAATCTCTGGATTGACAGTTCTTTAGGATATTCACGGCAATTTTGTAATTTTAAGAAGGTAAAATTGCTACTCTGAAGTCCATGTGAGCTCTGACATTTATTTCAGTAAGGTCAGTATTTGAGAGAGTCCATTACATGAGGAGCTCCCTCTTTATGGATGGTGGGTAGCTCACATGCTTACTTGAACCTGTTACATGCTTATCTAACCCTGTTGAGGTTTTTGTGTCATTAAATATGAAGCATAATTATTGTGATTATTCATGGACTGTTTTTATTTTTTTATTACTGGAAAAGGAAGAGAGTTGCTATGACTAAACATGCACCTTGGTGTAACTTGAGTGCCAAGCCACCTAAGTATGCTGGCTCAGACTCAGGGGGGTGTCTGAGACCCTCTGCAGGGCAATCCATGTGCTGTAGGCAAGCCCTGTGCTTACAGAGCTGCGTTGGATAGAAGCTCATTAAAGCCATTACTAGGCAGAACAATTTAATTTGTCTTCAGTGACATTAAAGCAGTTTTTAATGTTACACAATGAAAGGGCAGTGGATGCACCAAGGCATTTTTGGTTTTACTGACAGGTGAATTAGCTGGGGTTGAATCATCAGCCTCTGTATTAGTGCTGACCTTGCCTAGCTGTTAGTAAAACCTGCAAACACTTGTGGCCCTTTGCAATTTACAGCAAGATAACAATCCCAAATTTGAATAAATAAAAAAAAGGGTGGACATCCTTTCCCTGCCCAATTCCTTTGTGTTAGAGAAGACAGTAGTCTCCGTCCTGAGAGACCTCTTAGTCATCTGCCTCAATGAAATATTATCTTTATATTGTCTATAATTGATTTTTGTCTCTGGGACATAAGAAGTGAGGAAAGAAAGACTATGGGACATTGGAATAACAAAGGGAAAGTGCAAATGGATGGTAGAGAGGAGAGATGCAGGAAACTTAATTAACATAAAAATCACCCTGGAAAGCCCTGGAGTATTCTGATTTCTACTTTGTCTTATTTATACATCTTCACATTGTTTTCTGTTTGTTCCTTAACTCTAGAAAATGATTGCTCCATACTTGGCAATTACTAATAGCTTTAATAGATTAAATCTATGGTAATGTCTCTGCAACCTAATAAAGCTGGGTAGTTTGTAATGCAGAGCATTAGGATTTCTGTTCTTTCTGTATTGGCAAGAGGGAATATGACAACAAGGGAAACAATTTTAAGAGCATGCAAACAAAACCCAAGAAAGACTTGTGAGTCTTCTGACTCAGAATTAAATGAATTTATGATGAAATAGTCTTCACAAAGAGAAGCCATTATTGCTTCACTGGATGTTATTTTCTAGAGCTATTTGACAGTGTTGTTCATATCTTGGAATCTAGAGAACAAAGAGAAATTATTTTCTTTTATTTTCCACTAAAAACATTCCCTTGATGTTTGGGTTCAGTTTTGATGGTACTCTGATAGGTGGTTGCACTTGTATATACAGCTTTCCAATTTAAAATCTGGAGTATCTTATGTATCCTGAACTCTCACATACCTGCATATTGGGCGGTAGTGATACCCTTGAGTCACGGGAGTGGAAACTGAGACATTGAATGTGGTTTCCTTAGTATGCCCCAATACATCTGAGGCAGAATTGAGAGAACAGTCCAACGCATTTCATTCTGCCTTTTTTTTTTCCTCCATGTGTACTGTGAAGCTGAATATCCCCCCAAATTACTTGCATCCCCTCTGCTTTTCTTACCTGAGGAAAAGCCTAGGTTTGCAGAAACATCTCAGTGATGAGATGAAAGGAAAATACTGATAAACTTGTCCATGGGTTGGTACTGTGTGTGAGTAAAAGCAGAACATGGTGCAGGGATAAGGATTTTCAGAGATGTGTGAGTGGGTCTTCCTGTAGCAGTTTAGGAAAGTACTTGGGCTGGTCATTTAGTCTCAACCATCAGAATGGCTCTTATTGTCCGTGGAAACTGCTGTCCCTTGCTGTGCTTCCCATGCCTGCAAAGGGAAGGACTTACCTTTGCCTCAGCTGCTCCTGTGCAAATCGTGTGGAACAGAGCAAAAAGCCAGTTTGCTAGCAGGTGTGGCTGAGCAGGCCACAGGGTCTTGACAATATGGTCCTACAAAAGGAGCAGTTTCTGGCATAAAGTGTGGTTAACTGGAAATATTAGTGTTTCATCATGCTTTTTGTGTATATGAGGAGCTTGAAGGGTTGAAAAATAATGGGTTTTCTTCTCCTCCAAAATCCTATGTGCTCTGTCTGAATGAATTGTTTCATCTCATGCCTGTTTCCTGGGCTCCTTAAAGTAGGTTTTTGACTTTTTCTTTGCAGAGTTCTGAGGAAAAGCTACTAATCAGCTTGTAGGTATACTTGTGCCCTGCTATGTGTTTGAATACTGTAAGCTGCTTTTACTTCTAATTAAAATCATTGTGATTGTTTTATGAAGCTGTTTTTCAAAACCTCTGGCACTGAGCTCTGGACAGAAAAAACCCTGAAAACTTCAATAATATGTGACACAGTGCATTTGAAGAAGATTTCTGAATTGTTTCTTCCTTGTCTGTAAATCTTCCTATCAAATCCCCTTTATATGCCCATTGCTAGGCACCAAATAAGTAACTATTATGCTTCTTGCTTTCTCTGCTGCATACCTATAAATGGCTACTGCCTGTTTTACTGAAAAGAGATCATTTTGTATAAGGTCCAAGACAGGCAGGAAAGAAGAGGTAAAGCTATGTGGTCTCACACAGCTTCCTTTTGTGTCATCTAGCATACTTATCTTAGCAGGAAGAAGAATTTTGGTCTTTTGCGTGTGGATAAACGTGACAGGATTGAAATATGAGTCCATATCCACAATAGCTTCAATCATTGTCCTAGAATACTGCAACGGATTTAATAACACACAGGACTGGATGGACAAAGACCTATTTGATCTTCTTCCATTAGCTTTACTCTCAATGGGACCCAAAGCAGAAGGTTTTCTCTCCTCAAGCTTTAAGGGGTTGTTTTTCTGTTTTTGCACGCTGGTCCACTGCTACAGCCCAAGTGGATCCCAGCACTTGATCTTACCTCTGAGCGGAAGGATCAATGAGAAGAGTTAGCAAGAAGTTGTTTGTGCTGTGTTAGACCTCATTATGAGTTTGCCCCATATCCTGGAAATCAAAACCTTTTATGGAACAGGTGAGTTTCACCAACAAACAATTTCATGAGGGAAGCTAGAACACGTGTTTTCCCGTTGGTGGGTATGGGTGCCTGAGTTTCATCTACTGCCTTCTGTCTCCAGTTAATTCATTTGGAATAATGTTGGTGAAAAAAGGAAGATTTAGCCCCTCATAGGAAACACAGAAGTGCTGATTTCAATGGTTGCTCATTGTCTGTCTATTAGGTAGTCTCTCCTATTTCTATTTTTGTGGTGCTTACTAAGGAACAATGGTATGGATGCTTCCTAGCTGAACCAGGGGATTGTGGAGCAGGGGCTAGCTAGTGATGTCAGCGCAGGTGTAAAACAGTGGCGTTCATTCAGTGAAAATTGTTTCTTTAAATACACAATTACTGTGCTTCAGCTGACCTCTGGAAGTATTCTAATGGTTTTCCACTTGTAAGACTCTAAGCATAGCGAGTTTTGAATTCTAAAAAATTCCATTCAGCAGATTCCACTGTCTCGTTGCCATATCTCGTACAGTTTGATTCTCCTATTAATGAGAAAGAAGTCACTTAGCATTGTTAATTCCTTCGTCTTATGACTATTCAAATCATTGAATAATAAGAACACATTGTGTTCCTTATGGTTATTCTGGGTAATAATAGTCTTAATAGTTATTTATATAATATTTTTTTATAAATTCCTCACCTCCACCCACAGTTGTTAATGCTTGGATGACTTGGGAAGAAGTGACTCATCATTATCAGGCTAACACATTTTATAGTAGTTTAACAACTTATGAACTTCTTAAGCTTTAAATACCTTTTGGCAGGACATACATATGTATCCTGTAACTATATTTAAAAGTTTTCTACTTATTCTCTCCTGCTTTTACGCTTGATGAAATCTCTCTGATGGCCCAGCTGTTTCTGGGCCTAATATAAAACTGGAACATGCACATGACTAGATACACTTTTTAAAAATCACGGATGTGATATAAATGGATATTCATGTAGTGATTTTAGTCTGGTTGCATCCTCTCAGATGATGAGCATAGGAGGGCCAAAGCCTGAGACAGAGGAATGTACAACTATGGACCTGGAACAGGGTTACCTACAAAAAGGTGGATGGGGATAGGACTGCAGCCTCTTTCCTCCTCTCATTCAGTTCACACTTTAGTGTTAAGAAGAATTCCTAAGTTGAGGTTTTTTTTTGTTGTTGTGTTGTTTTTTTTTTTTTTTTCTTTTCTTTTTCTTTTTTTCTTTTTTTCTTAAAGGAAATTCTAAGAATATACTGAAGTTTGGTTCTGGATGGGAAACAATAACAAAACACCAAGTCTACTATATGGGTCTGACTAAAGCCTTCAAATTTCTCAGCCTTCAGATTCACCAGAAACTCTGATCTGACATTGCATACTAATTTGCCTAGGCTCTTGGAAAGCTGTGTGATCTATTTGATAACAAAACTCTAAAATAGCTATGTTTCTCTTGCTTTAGGATTCTGCTTTGAAAATTTCATGTTGTGGTCCTGTCTTTTATTCTCATTTTGTCCTGCCAGGAAAGCCTAAAGATGAATGGCTTTTGGGGCCCTCCATGAAACTTTGTTTGATTTCTCCATTGCAGTAAGCAAGTCAGAAAAGTCTAGGCATGGTTTCTCTTCCTGTTTCCTTCTTTTTGCAGCAGTACCTGGTGGGGAGCAGTGGAAGCATCAGGTTTGCTTTCCCTTCCCAAACATGCTCTCTATCTCAAGGCCTGAACGTTGTGATTCAGTTTGTTCTACCTCTGCCTTTCTCCTCTTTACACCATTCCCTCAGGGAAAACTACCAAAGAACTGCCTTCATTATGCTGGACCTCTGATGGGTAGGATACCAGTACTCAGGCAAACCACAGGTCACTCATAAAGAAGGAGATACTGCCTTTATGTTATAGCCCTTTGCTGTTAGATTTCTATTGTTCAGCTCTACTATGAAAATCTTAAGAGTACTAATTGTAGTTGCTCTGACAACAGTAATCTAGAGCAAGCTCCATAAGGATGACTTATGAAATTGTGAAAGGTGAAAAATTAGTAAAGCAAAAGACTGTGTTATGTTTAGAGCTGAAATGAAACTTGCACCTTCCTATCCTTTGGAGTATTTGGGAAAGGAAATAAAAAAAAGAAACAAAATCCTACTCTGGATTGAAGCAGACCTTTTGAGATATTTGTAGAAAGCAAAATCTGGAAAAAAAGGTCTGAAAACTTGGACATGGGATTGTTTCATGCCATTCAAAGGCTGGGGTTTTGGTTCACCTGAGGTCTCTGGGCTGCCAGGTTTATGATGGATGGGCAAGATAGATGCCCAAAACTCCTGAGATTACTTGCTCCGTTTGGGATCTCGGGGAGCCTGGAAAATATTTCACCTTGCTTCAGAAGCACTTGTCTACTTCTACTAATTGCCTCATTGTTTTCTTTTTATCACTGTAGTAAATACAGCCTACTCAAAGATCTCTTTTGCAGTCCTTTCTGAAAGGAGACATAATTGCTGAAAGCTGGTTCTCTGCGATTTACAAAACTTTAACACCTTACCAATCTATAAGACCTCAACATCTCTCTTGTCTCAGATGAAAAACAAATCCTGTTTGATGACTGACCTTCCTAGGAACAGAAGCTTCTCCGGAAAGACATCTGATCTATTGGTTTCCAGCTGCTGCTAGGTAAAAATCATTATCAGAGCACACAAGGGAAACCTAGTTGCACTGGCTGCTTAGCTCGATGAACGTATTTCTTAGAATATTCCCTAAACTGGGAATATTATGTTTATTAATGTTAATGTTATGTCAAACAATATTATATTTGACATTAATTATGTCCCAACATGGACATAATGTGATTGCATCTCTGGCCCTTTGAAGGGAAAGGGCTGTAGGTCATTATTGAGAAGATATACTGAGTAGAAGTCAAGTAATTATATTAAAAATACTCCAGCACAACACTTCAGAGTTTAGGCTTATTTTGTTGTCTACCTGCTCTTGGAAGAGGGGTAGATGGTACAGGGTCAGAAAGCCTTTCCCTTGGTAGGCAAGTGGCTTGCTTTGTCACTTTGTGTACAAATGGACTCAGTGTGTCCTCAGTCTGCATAAGGGATTAATTCCATTAATCAATTTAATTCCCCATTAATAAAGCAGCTGATGATTGGCTAGCAACACTAGCAACACAAATCTGCAGTCAGATTTTTGAGGTTGAAACAGAAGTGGCATGTGGCAGGAGAATATCCTTGTATTTATCTGGCTGAAATCAAATCCTTTTGACAGTTAATTTAAATGTCATAAATTTCTTAACACCACTGAACTGGGCTGTGACTTTAGAATGTCTCCCAGCAGTAGACTGAGATGAGAGTTCTCAGCCTTGGCATTGTGCCTCTTGTTCTGATAGTACCCTGCTGCAAAAAGTATACTGAGAAGATAGATTTTTACTATGCTGGCCCAGTTGACTTGGCTGCTGGTAAAAAGCAGGAAGAGACAGCAATGAACCAAGACCCTCCCCAACTGTAAAAGGAGAGAAAATTGATTTCTTCTTCACTTGGAAATGCAGATTTTGTCTGTGGGCAGCCTTTAGAGTAAGGAGACTTCTTGTCCCACCTTTCTCACCAAAAGAGGTCCTAATGGGTATGCCCAAGTCTGTTTCAGCAGCTTCAAAACAATGTGGAAATCTGAAGATAGATAATTATATTCTATTATCACACCTTATGTTTATTTCCTGCTCCGTCCAAAACAGCTAAAAGGAAAAAGAAAAAATTTCTCTGTGCTTTTAAAAGAAAACTATTACAGCTACTGGTAAATCTGAGACTAAAATGAGAAACAGCCATTTGAGAAACATTTGTAATTAATGCTCACTTGTTCTCGCCTTATTAACATTTCCCATCCCCAACATTCACACACCTACACATGTATCCATCCTTTCACAGCTCATATTAAATTCAGTCTTCTGGTGAAATGCAGTATAAAGTAGGATATAGACCATGAATCTAGTAAGACTCTACTTGGTAATCCAATTCTGTGTTGTTTGTTTCTTATCCTTTATTGCTCTATTTTGTCCTTATTGAAACTCCAATATGTTGCCTGTATTATTTTATATTCCCCAAGTTTGATCTTTAATAGCTGGGTGTGCCCAGCAGTTACTGACTCTCAGTTCTTTTTCTTTCATTCAGAACAGAAAGTTTGAGGTTTTTGTAGGCTTCAATGTGTCATTTACAGTCCTCCAACTTTTTGACTGCAGTAATCACCTGGCTTTGCGATATCAGGACTTGCATGAAAGCATCCTATGAGGACCACGTAGATTGGGTTTCTCTAGATTCAAGTGATAAAATCCTCACTCTTACCTCTTACATGAGAATGAATGTGGTTGGTCTTCAACTGGTTGGTGAGTCCTTCGGTGAATTCTCTGTCATTTTGTATAACTTTATATTTTGTACTTTTTTGTTTTTGAAAAGCAATTCAAGTGATGATCTAGGATATACAATATTATTCAGGTTCCAAAATACAGCAGATGATGTTGGGAATTCATGTATTAAATGGCTGGCACATTGACAATAAGGTTTTGTATATAAATTTAAGGAAAAAAGCCAATTTTAATAAAAATAAATCATAATGAAATTGGAGTTTTTGATCACTAATTGTCCAAAAAATGACTGGGCATTCCGAAACTTTGGGTTTTGCACAACAGCTCTGTCCACTGGTATACAATAGGCACATCCCCATCAATTACTTTGAGCTAAGGTTTTTGTTTCAGTCTCTGAATTTATACAATGTGGAATCAGTAAATGTTGGGGAAAAGAAGCAGAGGATAAATGCTGAAAGTGTGCCATTGTTGCGAAGCTGAGGTAGTATATCTTTACAATAAGTCAGTACAGCTGAAGAAATTGAGGTTACTCTGACATTACTTACACTTGGGTGCCTGCATCCATGTCAGAGCTGTGCTCACTCATTTACAAACAAAACAGGTTTCTGGGGCTCTTACTATCCTTGCTGTTAATGAGCTGAGCTCTTTTGTGGTGGCTTCTCTCTCTGGTCCCACTGGAGGATTAGGGGAGGAACTGGAGCTGGTGGCTTTGCAGTCATGTTTGTTTCCTTCCCTGCTGAAACATGATCATGAAAATGGCTTGTTTGTACTTTTTGAGCTGGCCTGAGTTAAAAGTTCTTAACAACACACAAAAATAAAGAGTTTTTTTTTAATTTTATTTTTTTGTTGGCAGCTGAATCCTTATGAGCGAGTTGCTCAAGAGAGCTTGCTTGGCGAGACAGAGGCTGACTTTGATGCCTTGGAATGTCTACCTACAACAGAGGGTAAACAAAATTAAGAGACTAAAAGTGGGTATTTATTGAAGGACTTCAGTAGGTACAGCATGGGTAGTCAGAAGCCTCTGAGGGGCTACACCCAAGACCAATGATGGTCATGAGTTTTTCACACAGTTATAAGTTGGGTCCATTTGATATCAGGGGTTAATCCTCCAATTACAGCTTCAGGTAATGAAGTAATTTACCCCAAGTTTCTCCCTCTCCACTTCTCTGTTGTTTACGTCTCTCAGGGCCTGAGACAATAAGGTGTCCTTGAATTTCAGGCCTAAAGAGGAATTGTTTTGTCTGAATAAAATGGGAGAACAGTAGCTGGCAGGCTATGGAGTTTTAGTTATACACTAAAGCAGTACAGAATCTGGAAAATATATAAACTAAATCCAAAGGCATCACCTTCTTGCTGGGCAGGAACATTAGCAGAGATACCTGAAACTCATCTTCAAGAAGAAGGGTCAGGATTGTGTTTGGAAGAGCAAATATATTCGCTCTCATCGTGGCTGCTGGTTGGTTTTTTTATTTCTAACTTTATCCAGACCTGTGAGTTTTGATGTTGCTCTCTCAGGAGAAGTTTTGTTGTCATTGCCTGTGACTAATTACAGTTCCCCCACAGTTACTGGCACACACAAATTTTTTGTAAAGTTTTGCATGGATCTCACATCACATCGACAAAAGCCTCTTAGCTGCCAACCTCAGCTGTGCCCTTAGCATACCTGCTGAGCTGAGAAGTCATGACTTTTTTTCAGTTTCTTTTTTCTCTGTGCTTCATAGTTTGATGTATATTCATTTCATGTTTTTGTCTCTTTTTCCTGAGCTTAAAAACTTCCTAGGAAAGAAACAAGGAACATGAAAGAGGCTCATGCAAGTCTTCAACTGCAGTTGTGATTAGAGCACTAGATTAATGATATGAGGTGACATTGCCACAGAAGTATGCCCCCATCCATTAACCAGACCTAGTGAGGGAAGTAGAAGAACGTGTGGAGATGGCTCCAGTAAGAATGTTGCTTATCAGTATGTCACTGGGGAAGCTGCCTCTGTGGGTCAACAGCTTGGGCTATGAAGAGATAGCATAAGACTTGAAGGTGTCTGCCCAGATTTGAAGGCCACCTAAGTATCTCTGCATCATTCCTGGACGATGCAGCCCATGCTGGAAATAACTTCAGTTTGAACTGATGTCACTCATCTCCCAAGCCTGCCTCATTGTCTTCCTCTCCCTGAAGGCAGTGCCCTCTACTGCCTCTCTTCCTTGGTGGAATTTTCCTCATAAGCCAGGAAGAACCATTATCTTCCTCCCTCCTCCCCAAGCCCTGTCCACCAGTGGTGCAGCCACCAGGCTGGAGAAGGGCTGGGGTGCAGGGCTAAGTCCTGCTGTGCTGTAGTGAGGAGGAACAAAACTGGGATACAATCATTAAGCAGAGATCTCAGTGGCACTGTGCTGGCACCACATGACAACCCCATGCATGTGACAACCCTTCTCTTGGAAGTAGGAATTCTGTAGGCACGTGGTGGTTATTCAGGCTGGGGTGAGTATTTGTTATCCCTTCAGATAGAAAATAGGCAGATTACTGCTCACAGCAGGGTGCTGACCTGTGCAGCTCACTGCTGTGCTGGTGTCCTGCTCCAGGTTTACGGGTTTTTTTTGTTTTGTTTTGTCATTGCCATTGTATCAATATTAATGTTATTAAGGAAAACAAAAGCAGCAAAAGTCATTTGGATGACCAAGTCTAGTCTCTCTTGACTGCAGGTAGGCAGCGAGAGAAGATATGCTGGTCTGGAGAACATCTGCTTCTCTGGCTTCACAAACACCCTGTCGCACGCAGGGTGGCTTTTGGTAATGAGGGTCAAGATTCACTTCTGTCTAGAGCACAACAATTCATAAGGATTTCACCATCCAGATAGTCTGTTCATTTAAATGCTAATAAGATTCCTGTTTTGTTTTGAAATGTAGATAGGATCTTTCTTCTTCACCCTTTAATCCCCTTTCTCCTGTTGTTTACAATCTTGCTTTAGCAGTTCAATCTAGTATTGCAGATGAGAAATACTTGATTTAGCCAAAGTGAAAGTATCTTCTAGGTGTACTTTTCACAATACTGTGATGTGCTGGATGTGAGTGGTTCAAGCATGATCAGGAGAAGTCTCTACACCTTTTTGGACTTGTTCCATTGAGGACATCGGCTTTTGTTTTGCTTTCAGAGCTCTACTACCAAGAACAAAGGTCCATTCTGCAGATAGGCTGTTATGTTTTACCCAGGAAGTTTCCTACAAAGACAGCAAATGCACCTTTAAGGGCTCCACAAGGGGCCACTGGGGACTTGCTGCTGAAAGAGGACAAATCCAAGATAACAACAGCATAGTTTCCGTGGGAGCCTGACTCCACTTAGGAAAGGATGGCACTTTCTCCACAGTGTTGAGCTGGACCACAAATAGAAGCAGACTGCCTCTGTGTACCACATGGCTTTAATGACTTCATAACAATGACATGAGTAACCCTGTGAGTATGCTGTAAGATGACAAGAAGTTGGAGATAGTGTTGTACATGGTCTTCTCATTACGTATTCTAGACGCAGAAGGTAACAGGACATGAGTCCAAAAGCATTTAATTTAAATAAGGCCCAGCTCTTTTACATTACTCTGATGTGTGTCTCAGGAATATACATTAGAATTGATAGAAAAGAAATTAGAAAGGTCCTGCTAATATTATTTGATATAGTTTTATTCATTACAGCCATCCAAAGGTTCCACTTTATCTTGGCCCAATCTCTGAACATACACATGTGTGCACTAAAAAAAGTTCCTGATATCACAGCCTCAGATTATAGCATGACCCAATGATAGCTCTATTTTGAGTTTAGGGACAACTGCTGTCCTCCTTTTCAAGTAGTAGAAATGGTTAAACCCTTTGGGGCATAGTGATGCTCTTCAGATGATTTTTTATATGCATATCAGTGCCCAGGTCAGAGGAACCTGGAACCTGGACCCTTCAGGTATCCATGATACAGAAGAATCACTGAGCAAGCCTCAGAAATGGCAGGGGAAAGACAAAGGAAAGCTTTGAGAACAGCTATCTTAAGCAACCCTGAACAGCCTAGAAGAGAGAGTCTTTTTAGATTGTGTGCTGATGCCAGTGAAGATGAAATCTCCTGTCGTGTGACACCCTCAAACCTGGCAAATGAGTCTTGGTGTTCCTTGTCAGAGAGCAGAATTTCTATAGTAGATACCAGGCTCTACTGCCAACTGCTTCTTCCTAATAGAACAATTTGCAAGATCCCAAATTTTGGGGAACTGTTGAGTTCAGAGAGAGTAGCAACACAGCTGAAAGTGTTATGCAAACAACATATGTTAGATGTCTGATGTGTGGAGCTGGTTTGTTCCACACAAAGTGCTAGAAAACTGCATAGAACATAGGAGCCCAATTTCCAATTTACCAGTGAAAAAAAAGAACTAAAAAGCAGAAAAGTTGATCTCTATTGATCTTGAAGTAAGACAATCTCTTTTCTTAGAATTGTTTTTTCTATAGTTTTGTATGGTTTTTCTCTTTTTTTCCCTAAAATTCTTTTCTGTTGGATATTTGCATAAAGGAAACCAGTATGTGAATTGTATTTGAATGAGAAGGTCCAGTCAGAACATAGGCTCAATAATTAGGCTTGGAATCTTTTAAAATAGCTTTTGCAATCAAAAACATAGCCATCAGGCCTAAGCCAGTTGTCTAGGTACCCACCATAGCTAGAAGAAGGGTATCCCATGAGGGTGACTTGGCTCTTTTCAGACGAACTTTTAAAATGAGCAAGATGGATTTTCATCCAAAGGTGATTTTCTCTTTGTTAGAGAAAACTTTGGATGACTTGTTTATTCCTACCCTTTATATAACTTTGATACCCTTTGATACACCTTATACTTACCCTTTACATGGTCAGAGTTAACTGAGAGAAATCTTGTCCCGATGTGTCTAAGAAGCCTGAGTTTGAGAGGCTGTCTGGGCAGAACTGATCACAGAGCAATGCTGGCCATGTTGCTGCTGACTGAGCAACTGTTTTACAGTCCAGCCTCACCAGGCATTCTGCAGCCTGGGCAGGGCCCTTGGCTTTTGTGGCACCCAACAGCAAGTTACTGCCACAGCACTGAAAAGTCCTGCCCTGTCTGCAACAGTCCTGCCAACAGTCTGCAAACTGTTACTTTTCTCAGTCTTGACTTTAGTGTTCTCAATTGATTGCAGTTTCTGCTTTGTCTTGAGATTCGTATTCAAGCACTATCGCATTTGCTGGTTTTCTTGCGAATTGTGCTGCTGGTGCTCTGAGAGCTGAGTGCTGCCTTGGTGGTGGCATTACTGCAGGGCATTTGTGCTGCGCCTGCAATGACAGGTCCTGACATTCAGAGCTTGGCTTCATCCAGTTGCTTGAGGGGGGACTAGAGTGAATTCTTGCCTTCAAGCTGCAGCCTTGATGCCAAATCTTTTAAGGAAGCCTGCATCTTGGATGTGAGAGCTCCCCTTCTTCCTGCTCATTAGGTGGCAGGATCTGCTACAGTGGTTTGACTTTTACAATGCCACAGGCAAGAGTTGCTGCTGCTTTTTACATTTTTACCTGGATCATTGGCATTCTGCCTCTCTGCTTTTGAGACTTGGATTAGGTATCGGATTCAGGAGGAGGCTGTAAGACACAGAAACATGCAGACTGCTTTCCAAATCAGCCCTGATTAGAGATGAAAAATTAACTTCTTTTACACATAATATATATTTATGAAAGCATGGTCTCTCTGCAAACATCACCATTTTCACCAACACATTATAAGCCAGTCAAAATGGATCATTCTTTGTGTGTGTATTGTTAAACATTCCTGCAATTTTTAATTTCTGAATATTTTCTGTGGGGGGGCTTTTTTATTTTTTTTTTTCTTTCCTTCTTTCTTTTTTCTTTTTTCTGACTTGATACAATTGATCTTAGTGCCTTGTTTCTGATACCTAGCACTTGTCCTGCAGAGGAGAGAGACAGAAATAGAATGTCAGATCCCTGCTTGACTGGAAAGGCATTTGTTCCCTTGCAGTGATGAAGAGGGTGACAGCTCCTCAAATGGTGCTGCAAGCAGACATGTGAGCGAAAACCCAAGCCAGCTGTCATTGCAAAGACACCGTAGCAACCTTATGCACCAGAGCAGTATAAAGAACTAGAAAATGGTTCAAAAATTCATGCATTCCCTCTACCCAAGTAAAAATCCCACATAAGTATGTGGTTCTAAATGAAAACCTAGCCTGATCCTGGGGTCTTAGTGGTTACAGGCCTCCCCAGTGAGCTAGCTTGCTGCCTTGATTCCTCTCTTTGCTACTTCATCCTGCTCCTAGAGGAGGAAAAAAGATTTTCTTTGAGTTTTCCACACTCTACTTTGACAGTTAAGTCTTTAATAATTCCCC
Organism: Peucedramus taeniatus; assembly: GCA_013400575.1. NCBI lineage: Eukaryota > Metazoa > Chordata > Aves > Passeriformes > Fringillidae > Peucedramus > Peucedramus taeniatus. Next base: position 158,046 of record WBNO01013625.1, read on the forward strand.
ATTTCTTCTTACTCAATTGCTACCCTTAATAACCCATAGAGATATGGATTTTCTTTTATTTTTTTCTTACTGCTGAGATCCAGCATAATTTTAGACTATAAATAATACTTTTAAAGAACTTTTCAGAACTGTACTCTGGATTACTTCATTACCTCTTTTCTCGTGGTCATTGTCTTTAGCCCCACACAGCATGTGCTCAAAGACAAAATGAGAAGTTGCTGAGTACCTTCCTGTCCTTTTGTATTAGCATTTTGAACGCGTTAATATATTTTGAGTCTACAAGTGGCCTCACAGCTTATCTTTTGAGTATTTACAAAGAGAAGGAACTCCTGAAACTCATGTCTTTGAGCTGTAGAAGTTGTGCTGAATGAGTTGTGGGTTTGTTTTGTGTAAGGTGGTCTGTGATGGGATCTGAGACCCTTTTGCAGGGCTTCCAGTAAATGATGCACAGCTCTACTCACTGTCCTGTGCCCAGCCCTAGACCCAATGCCAAAAGCTGAAATTCACCTCTGAGACTAAGAAATACCTAGAATGGTTTTACTGGAGCAAGGAGAAGCAGAGGTGGCCAGGCACTCCCTTGTGTTGGGGATCTCAGATGGGGGCACCCTACAGTGGGAGTGAGTAGCAAATGGAATTTGCCACTCCACCATCCCTGGACCTCTGAGACTAGCACTGGCTGTGTCAATACTTCAGTACCTGTCACTGGTGCTATTTGCAGGGTTTGGCAGTAGGACTCCACAGAGACACAAGAAAATGTTGTGAGCTCCTCTAGCTGTTGCCCTGTATTATCACTTTGGGACTGGTGTCTTTCAAAACTTCCTGCCCTCCTTCCAGTAGCTCAGGAACCTAGAGCCCTTTTTGCATCTTGTTGTCAGGCTGTGCTCTTCAAACAAGCTTTTTTCCATACTATGGTACAACGCTTGGGAACAATTAAAGAGAGGGCACAGGTAAAAATGCAACCACATAGTTAATGCAATGGGAATTTTGAGATAACAGCAAAAGGTGTCAGAGAGACATGAGCCCAAGTTCTCAATCAGACAAGCACCTTTGGGTGCTCAGTGACAGGTTGCTGGGGTTAGGACAGAGTTTATTTGTGTTATAATGCTAGGAGATCCCAGTTCGGAACTAGTGCACTCCCAGATTGATGCCCCCATCCCACACACAAAGGAATAAGCTCTGCCCTGGTTTAATCCAGGTGAAAATGTGTCAAAGAGTTTCCCCTACTGGAATTACATAAGTCTAAGTATCTCTTTGAACTTCTCACAGGCCATATCCTGGCAGAGGCACTGTCGATTTTCATGCCTATTGAACACCATCAGACAGTTTTCCTGATGGCACAAAATAGCTTCTCTCAAAGCACTGCCCTACCTAAATTTGCTCTACTTGTGACATGAAAGGAACTGGAGCACAGTGGCCTGCTTTAGCCTTTGTCAGCAAGTGAAAGTCGAATCATGGATAAAGCATATTAGCAAGTTGCACAAAATCAAGACAATCCAATGTTTGCCGAGTGGTGTTTGTGTAGCTTTTCTTGGGTGGTGTGGGTGCAAAAGGCTTTCAGCCCCGGTGAGATTTTGGAGTAGTTTTGTACTATCAGGAGGGCTGCTGGGATCTTGCCTGAGAGCAGAATTTCTGTGTTTTGTTTATAAGCAAACATATATATTTTAAACTCTGCTGTATCCATGTGGTTTTCTCATGGCTGTGGTTTTTCATATAGAGCAAAAGGTTCAACAGACTGTTTGTTCCTGCTGTCAGATAACAAGCAAGGCCTGGCTGTACACAAGGAGATGGGGCTGGGGTCAGCTTGAACTGAAATTTGCACTTGTTAAGTCCCTGAATTAAGACAAACCAAAATCACTTCTAGCTTTTTGGTTATAAAATGGGGAGAAGATGGAGCTGTCCTTATAAGACTTAGTGCTAAGTACTGCTAGAAACCACCCTGCCTTGGGAGCATTTTTTCACCCTTGGCACTAATTTTTTTTTTTAGTTCCATTTCTTAAAGCAATTTCATGCTTTGATAAAATATAGAAATATAGTAAATTTTCTATGTTGTGTGTAGTAAAGTAGCCACTCTTGAGTAGACCAAATATATTTTGTTGCCTGTCTGTCCTTGCTGCAATACAAAATACAAAAAATAATTAATCTGCAGTATGGATGAACTGAATAGTTTGCAGAACAGATACATTTTAAAATGAGAGCTTCTGGAGCCATATCTCCCTCCCTAGCAAAAAGTTGACTAATACTCACTACAGCATTGTGTTCCTATTTTTTTTCCCTCTTTTTTTTTTTTTTTTTTTTTTTTTTTTTTTTTGTTTTTTTTTTTTTTTTTTTTTGTGTGTGTGTGTGTCTTTAATTTACTGTCCAATTTAACAGAGCCATTTAAATTCACTGGATTTGATTTATCATGTGCTCTGTTCCACCTGGTCAAAATAGAACTATGCAGAGCAGGAATTCATCAGACAGTGAATAGGTAGCAACCCTTCTGATGGAGGGGATGTTGTGGCTTGGGGCAGGATGGCAGGAGAGGAATTAGTCATCAGAACCCTCACAGTGTTGATTCTGCACTCCCTGCTCTCTGTCTGCAGTGGCTGTTGAAACTGCTGGATATTGCAGAACTGCAGGCATGAGCAGCCTGTTTGAGGGAGACCCAGACTGCTCCTTGATGGTCCTCCTCTGGATTGAGTGTAAGGGGGAATGAACTTCCCTGCTGTGCTGTGCAGCTTGTGTGATGCCTCAGTACTTAAAGATCTTTGGATAAAAGGTGCAGTCCTGGCATTATTATGTAACTTAAAAATGGTTGAAACTTTGGTTAAACCCAAATTTAATTAACTTTCTTTTAAACAAAGATTATTGTAAAACCTTTATCCAGCTGAAGCTTTATCTGCCAAGTTTCACTGCAGGCTGTGCATTTTCATAGCAGAGTTTTACACTCTCCTGAAATTTGTGGTTTGCAATGGAAAACCTGTCAGATTTGGTTATATCAGCATTAACAGACATTTAGTATAATTGGAAGTACTGTCCCTTGCTAAAAATTGTATCCTAAGAGCTTAACAGATTTTTTTTTTCTTCAGGTTCTTGTACTTTAGTAGTGCAGGTTGCTCCTGAATTTATACCTGGGCAATACATGACTATGAATTCCACCTCCTGTATCTTCTACCCATGAGCTTGGGGTGAGAATGCAGCCCTCTAATTTAAGAGTAATGCCCGATTTCCGCCCAATTTCCCAGCATGGCCTTGTGTATGTGACCAATAGCCAAGGACATTTTAGAACACCCCATTTCTCAGGTCAAGCAGTATGATGCCCTTTGAAAATCCCTATGTCAGGGAACAAAGGCAGAGGAGAGGTGGGAGGGATACTCATGTTTCACAAAGTCCACAAACTGCAGCCAGACTCAAAAGTGTTTAAGTACAGGCTGACTGCAAAAGGAATTCAATATTCCATTCTCCAGAGTGAATGATGCTGATCAAAGAAGCTGTGTCTGAGAAGACAAACTCTCTCCTGTCCCCTTCAGTTCCAGACTTGAAGGAAAAATTATTAGAGATCACTATGCTGCAGGAACTGCCAACCCTCATTTCTGTGGGGAAAATACTTTTTTTCCCCTGCCAACCTTCTTTCTTTATATCAAAATAGTGTTTATTTTTATAAAGGGAAATGCTTAAATTTAGTTGGACTGTAAAACTGGCTTCAAAAAGAGTAAGACAAATACAGAGTGGAAAAAAACCACTAAGAGCTGCTAAAAAGCTCTAAACAGAGCTTCAAGTGCAATTTCTGGATAGAGCGGGGAGAATAGAGCACAGAAGTGCAAGTCTGTTCCTGCCTCTGAGCTTCCAACCATACCATGATACCTGTGCTTGTCCCCAGGCAGCTGCTGCTGCTGCTGTCAGAGCCTGGCAAGGCAGACCTCTGGTTTGACAGAGGACAGACATCATTGCCGTACCCTGGTAAATGGGAAACAAGGTGTTCCTTGTTGCAAGGAAAGTCCAGGTGCACCGTGTCACGGTCCTGCCTGCATCAGCACTCCCCCTGAGGATTCCTCCTGCACACTTGGCTTTCAGTTGGTAAAGCTGTTAGCGCTGAGCACCTTCCCAGGGAGCATCCTGCTTTCCCTGCAGAGAAGCTGCTGCCTGGGAATGCTCTTTGTGGCTGTGGTCACATCTGTGGTGGCTCAAGGTGGATGTTTTCCAATTCCTCATCCCTGCATGAGACAGGAGGGTATAGGAAGTGCTTCTGTGCGGGGAAAGAGATACACAATCCTCCAGGCCTTCAGAAGGATCCTCAGAGAGGTTTACATTTGAAACACCAGTGTAAAACTGCATCAGATCAAATAGTTGTAATTATAGCAAGCATATGAGACAAAACCCATTGTCATTTTCTCTCTCTAGGGACTCCACACTTTTTGTTTGAGCTCTATTATTGGTGAAGTATGAAGTCTAAAATTATAATAATTAAAATTATTATAAAATCTTGGGGACTGTAATTTTTTTTAATAGCTGGGAACAGCCTGTTCATTACTGAACCAAAGATTTGGCTTTAAATTCACATCAGTTTAAAAGATAGCAGGAGGGGGAGTGTGTTGGTGTGAATGCAGTGAGCATGCCTGAGGGCTGGGTCCCCTTTTACCTCTCTCAGGTATCAAGAGGAAGGGAGCTGTGGTGAAGGACAGTCCTGAACAATGGTCTGGAAATGTCAGTGGTTGACCTTCTGGGAGCCTGCTGGTGACTTCTACTTTGTAAACACGAAGTGGATGGCTCCCGCAGCCCAAGCTGGCATGTGGGAACAGGCAATACATTATTTTCATTTTCTGGAAAGTGAGGCTGAGGGTGAAAAATTGAAGACAGTTGATGTCACTGGAGGCATCAGCAATTGGAGCACAGGAGCCCTTAATGTCAAATGCACCTTCACTGTGTTACTTGACATTGTGTGTTTTATGCTAGTACTGCTTCTTGCTGCAAAGTCCCATTCCGTTCTCTTGGCAGAAGGTGGGGTGTCTCTTGCTGGGGCAGCAGCCTCTGCCAAATGTGGTAGCAAATCTCCACGAGTTGACTCTGAACTTTGTAGGTTGCCAGGGCTCAACTGGGTAGCTCAAAGAGAGAACATATTGAATGCCTGATATTCAAAATACTTTTCATTTTCAGATTGGTGCGACTTCTGGGATGAAATGGAGCCAAAATGTTAACTGTGTCAGTTCTGTGTCAGAAACAATTGAAAGCTGAGATGAGTGTTGGCTTTGGGCACCCACCCAAAGCTGTGGGAGAGAGGAGGAAATCTATACCATAGAATTCAAAGAGCCCATATGTCTCATCTAGGACTCGGTGTCTGTCCTTTGCTGGATCAGGCACACCTCTGTGAAGAAGCGACTAGGTAGCAACAAGGGGATGGAGGGGAAGGGGAAGAGAAAGGAAAGGGAATCAGAGAAACATTGATAAATTCTATTTAGTGAATAATATAATACATGTAGCAGCACAATGGCCTTTTCTACAGGCAGATTATCCCAGCCAGAGTCTTGGCTATATTAAAAAGAGGGGGAAAAATAGAGCACCGAAGAAAAGGAAAGGCGGGCTGTACAGCAGCAATCAATGCTGCCCTTTGTGCTGCCTGACATTTGAGGGACTTGTTATCAACGACTGCTGGCTGCTTTATCTAAATGTATCTCCCCAGCTGCCAGGCCCAGCGCTGATAGGCAGTGGGACGTGCTGATGGCCCCAGCTGATACCGTGGCTGCCCAATTCACCCGCCAACCTTGCTGCCAGGGGCAGGATGGCTTCTGTCACATCACTGGCACGCTGCATCTACTCCCAAAGGGGGAGAAGGGCAATTTCTCCCTTCCCCCCTCCTCCCCATGCTTACCAGCCGCTTTTTTGTCTTTTTAAAGAAGAAAGAAGGAAAAAGAAACAGTCCGAACAGGACCAAAATTTAAAAAGAAAAATAATTAAGAAACTTGGGATGAGGAAGGGATGTTTTGGGGAATGGAAAATTTACTTTTTTTTTTTATTTGTCCTATAACAGCTCTGTCATCTGCTGCTCTGGCAGAAATTCCCATATATGTGCTTGCCTTCTCTCTCCTGCTTTACTGAAAAAGAGTGATGAGAATAATCTAGTGCTTGGCTGCTAGGTTGTCTCTTAGTATGAAAAATGCCTGTCTAATATTTTTTGTTTGTACAACATATATACTTGTGTCTATGTAATGCAAAGGGCTGTATGCACAAGTTTGCCTACAATTATTATTATTTTTTATGACTGTAAGATGATGAAAGGGTATAACATGTTAGCTTGTGGCATCTCCTAAATCCTGGAGGGTGTATATATTTAAAAAGAAATAAAAGTGTTGCAGTCCACTTCCATCCAGAAACTATCTGATCTTAGGTGTAGATGCTGCTTAATGCCAACTTAATTATTCTTAAAGTGTAGCCAGTTATTGACGTGTTCTAAAGTACAAAAGCTCTGAATTTGTGTGGCCTCTTATTCCATGAGACAGCTTAAATTATTTCCTTTACAGCTAAAAAGGTTTTGAGGTCTGTGTGGAAATGTCAGCTCATAGGTTTGCAAGTATATTTACTCTTGCTGAGTGTTAATGAAGCCATTAAAAATGCAGTATGGCAAAGCTGAAGGATTTCTTAAAAATGACCATTTTCTGATGTCTGTGACTCCTTCTGGTGAAGCATTTGGAAAACAAAATAATCTAGAAGCACAATAATACAGGGTACTCTATTAACTGATTTACTTTTAATGATTCCTTGCCAAAATCTGAAAGTAATTAGAGCTCTCAAAAAGCAGATGATTCCAAGAGAATAAATTCTTATCTCTCTCATGTTCAGCTATCTTATTTTAATGTGTGCACATTGCTACCTTGACCATAGCTGGAATATATTTCATGTGCACGTAGTGAAAACTAATGTTGGCAGTGCGTTTTGAGGAAATTCAGGCCTATTTCAAGCATAATTTTCTTCTGCAATCACTTACAGTTACTTGCATCAAAAAACCAAGGAGGAGAAAAGTGAGCATGCATGAGGGGGTGTTGCAGACCATAAAAATCCCTCAGGAGAGCCAGAGCCAAAGCCCAGGTACCAATATATACAGCCCAGGTACCTGTTCAACAGAAGATTAGCAAGATATTAATAGAGTACAAGATTTGCCTTTGAAAAATGGCACATTTGAATGTCAGCACTTCAAATGTCTAGGCTGAATGTGGAAAATGGTGAGGGATCTTTGATAAAGCTCTGGCTGAGAAAGCATCATGGTAAGAATTTAGTTCACAGGTCAGAGCTGGACACTGTCACTCACCTCTACAGATCCCAGTTTTGGCTGGGTCATGGAATTCTTTGTGAAGCCAGTGCTACTGTTCTGTATAAGAAATAGGAACAATTTCACTATGCAGTATGGAGTGATCTTAAATGGAAGCTGTTCTGCCTAGCTTCCTTCATAAGTTATCCAAAATATAGCAGAAGTGCCTTTAATAAATAAGTACTGTCTAGCACTGGGTGCCTTTGCCTTTCTGCCTGACAGCACTGAGCAAGGGGAGAGCATTTCCACACCTCCTGTTACTACTCAGCCTTTTGCAGGTGCAGGCAGCACAGCTCATAGAGCACAAGCTCAATGTGCACATAGCATAACCTTCCTGAATATTTCTCTTTCTGTGACACTAGGAAGCCAATTCCTCCCAAGAGCATGTTTATATCAATCTAAAATTCATTTCAGCTGAAATATTTATGATTTTGTGGGGGAGAGGCAGGAGGTCTGGGTGTTGAGTGTGGTCAGATCAAGTTAGCTTCAGCTGGCAAGGTTGACACAAGTAGTAATCTCCTGTACCTAAATGAGCATTTATTCCAAGCCCTTTACTTAATGCTGTAACATAATTCATTAGGACAGCCTTAATGAGCTGGTAATTAGTCTGGTGGGAGGGGGGTGAGGAGGGGAAGTAGAAATGCTAGACAGAGAGAAAGTCAGTAGTCTGGGACATCTTAAAGAGCCGTGAGGGAGCCTTTTGTCAACAAAATGGATCAGGCTTGCAGGCAGTAAAACTTTCAGATGACCTTCGTGTCAAAATATTAGGCAGCCAGTGTCATAAAATTTGTATCAAAGATGTGGTGTTTTTTTTTGTTTTTTTTTTTTTTTTTTTTTTTTTTTTGTTACAAGACAAATATCACCTCTATGTGGCATAAGTGGGGGATGGGGTAAGGCGAATGGCATCAAATATCACAAACTTCTGCTTAGTCTGAGCATAATGTCAATAGCAGCTCATCTTTGTTCTGATGGTTTTAAGTGCTTGATTTTTCTTTTTAGGGGGTGGGGGGAAATAAAATATATACCAGAGTATACATGCTAAAGATAGCTATTGAGATGGTGACATTTTCACTTGTAAAACTCAGGAAAATTACTTAGATGTTTATAATTTATGGCAAAAACTAGATGTTAATATTGCTCTGTGATTTAGAAGACAGATGTGGTATAATAAATACATCAAAGACAACAGCTCATTTCTGCAGGAGTGAAGCATCAAAACAGTTGGCCATTTAAGTGCTTTTTCTTCTGTAAAGTCTTCATTTCCAAGGTTAAATTTTGACATGAAATTAGAGGGTGAAGGGATGGCTGTTTTCCACAAGGCGAGGAAATGATTACTCAAAGTATCCACTTGTTTTGCATTGAGCTTGTCTTTAAGTTCCTTTCCTTTCTGTCTCCTATCTAACAAGCCCCAGAGCAGTGGGACTTCTGTAACTTGGATAAGTAGTAGAATGCTGATAAGGCATCGCTTGAGTTGATCCATAGGAATGTGCAAGCAGAAATAACCAGGGTAAATAGCCAACATAATAAAGGCAAAAAGTAAGGTAGCAGAAGGATGGAAAAATTGACTTACTGATCTGTCATGGGGTTAACTATTTCTTTCTCTGCCATCACATCACACGATGCAGAAATGACATGCTCTTCTTTCTCTGCCTGCTGTCTTTCAACTGTATTTCCCCCTTGACTACCTGAACGATTTATCCCTTGTAAACCATTTATCCCTTGTAAACAGCCATTGCAGGTGATCTGCTGGCAGCCAGGCCACTGCTGAGAGCCCAGATCTTCCCCCAAGAAATGGCCATGACAGGTGACCACAGAGCTTGAATAAGGAAAAGCCAGTGCTGGGCTTAATGGACATCTAACCTAGCCAGTCACCAGCTTGTGATTGGGTGTCATTGCTCAGAATTTCAACTGATATCACATTAAGTATTTCTTATGTGGCTGGAAGTATCAGGACTGATCCTCAGATTTCCAGGTCCCAGTAATTTCCCACCTCTTTGGCATGCCAAGCAGACTTGCCTGTGGCCAGTTAGTGGCATAGGCTGGAGACTGGCTAGGTCTGTGCCCATGTGCAAAGGCCACATGGGACTGGCTGCCTCAGGGATCTACAGTTTACTGGGCTTTCCCTTATGGATCTGAAGGCAATCTTTCCCACATAAAATGTGAAATGTAAAGATAAATTTAAACAAGGATGAGATGATGCTTGACTTCTTCTCATAGACCAGAGCAGAACAGGAAGTTTTACATGGACTTGTTTAACCCCGTGTGATTTCACCCTCCTCTTTTATCCATTGTGTGAAAAAGAAAACACTTTGGACTTTCTTTTACTCCCCTCTACTTTAATTATTCTTAAGTACTTTGCTAGTGTTACACTGCTCTGTCAGAACTGAATATGGATCACAATCACTTCTGGAGGACAAATTCTTGAGTTAATAAATGAAGTCCTTTTTTAAATTTATTTTTAAAGCCAACAGAAAGTATAGAGATGCTGTAAAATACAGTGTAACATACAGGCATACATTCAGGAAGATTCCAGGTGGGGCAAAATATTGGTGTTGCCCTCCATTGAATCTTACTTTCTGGCTATGTTAAACCTACCAATGAAACTTTATTCTATGTCTCCTTGCTATTTTTTTTTCTTTCTTATTTTCTTCTTTTTCACAGCTGCTTAAAGAAGAGACAATTTCCTTCACCCTTTAACGTATTCAGGATACTCTAGTCCAACCAATAAAATGCCAAAGCTCAGAAATGAAACTGGATCTGTTCATAGGGTGCAGTGCAATGTTTCTGATACACAAAAAACCTATGGCAGGACCCCCAAAAGTATCTTTAAAAAGTGCTTTTTTCAGCACAGTTGAGACTTGTAATGTTCTATCACATAGATAACTGATGAGGCTGTAATCTCTGCTTAGCTCTCCTTATTAGAAGGCTTAGGCTTTTTCTTACATTCCTTTTTTTTTTTTTTTCCTTTTTTTGTTTTTTCTTTAATTTGTTTTTCTTGTTTTATGGAATATGTTTACTTTTATTCCCCAAATCTTGATTTTGGGAAATTGATTGAAATTTTCTCTGCTGGGTGCCTGCTGCAGAATGAAGTGCATCATTCTCAGGAAAAACAAATTTTAGCATGTAATTTTCCCTTAACCTTAGGGTTAAGGGAAAATTACATGCTAAATTCTGGCATCTTTTCTTTTCAAAGACCAGCCAAGACTGAAAGACAGTATTTTAAGATGGGTCTTACATTGTTTTTAGAGGGATATCTTCTGCGCCTTTCCCTCTGCTTTGACAAATTTAGCCAAATTCTTCTGGTTTTGAAAATCTGCAGCATGTATACATTCAATAAACATTTCTCAGGTGACAGGAAGATGTCTTAAGGAGAGGAAAAATAAAGTTAGAGGGCAGAGGAAGGCTGAGAGAAGAGCTCAAAGGAACTGAAATGCTGCTGGGAAGGGGGCTGGGGCAGCACATGTGGGATCATGCAGGTTTTGAAGAATACACAGGGGATGGAGCTGTGGACCCGGCTTGCCAGACAGGAATTAATTGCCTGTGTTTAAGTGCCTGAGGAATGAAGGAAGGAAGGACCTTGGTGAACATAGAGGGATTGTGAGGGAGAGGTTGGATAGATAAGAGCAGATGGTCTTATGGAGTGTCAGTAAACACAGTTATCTCTGTCCATCACTACAAATGCCTTCCTCCCTGCTCCAGAATACCTGGAAAAGCACCTCAGGTCCTTGAGTTTCAGGATTTGTCTACTACCAGCAAATAGCCATGGCATTGATTGACAAAGCTTTCCACCCCCTCTGAAAAATCAAATTGAGTCCCAAATTAGTGGTTTCTTTTAGCTTAATATCCCTGTGACTTGTCTCTATGTACCATGGAAGTAAATTAACTGTGAATTAGTGCCAGAGCCATAAGGAACTCACACGGAAGTTAATAGTTCTGTCTTCATAGCAGGGACTGAATAATGTGCAGCAAAATAAGAGCTAGGCGAGTACATAGAAGAATACAAACAAAATATTGTAGACATGTGGTCTGTGCTGAGGCAAGAGTTCCCAAGGCAAAATATACGATTATGTAATTTAGAGTGGTAACCTAATGCAGTGGCAGTGAGGAAAGGCTCTGCAGGCATCCTTCATTCTGCTGTGTCCTAACTCTTCTTTGCCCCTGAATAATGATCTTTCAGTTACCCATTTTGTGAGATATATTTGTCATTGCACTTTCCCCCTACCTCCTGCACAGTGTTGAGTGTCAGAATTCACTGTACACCACCCCTCAGTAGCAATGTTATTTTTCTTGCTCTGGAAATGCCAAAGCTAAATTTGCCCACATAACCACAACTCTGGTCCCCTGTGTAAACACATTACAAGACAGTCTTTAATTACATGAGTTTACATTTATTTATTTTTTCTCTGCTGCATGATGCTCAGAGGCATCTGGGCATATCATTCAAAGTGTGGCCCAGGCCTTATTTACCTCATATCATCCAAAGAGTGTGCTGAATACAAAATTACTGATTCACTCCTGGGAGTTTCAGCTGTGCTTTCAGCAGAACGTTTTGAGTACTTAATAGACACATGTGGATTCAAATTCACAGCACCCCTGTGAGGCAAGAAGGTGACAGTATTCCCATTTTACAGATGGGGAGCTGAGTCACAGGGAGATTAAGGTCAAAGGACCCACTGATTTTGGGGCCCCAGTTTGATGTTTCAGAGTACTTAGTGTTTTTATAGCTCAATATATGTTCAAAGCACAGCTCCCAGAGACTTCAATTACAGCTTCCAGCACTCAGCACTTTGCAAATCAGCCCCCAGGGTTTCAAGTCAGGCATCCAGAAAATGAGGAACACACAGTTAGTGACCACCTGTGGTTTATAACTTGGCCAAATGTGTGTGGGTTTTCATGGTAATAGCAAAAGGCACCTCTCTTATTCCTGGATGATGCTTTTCTCTCTAAGTCAAGCCAACTGGTCCCTGCAGTAAAATATAGAGTGCTGCTGAGGTCTCTCAGTGGAGCAGTCCTGCACCCTCTGGAGGAGAAATGCAAGGGGACCACTGTCTTAATTAGCAAAACAATACTGCTCTCTTTCATGCAGTTGGTGGCAAACAGCTGAAATCTCCTTTGTTCAAGTTTTAACATGGCTTTTCGATTTCTAAGACACAGCGACTTGCCTTCAAAGTCTTAAGTCTCAAAAGACAAACTGTGAAAAGTTATGGGAGGTAAAAGTGTGGCCTTAGACTGGGAGGTAGTGGGCATCATACTGCAGGGGTTGATGTCTGGTCTGCTTCCAGTGCTCTCTAGCTATATCCGGAAAGCGAGGGGGTGATACACTGAGGACAGTGCTCTGCTTCTGCATAGTATTGGTGTGGGGAAAGGAGTACTTTCAGCTGTGCTCAGTCTGGAACAAATTATGACAGTCTGATGAAACCGCTGGAAATGATAATTTTAATGGAGACCTCCCTGGTAGACCACAATTATAGCTATGCAAGTGGTTTTAATAAAAAAATAAAAAAAGAAAATAAAATTGAGTAACATTTTATGCTGAAATGCCCAGGCATGGGTCACTGCCTTTAATAGTATTAACAATAGAAAGATAACGGTGAGCATGGGAGGGAGGATGCATTTTATGAATCAAATAATAAATATGATTTATTTCCTTAAAATACAGTGAGGTGAAACTGAATTAATATCAGGATTTTATCTACATTCCACACCTTGTTCTCTGTGCTGGTAGATGCTTATTAATGAATAAGGTGAAACAGATGATGAAATGAGTTGCAGATTGCTTCAATTTCACAAGGAAATACTTGAAATATCAACATATAGAATTGTCTAATTTGGGATGAGCTCTGGTGTGGGGAGAACAGAAAGCATAATGCACTGATGGGTGCAGGTGGTTTGGACTGAGAGGAAAACTTTTGAGAATTGGTCCTTAGAAACTTGTGAGATCCTGGAAAAACTCAGAAATTATTTCAAAAGAAGTCAGTAGAGCTGGAGGAAAGACACGAGACACTAGGAATGGGCAACTAAGAACTTACAAGATCCAGTTTCCTTGGAGGAGCAGCATGTGTGAAGTAATGGCTGCTCTTAATTTGCTGGGTTTCTTGTTTACTTTGAGCTCACAGTGCTGATGATGAGTCTGTTCCTTAGCAGCAGCATACTTTGCTTGTTAGTTTTTCCACTGTTCCACAAAAAAAGTGACAGGGCTTGCTGGTAGGCTGAGTCAGATCTCAAGGCAGTGACTCTTCCTGCATTGACAATACTTAGAATCCAACTTGTATGTTCACACTTGTCATTACCATCACAGGCCTTTCAAGGCACAATGGACTCTCCAGCACCATATTTATTATCATAAAAGATTGATTATGAGGAGGAAAACTTAGCCCTCAGAGAAAGCAGTAGACAGATTTCTCCCTATTGTTTCCAAATAATTCCCCTTTTTGTCTCCAACTTGGAAGGAATGTTCTGAAGAACAACATGTGAGACCATCCCTTAAAATGATGGAAAAAGAGAAAATATAACCTCAAGAAATGGAACAAGGAAGAAAACATCTCCCTTGCCTCAGCTCAGCTGAATCCTGCTCACCTTTTGTGAGCAGCTACCTGAAATTTTTTGCCCTGGGTAGACATGCAGAATTTGTTCCCTGGCAACATTCAGAGGACTTGGAAGAGAGGCAGCCAATACCTGAAGGAAATAAACCCAAGCAAAATCAACTTTTTAGCCTCTTTTAACAACAGTCCTTTACAGGTTGCCTTTAATAGGCTTCCACTTATGACATTAATATTTGAGCTTTTTTTTTGTATAATCTCTGCATGTAGGCTGATGCAAGACAATGAGTGCCTGAAAAATACAGAGGCTAATTACAGCAGTGTGAAAGTAAAATAATGAGAATGTGACTGATAAGCAGTTAAATAATGGACTAACAAGCAAGATGTCTGTAGTCCATCAAAGGGCTAATGAAGGTCTCTATGTCCTCTGCTATTGCCTGAGGAGAATGTACAGATGGAAAATATCCATACCCAGAAATGGCATGTAAAGATATACACCATGTAGTAACTGCATGGTGATATAATGACTGGATTCAGTGAGTGCTTAACCTACGGATAAAGTAATTAAAGTGCACACTAGATGCTGATGACCAAAAGGGACATGCTTGAAACAAATGTTTACAAAGAAGGTGGTGCTTGGTTTCACGTGCCCCACTGAGCTGGGCTTGCAGCCTGCAGTGCTGCACTGGTTTCAGTGGCCCAGGAAGGTGGCACAGCAACACTGAGGTGGACTGGTGCCTGGGGGTGGCTGTCTTGGGAACAGGAAATTGGGCTGCTGCTCTTAGAGTTAATGGGGGCATCTGGCTCACATGCTCAAGTGCAACCCCTCATGTGTCACAGTAATGCAAGACAACCTTTGCGGATAACAGCTCTGTGAACTTTGATGTCTCTGCTGTATTCTCAACCTCTGTCGGACTGACTGACTTTTCTTAGTAAACATACAAATTCTGACCCTTTGGGGTGACCTGTTTCAGAGAGGGAAATTGGGGAGCTAAGCACCCTGGCAGGCTCAGAAAATGTCAAGAAAACAAAAGCACAAACAAGCAAACCCATGACCAGAAAAGATTAATAAAAAAAAGACATTTTGGCCATTTGGTCATAAATAGTGCTGTTCAATAGCACAAGAAATCATGCAGGCTGTGCAGGGAGACATAAAACCACTGAATTATGTATTAATATGTCATATAAAAGGAAAAAGTACTAAAGAAATACTGTTGGAAAAATAAATAAAACCACCATTAAAAGTGAACATGTCCCATTTGGTCAGTTATGCCAAACATAAAACAACAGAAAGTGCCATTTGGAAGTTAACAACACTTTTAATTTTACTATTGACTTTTCCATTATAAACCATACAAAGGTGTGGTTAGACCATAGGCTGAGGAATTGATTTTATGTCTGTGCTCATCTAAATCAGTAGGCTTTCAAAATATGTATCTAGACCAGTATCTCTCTGTATATATGTAAGAAAGAAGAGAGGAAGAAAGAGTTGGAAAGCTAAGGTTGTGCGAGCTGGCCAATGCTAAAATGTTACCCTCTCAAAGGGACTGCTTGGGTAAAAGGAGCCAGAACTCAAATCTGCTGGTGGTGGCCACAAAAGCAGTCCTCTCCAGATATTTGGTCTGCAGAGGTGGGATGTTTGAATACATGGAAAAGCCATGTCCTTCTAGCAACAGCCCAGACTGTCAAGCACAGTGGAGACACTGTTCAAAGGCACCTGGGGGAACGGTGTGGCCTCACTCAGGTTTCAGCTTTAATTCCACTCTATCCCTCAAATGTCTCTGGTTTTAATGTGAGATGACAAGCGCCGTGGCAGGCCAACCTTGTGGAATCAGCCATGGAAAAGTGATCGGATCTGGGAAAGGGGCTGCCCACATCTACACAGCTGGGCCTGCGCATGGCACCAGGACTGCCCATTTGTCCATGCAGGAGGGCAGCTGGGGGTGGCTGTGAAGTGTATCCATGAGGTCTAGGCAGCTCAGGGGTGGACAGTGCTTTGGGCCCATTAACCCTTGTGAGCCTCTCCCTGCTATGGAGGGCAGGGCCACGGCTGGCTAAGGAGCCTCCCTGCAAGGATCACTTGTCTTGCACATACACCTCGGGGAGGGATTACAATGAAAACAAAAATAGGGATGGAGAAAACAATTTGCTGGCAGAAAGCACAAACGACGTGGAAACTGCTGGGCTTCTGCTTCATTAAATACACTGGCCTGACAGAACTGTATTGCAGATATCCTTCCAATGGATTTTGAACAGCAAAATCTCTTTTGGTCAACTCCACTGCTCCTTGCTTGCTCTTCTCAGCACACCTGCCATGGTGCTGGTACATCTTTGGTGGGAGAGAAGAGGCTGGGCGCAGAGGCAGGGACAGCGGGGCTGGGCACAGTGCTCCAACACCTGCCTGCTCTCCCCTTTCCCTGTGCTTTCTGCACTGGGGGAAGGCTCCAGACCAACATCTGACAAGAGGCAACAAAACCTGCCAAGGCTCATCCTTCCTCTTGGGTCATGGGGTGCCTGCGCAATGCTCCACAGTTCCACGCTGTCACCTCTGCAGAGGGAGAAGGGCCTGGCTGGGCTGTGGCTTCAGTGTGTGGATTTTCAAAGATGGTGCTGCAGGGTCACTTTCATCAGAGCCCGTCTCCAGCATCAAGAAAACATGGAGCTTTGGTTTTGTTTTGTTGTAATTTATAGTCCTGGGACAGTGTTACAGAGCATAAGAGGGGAGAGAAAGAAAAAATAGGAGGCAAGTAAGTCAATAATCACAATTAATCTGAAGGTCTAATGGCCTGCCTTCCTGCTGTAATTTACCATATGCTCTAGTACTTGTGTGAGGATCTCTGGCTCATATGTTGTTAGTTTATGTAAGTGTGCACAGACCTTTGGCAAATTTGTATTTTTATTATGTAGAAGCTACTATTTAACTTTCTTGTTGTGGGTATGTTGTAGCATATGTTAGTGTTTATGTTGCAGGGAAAATGAATCTCTTGACTAGAAAATATCTTCTTCTACTATTCTAGTGATTTGTTATTTTGACCTTTTTTGTAATGATGTTTTGTCAATAGCAAAGCTGAGTGGGATGGACCAGGTAAAGGCTAGTCATTTGTGTATGACACACATGGTATATTGTTTCTTTTGGGTTCTTGAGGGGATAATCACATCTAGATATGATTCAGAAGGTCAACCTGAATTGGAGGGAAATGATTTCTCAGAAGTGGGTATGAAATAGGATGTAGTTTGTTTTTCCTTTTTTTTCCCCTTCCACTTTAAGTTGGAAAAACCGATGTATGACAGAGATGCTATGGCTTTTTTTCTTAGTTTTCTGTGTATATATGTTACCCTCAGCAAATTTTTTTCAGGACAATTTTATTTTTAGCTTTTTCATTGAAGAATCTTCAATGTTTTCAGTGGGAAATATGTTTACATCATTGATATCGGTTTTCTTCAGGGCCACTAAATAGGATCACACAATATGTTATTAATGGACCAGGGCCAATATGACATGCTGTGATTTTCCCCAATTAGTGAGAAAAAAATGCCTTAATGCTAGCAGAAGTTTGAAGTGCTACAAAATTTGGGGTCTATTTTTTCCCCAAAAGCCTGTGTGAGAAATGGAAAATCTCCTCTGAGCTCCATGGTACTTGGATTTGGCATAAAGCTTAAGCCAGCCCTAATGGCTGGCATGCAGCCAAAGAAAGAAGGAAGTCCCTTGCTCCTCTTGTGTCCTGAGACTGAAGTGTGTCCTCTGCAGTCCCATGACTGGAGCGATTTGGCTCAGCTTGGAGTAGCTCTCTGACACTGCTCCCATGTCTGGAAAAGACATCTGCATGCTAAAGGAGAGAGTGGGAGAGGTCTGCCTTTTGCCTTGGTTCTCACTGATTTCATTTTACATCATTCCCATGTGCTCTGACCCTTGGTTTGTTTTTGGAAATATCTCTCCTGTATTCACAGAGAAGTCTGATTTCATTATCTGGAGTCCTGTGACTTTGTATGCTGTGTTCAGGTCAGATTCAGTAATTATTGTCTGTAAGTTAATAGCTATGGGTTTTTATGACCTCATGTGATATCTCAGGCAGTGCATTTGAATTTATAATGAACAGTGATAAAAGGTGCTTTTGCCTGTGTGACTATTTGCTTCTGCACTTGAAGCACCATGAGTGTTGTTGCCTGTGAGTACCATACAAACCAGATCAGGAAAAAGTGGGGAAACCTTTTCAGTTCAGACATGAAATTTCCTTGGACTCTATGTCTGTATGTGAAATTTTCCCTTTATTTCATGCAACCTAGCTTTGACTGCAACATAGATGTGTGCATCTTAAGCTATGCTTTCTGTCTTGAAAATAATGGGACATATTGGGATGAGCATCCAAAATAATTGCTACTACGAAGGTCAGAAAAGAAATGGTTGAAATATGCTTTTAAGCTTGGTGTGACAGTATTTAGAGAAACTAATGTTACCTGAATCTCTACAAGTCATGTGTTTCAGAACTGCTGAACATAGTATGAAAAGACCCTGACACTTGATGATTTATAGCACTACAGTGTTTCTGTACAAGCTACAGCCCAATATCTACCAAGTACAGAACATGACCTGGGCAACAGGGAACCAAAACCTCATTTAGTTATATAGAAGCCTAAATTGAACAGTGATTGAAAAATCAACAGGATCTTGAAATGAGTCTTGTAGCCAGCTCAGTAGCAAGTGAAAGATTTTGGATATGAAGTGTGTGTTTTTGACCAGGTTTAGACTATGCTGAAGCTGGGACAGCTGGATTATGTCAGCTCCCATTCTAGGGAAGCCTGAGAGAAAAGACGTGTCCATAAACTGGTAACTGTCCCTTTTTCCATTTTTAGCTGTTTTTTGTCTTTGTATTCATCAGAACATCCGGAATAGGTTTTTGTTCCTTTCCAGAGTGTTTAACTGTAGCCACCCCTTCAGTGCTTTCTACTGTGATATCAGCAAACACAAACATTACTTCCAAATAATTTGCCAAAAATGGCAAGAAAACAGCAAATTTAAAGTTCTCTGGCATAAAGCCATACATAGGGATTCTCATTAGCTAATACTTGCTGGGTTTTGGTTTTCTTCCCCTGTAAGTGAAAATTTCTTGACCCACTGAAAACAGGATGTCACATACTTCCCTGACATGTAATGGAAATATTGACATGAACTCTCTGTGTTTGATGGGCAAAAATACATGGGGGAAGTATCTGTACATCTGCAACAACTTTTTGTATGGTGCATGACTAGCTTTCATTCATGTTGTGAAAGTGTGATAGTAAACAGGAGGCTTGAATATTTTGCTACAAGGGTTTTCCTACAGCTTTGCTTTTTCTTACTTAGGTGCTTTCTGGCACGCAGCACAAAGAAGGATGTTTACCTAGGAAACACTAGGTTATTTTGCGAGTAAAATACTGAGGAAAAAGATCACATCTTCACTGTGGAAACTGCACTGTTCAGTCTCCAGTGTCTTTTAAGTATTTACCAGATGCTGCAAGGGAACAGCTTTTAATAATGCACATATTAATCCAGCGTGCTCAGCCTGTTCCTCTTGGATATGCGTCAGCACGTTCTGAGTGTATCCCCCAAATTGGAGCCACACACCTTCAAGCTGTCTTAATTAGGGCTTGAGGGCTTGGCTCCTACCTGGATTTCTAGGATTGTTTTCTTGTGGCATGGAGTTTTTTCAGGACCGCTTTATAAGCTGAGATCCTAGAAACATGGAGTTTTGTTTTCTTAACATCTGCAGCCCAGCGTTCTTCATTACCAGATCTGTTAGCTTTCCTACACAAAAAAATGGTGTCCCGCAGTATAAACCAATGCCTTCTGATCTCTCTCTGCTGCCTGACATCTCCCACTTTCCCTTGCCCTATCCTTTTCTTCAAAGCTCTTGGAGGAAAATGTTTCTTTATAATTTTGTTCCTCCTAGTCAGGGTCAGTGATGCTGCTGATAGTCCTGAGCAATCTATTCTGAGACAGAGATGTAGACACTACTCAAAATCAAAAAAAAAAAGAGGAAAGAAATGGAGGGCAAGGAGTTATAGCTAATATACAAAAATTCTGTGATCTCAAAGAAAATTCACAAGCTGCACCTTGATTCCTTGATCCATGGCAGAGATATTTATCCTGTGTCTACACCACAGTAACTATGTTTTTTCAGAGAGCTATATTTGTTGACAGATTATTCTATGCTTTGTAAGCACATACTGAAGAGGTTTTGGGTTGTTCTGAACAACCAGCCACATCAACAAACCAAACTGTTACACAGATCTCTACTTCTGTGAAAATATATCACTTGCTAGTACGACCTACTAGGCGTCATTTAAGGCAGTTAAAATCTTCCCATATAAAATTTATTCTGTGCAAAATCCAACTTTCTATGGAACACAATGCATTTCAATTGTAACACATTGTTCCTACTTAGTCTAGCAGTAAAACCATTTCACTGGCTGGAAACAGCTTTCTTTAACATCTTTAAATCAGAAAGATCTGAAGTTGACAAAGTGTTTGTGGCATCTCTTGTTTCTTGCTATTTTTCTTGATAACTAGGCTCTGGGGAAAAGTCTTCAAATCCTTAAACAAGCTGAAGAAAATAATTCCCTCTGATTTGCACTCCTCAGTGGAATCTCTTCACTGCTAGCTCCATAGCTGGCAGTGGATGAGCCACACAGAGGGCATCAAGAACTGCTCTGTTTGCAGGAAGGGCACTCACTAGGGAAAAAGCTCTGTGGTTGCACTGGCTGGAGGAAGGATATTTGTCTCCTTGATGAAGCTTCATTGGCTTGAGCAAAGGTATATGTTTATTTCCAGAAAAACCTGGAAGGATGCCTGGTCTGATAAAAAAAAAAAAAAGCCTTCCAGATTCTTTCTTTTTCAGAAAGGTTTCTTTCCTTTCCAAGGGAAAAACTGAGGGATCCATATAGTTGATGCTTGACACTTTACACAGAAGTGTCAGACACTATCAGCTCTTCACTCTCCAAGAATAAGTGTAACTGCTATGATTTAGCACAATGTCGCTAAATGTTCCTATTTTTCCTTTTTATGATTCATCTAAACATTCATACCAAATTTGCTACCATGAACTCTGAATATAAGTTTGGTTATGGGCCAGATAAGTACAGCACATATAGCCACTAGGAAACTTCTAATACAAAACACTTGTTTAACTCCTTACTCCACTTGTGCTATTAGAAAAAAAGAATCACAGTAATATTTTGCATCATGGCTGAACCTGACAACCAAGGATCTTCAAGCATTTATGAAGTACCTAGATTTACTCTATAGCTCGCCAGGTATCTGAGTTTTTCCAATTTGTATAAGATCACAGTGAGTAATTCCTTTTATAGAATTGAGCTTTTTCTCATTGTGATGAGTCCAGCCCAGCACTTCATCCACTTGCTGGGTGTGTCTTATCTAAAGAATTACTGCTGAGCAATCTTTGATCTTCATATCAATCCTGGTCTTTATACTGATCATCTTTACTCAGTGCATGGTAAGACCCTGGAACAAGTTTCCCAGAGAAGTTGTGGATGCCCCGTTCCTGGAATTGTTGAGGGCCAGATTGGATGGGACCCTGAGAAACCTGATCTAGTGGGTAGAATCTCTGTCTGTGGTGGAGAAGTTGAAACTAGATGACCTTTAAGATCCCTTCCAATTTATCCATGCTATGATTCTGTGAATATTTGCCTAAAATTTGCCTGAAAATTTAGGGTACGTCATGAAAAGGGAATGCAGAAAATGTGCACATTTTGGAGGTATTTGCACAACAATAGTTACAAAACTTGTGTTAAATAACCTGAGACCCAATCATGGTACTCCTTTTTTTTCCTTATATCTTTTAATGCAGCACAGCACCTTTGTGACAGAGGGCTGGAACTGTCTTCAAACTCAAACTTTTGTCATTACATGATAATTCCTCATCTGGTAGAGCTTGAATGAGAACAGATGCCTGCAAAAAATGTAAGGAAAGGAAATGCATGCAAGGAAAGGTTTCAAAATGTTTCTGTGCACATCCAGGGCTAGTGATGTGTTAGGAGTTCTGCAGGCATTCTCCAGGCAACACTCCTGCTCTACTGCTGAGCTGATCCTCTAGCTCTCACTGCTGAAGGATTTCTTTCATGTTACTTCTCTCGTTTTTCATCTAGGGAGAGGCACACTCAAAGGACATCATTAAAAACTCTGGAGCACTTGAACGTTTCTGCGAAAGAACAGATGCCAGTTAGTAACAATACCTCACGCAAACAGTCATATATATGTGTGTGGCCTCGACATGTATCAGAAACCTCTGAAAGCCATTCATACAAATGCTTCTCATTTTTCCTAGAGGCAGAGAACATACTGGCAGTTTAGCTTTTATGAATTGCTTTAAGTTGGAAAGAGTCAATGGGCCAAGCTGCATCGTCCTGTGGGTGGGTAAAGCTTTCTGTGAAAGAAGCACTCACTCTCTTCATTGATTTTTTTTTTTCTTGCAGCATGAATTTGTTCCACTGTCCCTAGCTCACAAGACTCTTTTTCCAATCTCTCTCTCTCTTTCCTATTTCTGTCTTAATTCACTCCTGTCATGATTTATACTAGCAATACAATGTGCAAGACATGAAAATCTATATACCTATCATACCCCTGTCTGAATGCTGGGATATGACATTTCAAAATTTTTTTCCATATACATTTATCATACTTTTTTTTTCAAAAGGAGACATTGTGGATTGAAACAGATTGAAGATGGTCCAACATTTCTGCTATCCTATTTAATGCACTCCATATGTTTCATGGAGTAGAAATGGGGCAGTGTTGTGATTTAACCCCAGCCAGCAGCCAAGCCACAGGCAGCCACTTGCTGCCTCCCCCACCAGTGGGGTCAGGAAGGGAATCAGAAGGATAAAAGATACAGAACTTGTGGGCCAAGATTAAGACAGTTTAATATGGGAAGCAAAAGCCATGCACACAAGCAAAGTAAAACAAGGAATTAATTCACTGCTTCCTGTGGGCAGCCAGGTGTTCAGCCACTTACAGGAGAGCAGGGCTCCATCACATGTAAGAGTGACCTGGGAAGACAAATGCCATCCCCACAAATGTTTCCCCCTTCCTCCTTCTTTTCCCACTATATATACTGAGCATGATGCCATATGATCAGGAATATCCCTTTGGTCAGTTTGGGTCACCTGCCCTGGCTGTGTCCCCACCCAACCAACTTCCCATTCACCCCCAACTTCCTCACCACTGTGGCAGAAAAGCATAGAAGGCCTTGGGTCTGCATAAGCTGTGCTCAGCAATAACAAAAACATCTCTATATTATCAACCCTGTGTTCAGCAGGAATCCAAAACCTAGCCTTGTACTAGCCACTGTGAAGAAAATTAACTCTACCCCAGCTGAAAGCAGCACAAGGAAGCATTGCTCTGTTGCAGTTCTGTGCTCCTTTGGCCAATATTGTGGCGGTAAATATTTTATGATTCTTGTAGAGATTAAGGTAGGTACACTTAGCATGTTATCCATCAGTGGTAATTTGAGGTTTAGTGTCAAAGTAAATTGTTCCTTAGGGAAGAATGAGGATCTGTGCTGGCTTGTACCTGCAACTGACTGATCTTTATCAGCCTTCTGACAGTCCCACAGGGACAACTAGTCATAATTAGCTCATTTAATATTGATTAAATCTTTGGACAATTAATCAGAATAATCAGGGTTCAGTGGTGTTTTAGAGTTCTGAAAATATGTACGTAAGAGCTTGGGATTCCTGAGTGTGCAGACGGAAGCATGAAATTAATGCAGTCCCAGGAACTGCATGCAGTTTTATCTCTTTTGGAGATTTGAAAACTTGTAGAAAGTTTTTAAAGAAATCTTTTTCTTCCTCTCCCTCATCATCACTTCTCTATACAATATGACTCTGGGAGAGGTTGAACATAAATAACAAAACACACTGAGACAAACAGTTCTTAAAGTTTTTCTGCCCAGTCTTAGATCATTCTTCTCTGGTCACACCTACTAGCAAAGTCCTGCCTCCCAGAAGCTGTAAGGCAATGGAGCCTGAAATTAGGTGTTGATCTTATTACTGAAGCCCTTGTGCTCTTTTCCACGCATCCACATACTGGTAGTTACACTTGTTCTTTGTAATTTAATTTTAGACATAAGATAATTTTGTTGGACTAAATGCTTGTGTCTCTTTGTGTGTGTGTGTGTTTGGTTTTTTAAATTTTTTTTCTTAAATAAAACATAAACTGTAGTGTCTAGATGCTAGGCAAGAAAGTCATAATACAAGGACCAGATCTAAATTTGTTGTAAATCCTTTTATACTTTTAATGTCTGTTAAAAATTGTGATAATTTTTGAATGGAAAAACAAACCTTTAATACAGCTGGAATTTAGTCAGAAACAATTTTCACTTATTTTAGTTTTAATTGTTTTCTGTGTGGATCTCCTGAACACAGTAGATATCTATATTTTTTCCCTTAGATATCTGTGTGTTTTAGAAATCAAATTTTTTTCAAGTGTAAATAGGGTTTTGAATTAGGAAAATAAGTCAACCCTTATATTTTAGATTGTCTCTTGCAAGACTTTGTAATGTATGTTTTTCATGAAAGAAATCACCTCCTATTCTCCCCCTTCCCAACTATTTTTTGACTAAGTTCCACTTGGATTGGAAATATTATGAAGAAATAATTTGTGATTTTGCAGGCACTGTGATAGATAATTTAGAAAGAAAAAATCCAGACAACTGATTAATGCTCTAAAAATAAGATATAGCTAAACGCTGAATATCTCCTGGATTTCCATTAATTCTGTTTATATTAGATCTAAGCTTAGTACTAATTATATTAGCAGCAGTAAGTCTAAAATTCAAATAGATAGTAATTTGGAGCAAGTCAATAACTTATTGGAACAAGAGTAATTAGGTGAGTAATTAATTGGATTGCGCTTGAGGTTTTTTTTTCAGTCAAGGTATTTAAACTAAATATGCTGTTCTTTATCCCATCACAACGAATTGTTCACAGAATGTGTATGCTACATTCTGCACTGACATATGGCTTCTACCTCATGCCATTAATAAAGTGGTTAATATCCACAATTAATTAAATACTTTTGGTACACTATCCCCTCTAAGTCAATGAGCAGAACTGGATATAATTTGAAGATTCAGTGAATTCTCCTCTGTGCTTGAATTTTCCTTGGAAGTAGGCAGAGATACCTGGCTTAAGAGGCTGAAGTTTTGTTGAACTTCCTCCACTTTTTGTTTTAAATTACTCTGACATGTAATTAAGAGAGAGGCATTTGTGCATTTTAAGGATTTTAAAATTATTGCCAAAGACATATTATTTGAGATTCATTTAGCCATAGGTCTTATTGTGTGAAAGATTTAAGAGTAACTTTTTAAATAAGAGTCCTAACAATGTATTTAGATTAGATTTAATATGACAGTTATTTGTTCTGCTAACAAAGGTCTCATGGCCTATGAAAAACATGTTATTTGAGGATTAGCACAGATGTAGTAAATTTAGAAATCTTTGATGAAAAGATTGCAAAGCATAATTTGTCATTTGTGATTTCTGCAAATATACTAACATCATTAATGTGACCATTTACTTATAAATTCAGCAGATTTTGTTCAATTCAGAACAGTATAGTTCTGGGGCTACAGCCAACCAAATCAGTTGAGCTTTTTTATACAGTGTTTAAATTATGGCCATTTCAGAACTGTTTGTAGGTGCTGTTACTACAGACATACGGTCACTTTCTTGGTCTGTGAATGGAATAGGTAACTGTGCACTGACTTGGAGACCAGGTACATCAAGTGATGCCTCCCTGCAAAATAAAGGTATCTCAAAACAGATCTCATTTCTGGTACTGTCCAGTAAGAAGGTGTTTGTATATATGCGCATGCATAGTGACTGTATTGCTCAGCTGAAGTGGTCATATGCAGACAGTTGCTACAACTTCCTTGCTCAGCCTGGGGAGTCCCACTTCCCTGCCTCAGTGATATCCGTGCTCGGCAAGGAACACAATGAAGCCTTGGGGGAGCTATCAGTGGTGTGTAGTTCATAATTTTCTATTAAGTGTCTGCTGGGGACAGCCTCTGCCTGTGCTAATTGACAAGGTAAGGCCAAGTGGAACTGTTGGTGGTGTCCCCTTTTGGACTGTGCTAAACTGATCCCCTGTGCTCCTGTTCTCATTTCTTTGGACAATGTGATTTATGATGCAACTTGCTCAGGAGAGGCTGAGAAATTTGATCTCTGAGGCTAATCAGTGAAGGATGCCTTGGCTTGAAGGCTGCTGGAAGGAAAAAAAAAAAGAAAAGACAAAGAAAGAGGATTAACTATGTCTCTTCCAAAAGATCTTTTCATGGAATACTGGGAAATAGAAGGAGTGGGCCCAATGATTTTCTTCTCTGTGTGTATGTGCAATTGTTTTCAGTTGATTGGCTTTTTCGAGAGATGACAGTCAGTATGAAGAAGAATCTGCTTTGCCAGCACTATAGTCTTCTTCTTCTCTTTTAGTATTTTAGGGAGATAAGAGAAAAGCAGACTTCATGGTTATTCTGCTCTGTGTATCCACCCAAACTTGTCCTCTGCTTTCTGCCTCAAATGAAGAGAAACCCTCTTTGCTTCTGCTGGTCAGTTGACTCCTCAGTGACACCCTGACCTATTGTTCTCCTACTATTCCTGCCAATTTCAGGCTCACCAATTTTTTTCTGATGACAGGAGAATTCCCTAGTGTGCTGCAAGGAACTGGACAGGCAGTACACATGGTCTTGCCTTGAGGGCAGTAATGCTGCCTTGTAGTAGGATCTAGTAAGGATGTATTGTTATAAGTCCTTAGCATGTTTATTTCCCTTTTCATTCACATTCCTTCCAATCTTTTGATATTTAGCCTTGGGGCAGATGTGTCCAAGGATGCAACTTTACATTGAATTAATGGGTATCTCTTTGCTGGTTAAGAAGTTAACAAAAAAGGAGTAGGTGTCACTATTTTGCTTATGGTGGGAATTTGACAACACACTGAACCAAGCACAAGACACTTCCAGAATCTTAACTAGTTTGATTGCACTTTCGACACTGTTTTTTTAACAGTCCCACTCTCCGGCATCTGGCATAATTGGAAGTAGCAGCCAGCAGGTATCAGATGTCAGTATGAATTGTCTCCTGCTGCGTGAGGACTGACTATGAAATTGATTTGCTGTCTTTTTTACACAGTTTTGTAATGAAAGTAATGTAAAGTCCCAAACAGACAAATTCTGCATTTTGTGTACATACAGTTAAAAAAGGCATATGTCTGAAAATTAGAGAGGGTAATATATATCAACAGAAAAGCAGTATGGCACCATCAGGCTGTGTTTCCTCACAGGTGGTTGTGGTGGCAGTCTCTGTTTCTGAGCTAAATCAATAGCTGGAAACCAATTACTTTTAGGTACTTGTATGGATCAAAAGCATAAAACATGAGAAAGAAGAACCCTTCAGTGTGTGAATTTCTCTCTCTACTTTACTCACTGGTGTTAATAAGGCAAGTGAAAAAGCCTGTGGAAACCAAGTCTTCAACCTGGAGCAAATTTTCCCTTATTTGTCATCAGAATGATCAAGGCCCCTAAGGTGAAAAAAATTGGCCTGATCAAAGTAATTGGTAAATTTCTGTGGATTTACTATTGCCAGGATGTTGCCTTAGGGCACATCAGAAATAAACGACTGTCAGTGGTTCAAGATGCTGTTTTGCAGAACAATTTCATGTGTATAAAGCTAATGTTTCAGTGACTGGAATCTTGACTACCAAATTGAAGAAATATAAGGGAGGATTAGACCAGGTATAAAAGAGGTGCTGTCATCCTAAGCCTTGAGAAAAGCCTTTGAGCACTCCTTAGGGATTGCTGACATCTAGATGATGGCAGTAGGAGCGCAGGATGCTGGGCTTTACTGGCAAGAACTGGTGCCTTTTCTTAAGCAGAGTTACAAGTAGCTATGAAATAGCCATGTTTATGGGTCTCTTCCTCAGCTTGATGCAATACTTGGCTTTGAAACCAAAAGGCTTAATCAGCTCCTACTGTAATCAAATTATTAAAGATTTTTCAAAGAGAGAATTGCAGCAAATTCCTGTCCTAAGAAGTCAGGGTCAAAAGCCTATTTAGAAAAATCAGCTTGAGCATTGATTACTGAGTGTGGTTGCCTTTTAGACAAGTACAATGGAGAAAAACACTCCCAACATCTGGTTCAATGAGGGTCAAGACCAGTGTTTAATTGTGTTTTTGCTCTGACACCCAGTTGCATAGCAATAAGGGGGAGCATATGATACAATTATCTATATATAGGATAGGTGGAGCTGAACCTTTGACTTGAGGCCAACTAGTCTGGTATTCCAATCTTGGTGCTGACATGAAGGCAGCCAGTAACCTTAGGTGGTTTGCTTGAAGTTCTTCCTGAATTTCAGACCCTCTGTTGATGAAAGGACTGGTCTGTAACTGTCTTGGGATTGACAGTTGTCATAACATGATCCAGCAGGTCATTTCATACACAACCAGGGCATGGGTGCCCAGAAAAACTTTCCACCCATTCAGGACAGGCACAAAATAATTTACAGGCTGCTCGACACAGAGAACAGTTTTCCCATAGAAGTAGAAATATACTGCAGGCTTTTTCCCTGCAGAAGGAAAGCACCCTGGTTTGAGTCTGACCACAGGGAAAGGATGGAGGGCAGCCTCTTCAGCAGCTGGTCCTCTTCTTTTTCCCCCATAAGGCACAAGCAATGGTACTATAGCTCATCATGATGCTTGGACTGCTTCCTTTCCCCAGCCACCTCCTGCCCTGGGTAGCGCCTTGTTTTCTCTATTTCTGAGGCTAGGAAATAGAGGCTGATTCCAACAGTTAGAAGACAGATGACAGACTCAGGTACTTTTTCACACAACCAGAATTTCTGTTAGATTTTAAAACTATGCTTTGACCACAAAGATGAGTTGCAATTCCACCTGCAAGAAGGTGTTTTTATATGGACGCTCTCTGCAGCTCACTCCCCAGAGGGATGTGGTAGAAAGAAATCCTCCCACCTCTGTGTTGGAGCACTGTGTATGCTTGCTCCAACAGGATGTTGCTGGCTCAGCCAGCCAAATTTGCCGTTATATTCTTCCCCTTATTTTCTTGGGAAGATTTCCTAAGTTGCGCAGGTCCCCAACAGCAAGGAGCAGGAAGAAGACTCTATTCTTCTTACTGCAACAGGGAAAAATTGTATGTTGTACTAGAGAAAAAATTGTGTGTCACACTAGAGAAGCTGTTGCCTTACTTCTCTGTCTGTCATTGTAATTAGAAGAACAGGGACCCAAAATATTTCTATTTCTTAGCTAAGGAAGAAAAATACTGTCATTTACTTAAAGAGTGCTGTTACCAGAATCCACAAAATTTTTCATGGTGATGCATTCATTGGTAAAGAAAAAAATTCCTGCAAGAATGAAATACAAACCTGGATAAATTGAACTGTAGTCTTAAAGCAATACATTTTATTATGCATTTAACAGACTCTTCCAAACTACGTTCTTCCAGTCTGTTTCCTTCCCTTCATTGTTGTGCTGTGAAGGCAAATGTGTGGTAATGCTGGACATCATGGTTTCTGAGACCCTGCTCCCACTGCTCTGCACAGCACATGGTTGTCATTTTACAGTGATTTTTCCTGCTTTCCCGTGTTCTCAGACCCTTATGAGGATTCAATAACCTGGTTTTTCAATAATGGTTGAGTAGCTAAATCC
Organism: Peucedramus taeniatus; assembly: GCA_013400575.1. Classification (NCBI taxonomy): domain Eukaryota; kingdom Metazoa; phylum Chordata; class Aves; order Passeriformes; family Fringillidae; genus Peucedramus; species Peucedramus taeniatus. The sequence goes on from WBNO01013625.1 coordinate 187,571, forward strand.
AGTATGGTAAGCGAAGTCCCTTCCAGAAGTGACATTTCCGCACTTCTTTCAGGTGACTGTTCAACTTCAGCTTTTTTCTTCAGTTTCTTTCTCTTAAAAACAATAAGCTAGTTCTGATCTTCTCCTGGATTCTCTTAAAGAGAAATTTCAGGGGGATTAGTGTAAGCAGCATGGTTAAAATCCTGGATGCTGGTTGCTGGAAATGTAGTCTTCAGTTATTGTTTTAGTAGCAGTAAAACTTTTGGAACTGTGTGACTTTTTTTGAATGTTTTACTTGTTTTTTTTAGCAAGTGTTACAGCATGCACATATGATGTCAAATTCCTCTTAAGAGCACTTGATTTTTAGAGACATGAATATGACACAGAGGGACATGAGAACCGGCTGTTGACTCAGTCTCTCAGTGCCCTTTTGTTGGTGTCTGTGACCTGGTCACATAGTACGAAGTGTTTCCTGCTGAACTACATGCAACTGCCTGGCTGAATAGCATGTGAGAGCTTTATTTGTCCTGCCTGCAGCCCCAGATCTTCTTGGAACAGGCTCTCAGATCCTTCTTAATGTGGAAGTGGGTGATATTACTGTTCAGCCTTCCAAAGGATTCTGTCTTCTCTGGAATACACCATCAAGGATCTTCAGGGCATTAAAGCCTGCAATAGCCTGCCACCTATTTTGGTCAAGGAGAGCAAATTTAAGCGGGGGACATAAACTGAGGCTGGTATGAACCTTTACTGGTTCATATCCTTTTTTTCTAAAATTACTTTAACAGATTTACACACTCCCATATTCTGCCACCACNCTACTCAGGCCAGCTTTTCCATTTTCCCATTTTTTGATAATAGAAAAGACCTACAGATCTGTTTCTTGAGATGGCTGCACTGCATTGCACCTGACCTGCAGCATGGTAGGCATGCAGCCTGAGACCAGGAGGAGTCAGAAATGTTTGGGTCATACAGTGGCCTGCATGTTCTGGGGCACTGGCAGGCTGGTTGACAGTTTTAACTACAAGCAAAGTGCACCTTGCTCTGGCACAAACTCGGGTGCCCAAATGGCAGTGGTGTATTGCTTGGATGGCACAGATGTTTGGTTGCATATCCTGAAGGTACCTCTGTACCACTGGGTGTCTGACCATACTTCCTGGGGCCCAGGACAGCTTAGCAGAGTCACACTCCTTGGTACAGAGTATCACAGAAAACATAAACACCCCACCAAATCATAAAACAATCTACATGCTTCTCAGCAGCCTTAACTGAAAGGATACACTCTTCCAGTACATCCCATTGTTTTGCATTATCTGTTTTCTTTCTTAAGTGGGAACCTGATTTTTCATTTCACATTCTCCTAAAGTCATCCATACCTCCCTTTACCATCTCCTGATGTGTGAAGCACCACTCTTCCACCTCTCACATCTTTGGGTTTCTTACACCCCCATTTCAACACTAGCTAGTGATCACAAGAGAATGCAATATTAGGAAATTATTTGGTATATATTTAGCAGGGCTCAGGCTGAAATAGCAACAAGAATGGAGGGGTGCCAGCTACACATGACCAACCAGCTGTCTATGGCCCACATTTTGGAAATCACTGATTCAAGTAGCTGGCAGTAGGTTATGGAAAGTTTCCCTTTTAGATTGCTAGTTCAAGTTGACCCCGAACTATACAAGGTAGGAAGGTCATCTTGGATGTACACAGCTTTATGATGTATGAGCAGTCTTCATCCAGTTTCTTTACCTTTCAATGCAAGAGAAATATTTCAATTCGAAGTGAAATTTGTGACTCTTAGCTACAGGAGCTGCTGAAACATGGGTTTGGCTGGAACGGAGAGGCTGTGTGGCTGCAATGTGCTTCTTTCCTAATCTTTGGCACTTGGTCATCCTGTGATAAGTGCTGAGATCTTTTCTATTGTGTAGAGAGAGGGGGAACCATCTAGCAAGTCTAGCTCCATAAATTGTAATGTGACAGACATGTAACAAAAACCTTCATATTAAAAATGCGAATCTTCTTCCTTTTCCAACCTCTGTCATGCATATCTATTGGCTAGCACTTCTAGCTTACCTCCTTTCCTGTCTTCTTAATCCATGATATTTTAGGAGCCAATAACTCCTTGTCAGCTACTACCTATTGCTATATATGCATCAAAGGCAGCTGCCTGCTAGAGTTTTGCATGCTTCTGGGGTTATTTAACTACACATATGAGTGGATCTTGCATTCCTTGTATGTCACCCATCTGTGAAATTCCCTGCACCAATTTCAACCAGGCTTGCTTTATCACATTCCCTCCTTGCCGGCTTAGCAACCTGCTCTACTCTGTTTCCTGTCCCAACAGGGAAGAGGAGACTATGTCTTTAATGTAAGTTTCCTGACTTTCTATGGTTTTCAGCTTCATTTCTCTTGCTGACCCTCAGACCATCACTGAGCATAGCAGAAAGCGAGATTGGGACCCTTCCAGGCCCCAGCATGTGCACAGGGTTGAGTGAAGAATGACTTCTATGTGCTAACCACCCCCAAATTCTGAGACTGATAATCAGCCAGGTCTGTTTAGGAGAACAAGATCCTATTCCCCACACGATACAGGGAAGCAACCAGAGAATCCCAGTGGGTAACCTGCTAGGGCTACTCCATCCCATTGGGAGATTTGATCTTCCTTGTAGATCTGAAGCCTTTGCCAAGCTCCCTGATCTGCATTGTCTGCCAAGGAGGTGACAGGCACCATGCACCAGCTGTGATGGACGTAGTGGAACTGAATGCTATGTGTTTTGATTGGACCCACTTTGACTCCAAAGAAAAGCTCCCCAAAACAATCTTTCAACCTCCAGTGAGGCTATTTATTTTAGTTTTTTAGGAATGCATTTTGTAAATCACTCAGGTGATGGCAAGTTTATGTATTTGTATGGCAAATTTATGTTGTGCTATTAGTAGCAAGGAAATCCAATTGAGTGTGTAGATTTTAGACTCCCGACCTCTAAGCAGAATGCATTTTTTTTGAAGGGGTGTGAAATTGCCTGCTCATCTCCATGAGCTATAAGATCTGTTGAATGAAAATGTACTCTGGAGAGACATAGGAGATGTGAGGGGTGGGAACTGCCATTCATCTCAGTCAGCAGTGCCTGGGAAGGGTCCCAACCCCTTGTCAGTGCCTGGGATACTGTGCTAAGCACTGACCCAGAACATTTCCAGTCTTGCACTTTGTGTTTTTCAGAAGGTACCAGGAAGGTGGAAAGGGCTGCCCTATTGTTGGCTCCCATATGGAATGGCAGTCACCATCCTCTGGAGATGGGTCTTTGGGCAAGGGTTGCCCAGATCTCACTGAGGACAAAGAGGAGGCAGGGAGGAAAAGGAGGAGTTTGTTTACTTGCCTTGGACCTTGTTAGGACTGAGAGCATGTCTGTGTTGCTCTAAATCTTGTCCCTTTTCTCCTCCTCTGCCACCCCATTATTCCTTTCCCAGACCTCCCCTGCCTTCCTGCACAGATCCAAACTTCTTCCCTATCCCTGCCATACGTGCTATTTCTTTAGCTTCAGTGCAGCCTGTGCTTTCTGCTCTGTTGGTTTGATGTCTATCAAACTGCAAACTCCTTTGACAGAGGCAGACCATGACAACGTGCTTCACTCCTCTTCCCATTTTTTCCATGCTTTCTGCCGCCGGTCAGGCTTGAACTGACATTGGCTGGTTGTAGGTCAGGTTCAAAAGCATCAAGCACTATCTGAACATCCCCTCGAGCTACCAGCTCATGTGAAAACGAGTAGTCTAGGAAACCTCTGTGACTGCACAGAATAATCCACTTTAGGACTGAACTCCTAGGGGTTGGCAGACTTCTCATTTAATATGGGGTTTCTCATTATTTAGCTTGAAATCCTGTATCCTATGGTAAAGGACAGGCGTAATAACTTCCCTGGTCTTTTTTTTTAATATAAATCATGTCAATTTTTAGCCTGAAATATGGAAAATAGTCCCACCTTACCCTTTTTCTCACAGTTTCCTTGGTTGTCTGAAAGCTGCTGCCTTGCCCTGCAAGTAGAAGTGGCTATAAGGTGGCAAGAGGGAAGTGTGTGCGCATGAAAGATAAGTGGGGAACAGCACAGAGAAGTGCTGTGGCAATGCAGTGGGAACGTCCCATGTTTTTAAAATGTTGATTTTAAGAATACTGATTCCTATTTTATTTCTTAAAAATTAATGGATGCAACAGAGCATCTTGTTGATGTCTTATGTGATTAAGACCCAAATGTGGAGGGAGAGACGAGCTACAACTACAGTGTGTAGCCACTGAAATTGGCTCCCTGCTCTCCCCAGTTTGTTCAACAGTCTTCTTAGGAGCTACTTACATAAATGTTCCCAAATCTGGTGCACACAGCCTACACCGCTGCCCACAGAGTTCCTAACCTTTGCAAGCATGAAGATTTTAAGGCCTTTGTAGAACTGAATATTTAAAGAAAAAAGAGCTTCTCTGCTGTAATTGTGGGGGAAAGATTGTTCTGCTTGAGTCAGGGCACACATCTTTAGCCTGTTTAATTCAGCATCAGCTTGAATGAGACTCTGCTAATTGACAGCTGCTTTATTTTTTTTTAATAGAACCTGTGGAGTAAAGAGAAATGCTGGTCAGTGGCTTAGAATTCATAATACAGCTCCTGTGTGTTTTCAGTATGCAGCACTCATAAGCCATCACTTGATGAATATGGCCTGAAGTGATGCAGGCAACTTATTGTAATTTTTTGTGGTGCTCTGTTTGGATTTATTTCCTAGTCAGTCAGGTGGGACACCCTGTAGATTAAGACTTAGCACATGCATTTCGAATCTGTAGACTAGTACTTAAGTTGAAATAAGAGTTCTTTATGTTTCAGAGAAGAAATGGCCTAAATTGCCAGAAATAACCATAATAACAAACTGCTTGTTTCCTGAGTCAGCCACATAGTGCAAACAGCCTTAGTCTCAGTGCACCCTGTTTTTTAATGAAAATAACAGGGATGGGAAACTGTCCAAGAAGAGTTGGTTCCCTTGGCTTGTCTGATATTCTTTTTAAAACTGTCTGCTACTATGAAGAAATATAATTACAGAACCATTTAAAAGTGTGGCTCTTCTGAAGAGGAAAGTGGTTGGGGTTGTATGTAAACATGGAGGTATAAACAGCACTTAGGCAAACCCAAAAAGCATGTGGATGATGGAATGTTTTTGGGTGACTCTCCTAATTTTGTTAAACCTATATAGAATAGGACTTTCTTGCTGACAGTCCCCGCCTTGCTTGTGTGACTCTTTCAGACATCCTCCTCCTGTATCCTCCTTCATCCTGTCATTTGCTTCACAAGGAATGCTCAGGGTGCTCTGTTCAGATCAGCAGCTTGGGTGGGTTTGGAGAAGTCTTCCAGCCTTCTGTAGAAGAGCTCACATCAGACGCTTTCATTGCATTTCTCTCTTCAGTCCCCACCTTACAAGAAAGTTCTCTCTGACTCTATACCTTTCCTTTCTTTCCAGGACCTTCTGCTTCCGTGTCTTATATTTCACACAGGCTGTGAGACTTCCTTCTCTGAACCACCAAAATGTCTTCAGTGTTCTGCTCCGAAAGGCTTGTGAAGACACTAATAAAGTGCAGCTATAACTATTCAGGCCTTAGTCTCTCCTGACAAATGTACAGCCTAAAATTGTGGCAGCAACGATGGAGATGTGAGCAGTAATGCATAGGTGTGATGTCAGATGTGTTTATCCCTGTGGGGTAAGGGCTGTGTGTCAAAGCACTGCTCAATCCCAGCAGAAGCAGGGCAGACCTACCTGCATTCCCTAAGCAGCCTAAGACTTGCTCAGTGTGCACTTCATTATGAGGAGATCTTAACTTCACTTGGTTTCTGCTAGCTTGAGACAGTTTTTACTTGCCCTGTGGCAGACTGTAGGAAACAATAAGTCTGATTCCCCATGAACATGAGTTTGTGCCAGGCAAACACATACCACAGGCTCCCATGACAAAAGTGATGGCTTGTGTTGACTGAGAGCAAGGGAGGGAGGAACCCCAGGAACGAGCCCTCCTGTCAGCTGTCCTGTCAATTGTGATTGGTCAGCTGCTGCTTATGATGAAACCGGTATTTGGGAGATGTCATTCTGCATGGCTGGCCAGCTGGTATGTGTTTCTGTCTGGGGTCAGACAGCCCTGGCCCTCATTTGAGGAGGGCCCTCCCTCCTCAAATGTTTGTTCTGTATCAGGCTTTAAATAGTTTGGCATCTGTTGGTTTGTGTTGTCTGCTCAACCATTTGTTGCACTAGTGAGCTTCCTTCTAATCACAGCTCCTAAACAGTCTGTTTCCCTGAATGGTTTCTACTCTAAAAAGTTAAAGTAGATGTGTACTGGCTGTAAACACCTGAACCTACTCTGGTTGGAGAGGTGAGGATATCTGCACACAGGAGAGGCTACGAGGCTTTGCTTCTGATTAACTGTTTGGTCACACTACAATTTCTTACCACCAGGGCATGTTAGTGATAAAAGTACAAGTCGTGTAATCCATACTTCCACTGTTTTGCAGACAGCAGAGCTGATGGACAGAAAAGACTGGTAGTGATTAGATCTGCAGCAGTGATTCACAGCCCAGGATTATAGTTTCTGAAATTTACTTGAGTTTGTACAACCCAAATATCAGATAACATTACAATTTACATTTTCCATGGAATGCTGTCCCAAGAATGTATTGATTTATATTGCATCAGATTACTCAGGGGTTGGAGAAAGCCAAAAGGAAAATTTGACTTTTTTCTTGCTGACGTTTGAAAAACAGGATTACACATCTTCACACCTAGCCCTGTGTAACCTTCAGCAACCAGGCTTGGAAAGTTGCTTAAGAATTACAATTTTTTAAGCTTTCCTCAGACAGTTAAGAACTCTCTTTAAATCCCTTGAAGGCAAGGATTAGTCCTTTCCTGCCACCTTTGCTGCAAGCACTATGCAGAGTGAGGTGGGGGAAAAGATGGAAAATTCACCCTTTGGGTTCAGCATCACTCTCTCTGCCTCAGATGGATCCAGATTTCCTTATTTGCATCCCTGGATGACCAAACCTGACTAGAAAAGCTGCCGTCTTTAGTGTCAGCGAGCTGCCTGGAGAAGTGAGGGTACTGCTTACAGGGGTTTCTGAGATTTGGATGTGATCAGTCATGCTTTGCCCTCCCTACTGGTGCTATCTGTTGTAGCACTTGGTCTGTGCCACATTGATAGGAAACTTGTCCTGCCATTGCACAGCCTGCTGCTCCCCCCCCCTCAGTGGTACTCAGTGTGGTTAATGCTACAGAAACTAGACTTTCAGTGTTTGACTTTTTAAATTATTTTTGTTCAGTATTCATTTGCCTTACTCTCAAATGAAACAGTTTCCAGGAGAACAAATTAAACTGAGCCATTAAAAACCTTAATTTTTAGGCACCTGCTTGAATGTATCCAATTTTCAGAGGAACTGAGCCTCTGTGTTCCACAAGAAACACAGTCTTGAAGCAGTGAAGTCCCTGGGCAACACCAGTGCTCAGTAACCCCCCAAAATCAGGTCACTCTTGGTTGTATGCCTAGTTTAGTCATCGGATTTTGGCCTCGAATCTAACATGTGTGTGGAGATGAGTGAGGAGGGGGAAGCTGAGATATATATTTCTTTAACTTCTCAGCTGCTTTGCTTAGAAGCCACAGACTGCTCTTTGTAAGCGTGCAGCTGCAGCTAGTCCGTCACACAATATTTTATTTTAGGATGAGACAAGCCCTGAGTCAATGTTGCTCCTATTGTTACTTGTCTGTCACCCTATGTTAGCAGAATTCAATGCACACAGTGTTCACCAAGGAGATGTGGCATTAGAGACGCATATGCAGATAAAGGCTCTCCAGATGTGTTGCACTGAAAAGTTCAGGGCCCGGAGCATGCAGCAGTTACTTTTCCTCCCCTTGGAATCTGTATAATTCAATGAGGCACCACAGACTCGATAATCTCAAAAGAAGTAATAGCCTTTGCCACAGCAGGTCACTCTCTGATGCAATGGGACGAGACATCTTTGCAGTGCTGTGACAGGAGTTATGCAATCTAAAATGTCAACTTGAAACATGTCCAAGCAGTACTCAAGAAATAGCTGGAGCATTGAACACTCAGGTGCTAGAGATGCTTGGGTACTCGGAGAGTGTGGAAGCTCAGCAAAATTACTTATGTTGTGCCTGAGAAAACAATGTCACTTGAAGAAATTGAGCTATTGAGAGATTCAATTTGTAGGGAAGGAGAGGGAAATTACCTAATTGTTTCAATGTACTAGAAGAGGAATCTATTTCTTGGTAGAGAGAACTCTTTTCTTCTTGTAATTGTGTTGTTAAGTCCCAAATCTCTCTGCAAGGAGGGATGCCATGGGTCCATCTGGGATCAGTGAACTTTCTGCTCACTTTCCAGTGTTATTGTGGTGTACATATGCTGTCTTTTAAGAAGGATGGTGATGTGTGGGTTCTTGTAGCATTAATATCGTGTGCTAGCTTGCTTCCCAGTTTCACCTCCTTAGTGTATTCCATTGTAAGAACCAAGCATTGGAACCCTGCATGAAGAATGATTTTTGAGCAAGATGTAGATTGTAATGAGCCCAGATTTGATGCTCTCGTAATATCAGTCTCAGTTTTGCAGCATAGGCATTTTCTTGGCTACAAAGGATTTGGCAGACTAATGAAACTAATGCTCCATGGGGAAAAATGTTTTTGTGATACTTGCTTCTATATACCAGATATTACAGCAACATGTCTCACTAGAGTAACTCTATTCAAATATTTCATCTCAAGCATTTGTTACCCTTCACCAGTTCTTTTGCAGAGTGCACAGAACTACAGGCAACATTGCACTGCTAGAGAGGAAGGTATGGACAAAAGTCACTGTAAAGTCAGCAAAAGCTAAGAATTAAATAAATAATCGCAAGATAAACTGGGTACAGCTGGCTCAGGAAACCAGAGGAAAAGCCTCAAAAAGCCTGGACTATGGTAGCCATTTAGGAGGTGCAATGGTGAAACCCAAATATGGTGCAATGAATCTTAAAAATAGTCATCAATTGTGGCTGCTACTCCCTACACTGCTACCTCATTCTTGCTAATAGCCATAGCAGAAAGTCTGATTTTTCCTTTGCTTATTCACAGAAAAATCAGGGAAATGGGCTTCAGCCTGCTCCTGACCATCTTGCAGCCCAGAGATTTGCCTGTCTTTGGAGGAGGTCTGTGTAGCATAGTCTCACATTCAACAGCTCCTTTTCCAAGCCTATTTAAGAGCTTAAGGGAACTCAAGCTATGACAAACCAATTACTAAAGAGGATTTCTGGAGGTAGTTGATATTGGAGGAGGAAGACCATCCAGGCTAGTTTATGCCATTCACAGACATGTGAATCAGTCTGTGGTGCTGCATGGTGTAAGACAGGCAGAGGGAGATCTCCTAAAGTTCTTCCAAAGCTCTGGCACAGAAACTTGGGTAATTAAACATGCCAGAATAGAGATAGGTGGCATCATTGGCAGAGAGGTGCTCACCAACACAAATGACTTGAGAAGAACGTGAGGGAAAAAGAGATGTAAAAGTCACTGGTCCATAAATGTGATGTGCCTCTTCTCCCATGACGAGTAATAAAGGGCTGCACTACTTGGGGATTGGACTGTGGGTAACAGGCTGGGTGACAAGGGGCTTTGTGTGGAAGGACATAAAAAGACATGAAATTACATTCAATTCCTCAACTTTTCTTAGCCCTTCTCATTACCCAAAGTGAACCTGAGAGATTCAAAACTCTGGTGGATGCTTTTTTTGACTTTGCAATTCAGGGAGTGAATTACTGTCATGGGTTGCAGTGCAAGATATGACCAGGTGTATTCTATTACCATCCATTAGAACTGGGATGGGGGAATCTTCTGTTGATAAGCCAGCTGATAAGAAACCATCAAAGAGCAGTTTTCCTTATCTCTTCCATGACCAGGGATAAGTCTTCTTCTAATAGACCATTTGAATACCACTGATAAGCTTCTTTAATCCCATTGGGAAATGCTCCAGCCAGGGGGAGGAGCCAAACCTCTCTACCTGGATAAAAAACCTGAGGCTTGGAATACCAAGTCAGCCTTCTCCACTGGACTCCCAGAGAAGAACAGGCCCATCCATCACTGGATTTTTCTCCAGGACCACTGCTTCAACAGAGCCATAACTGATACTTCCAGGAGGACTGCAGCCACTATTGCAAGTAGACTGCTGCCAACACCCTGACCAACAGGGTGTAAGGTTGTATTCTGACTTTGTCAGTGGTTTTCTTATTGCATGTATTTTGTTTTCTTTTTGTTTTTTTTTCCCTTTTCCTAATAAATTGTATTTCTGACTTGGGGTGTCCCACTGGTCTTGCTTCTCAAACCAGAACAATTACAAAGTAGAGATAATAATTCATATGATTTTTAATGCCAATTGATTGGCAACTCACAGTAGCTAAGCTTTTTGAATGATTAATGTGTAAATTCATTGTCTAAATTTGTTTTCAGAAACAATCCCTGAGGCAATTAGAAACACAGGAATACATTCATAGTTAGAATGACCTATTTGCAAATAATTTCTTTAAATTAAAAAATGCAGTTGATTTGAAGAGAAAACAACTCTCCTATCATGAATTATTTTGCTCATATCTGTTTCTGAGGTTTCTCATCTCCTTCCATAGATTTTCTTTCCTTTATGCATGAGTCACTAGCAATATGATGAAACAAGGGATTTGCATTAAATAAAAATTTCCTCCATCTTTTTAAGACACTTTTCATCGCTTCTGTGCTTCTATCTTTTCTCTCTGCAGCAAATCAGAATAGAAAAAATATGTACAGACTATATACCTAATGATTTCCTGTGCAGTTGTTTGTTCCCACCAGACATCCATATTATTCATACTGCTATTTGTGAAGCTGTTACTGATCAAGAGATTTTTGAATTAATTTTTTTCATCAGCAACATGTACATTGTTTTAGGGACATGTTTTGGAGAGTTCACTTTCTATGGCAAGGTTCCTCTTCAGTGGAATCTTTTTAAAAATTATAATATGTGATTTTTATTCTTTGCCAAAGTGGTTTTTTTTTTCATAGAAGACTGACAGTAATTCAGTCTCCAGTTATCTGTTTATATAGTTTCTAACTGCATTACTTTCATAATGATATGCTGTATGTGTTATGCATGGATCCAAAAATACAACAATACAATAAATTAGAGAAAGATGATGCTTGATTTAAGAGACCTACTATTTTTATGACACTCTGCTACTGGCATACCAGGAATGCAGTTTTAACCAGGCGTTCCACTGCTATCAACATCTTTTAGATAAGCTTTAAATAACCATTGGAAAAACATTCTGGACAGCTTTATGAAGATAATAACAGCAATTAAATCATGATTCTTTGGGGAGAAACCCTTAGCAAACCACAGATGAAAATTCCTCTATGAGATCTCCTCAGCCATGTGTGCAGAGGCAGAGAAACCCACCACACGGGCAGAATCAACAGGGTCCCTTGTTCGGCTGCAGCTGGCATTGCACCCCAGCAGGTGTGCAGGATTTGGGCCATGTGCCTCTGTCAGATCTCCGTGCTCCTGCCTGCCTCTCACCCCATCCTTCTGGAGGCTGCTTCTCCCCCTGGCACCCGGCAGCTGTGCAAAGGCTGCAAGGAGCCCACTCCCCCCTCACACGAGGATTGCTCTTTATGGCAAAGGCAGAGCCTGGCTGCTTGAGCATGGACAGTATTCATGTGCCAAATGCTCTGGGCTGGGGCTTGGGAATGCCCCTGACTGTACAGACAAACAGTGTACAGAGCCTTCCCCAGGTACTGCCTTGCTGAGTGCCAGGGTGGTTTTTTTGCATAGTTTCTTTCATTCAGGGATGCATTGCAAGTCAAAGAGATAGAAATGCCCCACTGCAGTCGTCCACCACTTGTTTTCTGGTGGATTATGCTGGGCTTAAGGCACGAGCAGCTCTGACTTGTACGCTTGAGGACTCTGCAGTGGGACCCACAGCTTTGCAGGAGGCATTTCTTCACAAAATGTGAGGATGGGCACAGATGTTTAGTGCCTTTGGGTTTTCTCCCTCTATCGGCTTTGAAGGGTTGCCCCTACTCAGAGCTAATAGCAGCAAATATGTGGTGATTCCACCCTAGTGACAGAGAATGGACCAGCCACAGGAGTCTGTGCTAGCACTAGCTGGTACAATGGCTGTGAGAGAGGCAACATCCCCTTACCCTCCACGCACAATCCCAGTGGAAGAGTGTTGCTGTGAACTACAGGTGCTGCATATATCCTGATATGCCTGTTGGACTGACAGTGATGAGACATGGTGGAGTCCTGTCTTTGCCTGGGACTAACAACCTGTGCACTTTACCTCTGGTGAAATACTTGGCACTGTTCCTCCAGGCATGGGTGAATCCTGTTATTTGCTCTTTATCCTCCTCAGGACAGCAGTGCAACAGGGATTCACCATCTGACTAATCCCCCAGGTTTCTTAGTCTCTGAGTCCCCTGCTGTCCCTTGCAGCCACAAGTTGAGTCCCAAGACCAATCCATATTTGTGTTTGGAGACTTCCAAATGTGTGTCATGCTGGCAAAACTCGATGGCTCCTGTTGGCTTGGCACACCCTGGGCAGTATCAGGTTCCCCCTTGGTGTTAATGTCCTACTGTTCTCCAGCATTTTATTGAGGTGCTGACTATTCCAGCCAGCAGCCTGGGCTGCAGAGCACTTTCTCACTGCTGCCAGTCAGTAGCTAATTAATAGCTGGAATTTGCACAGAGAGCAAGTATCAGCACTGGGAGTGGACCCCTGATTTTTCCTGCTCTGAACATTGCAGCTCCACAGAAACAGGGTGAGCAAGGCGAGTTGCAATCTTGTTTCAGGCCTTATGTAAACACTGAGATGCAGAACTGTGGGAAGAGAGTTTGTGAACCACAAAAGCTTTGGGAGAGAAAGAGGAGAGAACATCATGAGCAGAGTGGGAATACCCCAAAAGCATGAATAGCTGTTCCTGATGGGTACAATTACCTAAGTCATTGCTTCATTTATATTCCTCCCATACCTAGCTGAATGCTCACCACTTCATGGTGGCCTCCCAAATGTCCTAAAAGTTGTCACTTTGCTAGCTTTCTCCATGAATAAATAACCCAAGCAGCTAACATGGATTTGTGGCTATCTGAGGACTGCTGGTTTTGTGGGAAAAAGCTTGGTATTATGTATGTAGACAGTGAGTCAGCAAGTGAAGCCAAAGGGAGGAATAATGGTGCCTTTAGAGCTTCTTTTCCAAATGCCTGCCACTAGGGTTTTAAGTTCTGAAAGGAGCTTATTGCTTTCAGGCAGGACTGTTTTACCACAAGAAAATTGGAAAAAGGAGGAAGAAAGAAGAGGGAGGGGAGAGGAAAAAAAGGAGTCTTGTATTGTATAAAAACAATTGAGACAGTGGAAAGTGGAATTGGTTACTAATGATCTGTGGCTAAGAAAGCATTAAACACATTCAGACTCCAGCCTCTGTGATGATAATACTCAGTGGGTGAGAGGAAGGAAACGTGAATGTCAGCGAAGTCGGAAAGAACTATAGTCCTGCTGCAGTGTAGTGTGACTGCCGCCCTGATTTCCGTGCTCAGCTGGAGCCTGGCTGTCTCCTGCCCACTGGGTACCAGGGATGCAGTCCCACATCAGCGATCAGCAACTGCTTTCCTGACTGCCCCTTGTGGAAAAGCAAGCAAACAGGTTTTTGTCTAATGTCTGTCCATTTCCTCTGGAGTCCTGCCGAAAGTTTGTTTGAAAGTGGTTTGTAAGGAGCCTCATTGCAGCAGGGAAGAGTTAGGTGTTGCTGCAGGAGGTGCTGAATAAAATTCTATGGCTTGCGTTACACAGGGGGTCAGGCTACGTGATTGCTGTGGCAGTTCTTGCTGCCCTTAAGATCCACGTCATTGTTTGCTTCAGCAGAGTTGGCTAACAGCCTAGGGGCTATAACACAAGTTGGGTTTTTTTGTGAAATGCTGGCGTTTTGGTTATCCTGCTGCCCAGTGCCTGTGACTTTAATTTATGCTGCTCAGAAGACTCTATTTTATGCACTGGGTTCATACGAACTGCTATATTTAAATCTTGTTTTAAATGTTTGTGATGACAATACTTTTGTCTTTTTTTTGTTCTGTGTGGACACAGAACATCTGTGACATGAGTCTTGGCACTTCATGTCTGTGGGACATGTCCCTCATCCTCTCAGTAGACCTTTTGCCCTGTACAGCTCTTCTGAGTAGTGTGTCCTCAGAGTGTTCCTGCCCTACCCCGGTGTCCCTGCACTGCTCACCCCTGCAGCCGATATCAGGGCAGCGGGAAGAGCAATCTTTCTGAGGTTTTTATGTTTCTTGCCTACAAATGTGTCAGTCAGCAGTGAGGAAGGTGAAGGCAGGGGTGTCTACTTTCCCAGCTCTGCAGATAGGCATGGCTGCCCTGGAGTTGCACAGGGATAAGTGCAAAATCTGGCTCATGAGTCTGTGTCAACCGCTGCATCCTCAGGCAGGAGAAAAAACTCATGAATAGGTCCTAGTAACACTTCACAATTCATACAGTGAGGTGCTCCTAGACAGAGAGGTTTTGTGTCAAAACCTCAATCCAGTCCCAAAAACTGAGAATATCTGGATGATTTCCTGACAAGGGCTCAACCCTGCAAGGTGGCCAAGCTGGCTGTATTTCATGAGCCAAAAGTGAAAGAATACAGTGGTTAGGTAACCAGGCTCCATTTGGAGATTCTAATTTTATTATTTTGCTAAAATATCCTCTAGGTTGATGACTTCAGTCACAGGCTGCCTTGTTTATTTGCTCTGCTGCTAAACTGTGATTTCTGAAATCACTCCCTGTTGGGCCTTTTATAATTCTCAGCTTCCCTAACAACCTTAATTTTTGGTCACAATTTTCCTTTTTAGTGTTAACACCTACTATTTTATTCCTCTTTTTAAAATGGAAACACTTATGGCTAGCCTCTCTTTACTAAAGTGGTTATGGTGAACTGACATATCCTAATAAAATCCTGTGGTCATTTGGAGGTCAGATAGTGAGGAAATTTGAAAGGTGTGTGAAACGCTTTTCTATTAAAACAATGAAAAATTATTCATCTTCAGTAATATTGTGTAGGAAATTTAACAGTAAAAAATGGTACGGTCATTCCAGTCAGACTTCAGCTTTTGACCTTGCTTGTATATCTGAATTATTAAGGAAGAAAGGGAGGAATCCATTATATAAAATTTTTAATATAAATAATATAAAATGTATTTCATTTTTTAAAATGTGGTGAATAATACAACTATATGACCCATTAGACAGTGGCCTGTTCTTCACTCACTAGGAAAGCACTTTTGCTGGGAAATCTTAAGCTGTCTCAGATACGTGAGGCCTAGCTGTGCTAGTTCTCACCATCACACCAGAATAAAAATTAGGTTTTTTTAAACAGACCTGACATTTTTTTGTGTTGCAGATAAAACCAGCCTCAGCTTATGTACCATACTATGCTTCTGCATGTAATTGTCGCCATCTTGGTCTCATTTGCTCCTGTTTAAATGTAGTGAAAACTGCCTGCCAGTCCCCGGCATCACTCAGTTTACAGTGAGGATGCATCAGTCAGAACTGGCTCCCAAGATGGAATGCTGCATCAGTGTAAATCTTGACATGGCATCAATGGTATGACTTTGGATCTTCATCAGTGGATGTTAGAGGGCATTTCCTTCTTCTTTGGAGAGTTGTTCCAGTCTTCAACAGAAGTGCAGTCCCATGGGACACTTGTTTAACTTCTTTTGCTAGCTCTGAGTGGGGAAAATTATTTCCTTTAGACGGGGATTTTATCTAGAGTGGATTCCCTCTTCCAGTTGTTTTGCATCATAAACAGTAGAGGAAGAGATTTCCCACGACATCTTCCATAATAGAAAGATGATACAAGAAATTGGGGTGCAGAGGATAATGGAAAAACAAGACATAATGAAAGTCTTTGTCCAGGATGAAGGTCACTTCTCTCCAAGCAGGCACCCTGGAAATAGTTACCTTCAGCAAAGTTCAAATGCTCTTACTTCATGTGCCTTTTCTTCATGTTCATAGGTCCATCATTGATGTGCATGCATTGCTTGTGATATAAGAATTTCCAATGATTTATGGCTCATCTTTTTATCATTTGTTTCTGCCTTTGCCATTCCTGCTCTAAACTGAGGCTAATATGTTATGATGACTTTGAATTTGTGCAAAGAGGGAAGAGAAAGTTATGAGTGGTCTAGTGCTTTGCTCAAGTGGATTTCCCGATTATGAACTGACTCCTAAGAGTGTAATTAACCCAGTCATGCTGAATGTGTACAATTAATTATTTGTACCAGTAAGTCCAATTCAAGGACTGTGGAACTGAAGATGCAGATACATGACAACATGAAGTCCTTGCTCTACAAAGCAAACTCTTTAGATATCAAACAAGATATGCCAAGTGTAGAGATCCCTGTTCTGAGGTCATCTCTTTTTATTTAAGTTTAGCTCTTACAAGCTTTATTTGACACTCTCTGCTCCTTGCAATGGATGGACAGTGAACAGTCATTTCCTATCCACTGACTCCACGCCATCACAAATTTTCAGAACTGCATAAACCACATCATAGTTTATCACAGTTGGTCTTTGAGCTTTTGCCACCTCAGCAAAAGGTGAGGTGAAAGGTGAAGCAAAAGGTGAGGCAAAAGGTGAAGTCCTTTGTGTCCTTTTGTTGAGATGAGGTGACCCTAACTGGAAAAATATTCAAAATGTAGATGAACAGAGTCATAATTATGTTTTTGTCTTATTTTGTTACTGGCATTTGAGTTGTTTTTTAACTGCTGCTGAGCAGAGCTGATGCTTCTGTGGAGCTGTCTATTGCAACCTTGAGCATCCACTACTGAATGGTAATCATCACCTCAGAGTCCATAATTTTATTTCACTGTGAAGAGTATTTGTTCTATTGTAAGTTCAGCCCTTCTGTTTCACATCTTTTGGCCCTTTATTTGACCCTGCAGGTCCTTCCCACTTATGTTATGGCTGCTCAGTTTCTTTAAAAAACACTGATGGGAGACTTTACCCAAAGAATTTTGAACATCCAGTTGTATTTTATTTGACTGTCTCATCTGACTCCTATGTTAATTAACTTCAAAAAACTCAAATGGATTTTACAAGGCATAATGTCCCACTACAGAACTGACACTGGCTCTTCCATATAAGTTGCATTCAGACACATATTTGTCCGTTATTTTAGCCTTTACAAATTTGTGCACTAGAGTTACGAACTTGCAAGTCTGTAGCTCTCCAGATCCTCACTGGCATCACATTTGCTAACCCTCAGTGTTCAGTGCCTAAAAACCAACATAGGAGGCTAAGCACTCCTATCAGTGATACAGCTCTTACTTCCTTGTGTTTTCTCAGAACTCTTGATAAATACCATCCAGTCCAGACAACTCATTAACACCTGTGTTAACATTACAACAGCTTCTCCACAGTCAGCTATGTTTCAGATGGATTCCCTGCAGTATAGCCTACAAAAAAAGCTTCTAGTGAGGAAATATCAGCTGTCTCTTCTACAGTAATCCTAGTAACATAGAATCATAGAATGATTTGGATTTAGACATTAGAGATTATCTAGTTCCAACCCCACATGACATGTGTCACTAGAGCAGAATGTCCAGAGCCCCATCCAACCTGACCTTGAATGCTTCTGGGAATGGGACATCCACAGCTTCTCTGGGTAACCTGTTTCAGTGCCTCACCACCCTCACAGCAAAGAATATTTTTTAAATATCTAATCTTAACCTGACATCTTTCAGTTTGAAGCCCCTTGTTCTGTCATCACACGCTCTTGCAAAAAGTCTCTCGCCATCTTTCTCATAGGCTTCCTTTGGGTACGGGAAGGCCACAGTGATGCAGGAATTCACTCTGCTTTTCTGCAGCAGCATTATACCCTGAGCATTCAGCCTGTCAGTGGGCTCCACAGACTGCCTGGTGAGCTTTTTGCTCTGATGTTGATGATTCCTGTGGAAGAGGAATTTAGTACTATGTTTGATTGCTCCAGCCAAATGTTCTTCAAACTTTTTCCCCCCCGGCCTGCCTAATTATATTTTTGCATTTAATCTGCCAGGTTTTATGATCCTTTTTATTTTCTTCATTTGGATACAGCTTCTGCTTTTGAATGATGCCTTCTCAATTCTAACAACTGAGATCTAATAATTCTAATAAACTCTTTTACTTCCCAAATCTTTAGCTCACTGCTCCATCACACCTGCTTTTTTAAAATTGTTTCTCAAGTTTTTCCTAACAGACAGTGTGCACTGGAGCTCTGCTTTTAGTAGGATGTTCTTTGGTAGTCCCTGTGCTATCAATGAGGATTTTGTTTTCTCGGATAACTATTTTAGTTTATTTTTAAACAATTTTCCTCCTTTTCATATACTTCAATTTCTTAAAATTTAGCCCAGTTGTGGTGGCCTTTTGATCTTTGATGCTCCAAAGAGTATATTTGATCTAAGTATGTTGTGGTCATTGCTTTTCAATGGTGGTTTTTCTGTGAATGTTTGAACCAGAACTGTCATGATACAAAGTATTTTGAAATCCTGAGATGAAAAGATTTAAGTTGATGAGGAGACAGCTCAGGTACATGTACCAGTGTCAATGGGATTGATTTGAAGGCAAAATTGTAGAAGAGTTTTAAGAATATATTTTGAGGCATTCAACTGTTATGAAATTTATCAGAGATCAGGAAGGAAAGTAGTGTTGTGGAGATGGAGTCACTTAGGCTAACAACACTGGAGGAACAGAACTGGAGTCAGTAAGATACCATAGAGTGACTTCAGGCAGTATTGAGAACAAGCAGAGGAGAGGAAATAATGGACCAGGATGGTAATTTTTGGTAGCAGCACTTAGAGCGGATTTGAAGAGTAATCAAGGAATATTTTGGTTGGATGGTGTGGCATAAGGAGATAATATGACCTTTCTCCATTGAACAATAATTTGTTCATGCAAACCAAGCTGCCTCTATGCAAACTAGCTCAACATCTTGAAGACATTTGGAAAACTGGGCCCCTGTCTGAAGGAGTTCATATATTAAAAAAAGATTCAAACCTCAGAAAATATTAATGGACTAATGCATGAGAGAAATTAAGGATTAGAAGTTGTGAGTAGTGCTGATGGTCTTGAAAATATACCAGAGTCCTGCAATGCTATATTACTTGTGCCATACTGCTTAGAAGATCCTCTAGGAAAATTAGCAGAAGAACCTCAGGTCAAAATTGTAGCAAAAGGCTAATCCTTCAATTAAACAAATAATTGCAGATGAACTTTATTTATGCAAAGGGAGCAGGTAATTTTGCATTACTGTTTTGCTCATGTAGGCTTTATTCACTGAGGAAAAGTAATCATCAGTCCAGGCAGTGCTCTTCTCCTTGCCTCCCAGCCACTAGCTTAGAAATAAATGTGTGCAGAATGGATGTGTGTGGTAGTAGCTATATTCTTTCCCTCTGATTTATTTGGTCCCATACATGCTGAATACATCAGGCATTTGTTTAAGTGTATCTTTCTGGGTAACTGTGGAGTGGAGGAATATTGAACTTGGTATAATACGAATCTCTCAATAAATAAAAAAGTCTCCCACTAAATCTCCCTTTATAAAGGCTGAGAAGAGAGATCTGTAGCATTCCACCTGCATATGAATCGATTTCAATCAGCCTTTAGGAGGTTTCAGGCTGTGTTAGCGGTAGGATAGCCCAGCACAGCAGTGAAACTGCCCTCACATCCCTTATTGACAGGTTTGTTATGAAACATGGAATATTTAGATTGAGGAGATTCATCACAGTACTGCAAATGCCCAACCCTGTTATCCTCATTTCAAGTCTGCTCTAATGCTATCCACAAGCACACCAGCTTCCCCTATCATATGCAACAGGACACTGACTTCTCCAAACAGGCCTTTCCTGCAAATAAATTAGCTCGTTAAGGCTGGGACACTGAGGGGGATATTTTCTGGTTCCTTTTTTTTAAGGGAAATTTCTGTATTTAGGAAAATGGGCCAACTTTCCCATTTCAAGAATCCTCTGATTCACGCTTGGGCAAGGTGAGAGGTTAGAGGCCTCATTGTTAATGAGTGAGTCAGCCTCTGATTTTCACACTAATTGAAGCATTTACATTTTTCAGCAGAACTAAAATGCAAAACTAACACATTCCTTGGAGATTTATAACCCCACAATAGATTCTCCTATCCTCTCTCCCTTAATTATCCCAAATTATCTGAACTCTCATGAAGAAGAAAGAAATTAATATTAATATTCCATTTAGAATATACTCTAAAATGCAGTAGAAAATGGAGGCAATAATAATGATAAAGAAGGTAGCTAAGATGATTTGGAATATATAATCTTTCTTCTCTTCATTGCAGCTTTCTTATACTAGAGTAAGCCAGAAAAACTCAGTCTTGCATTCATTTAGCAAAGCAATTTTTTTCTGCAGTAACTTCCAGTATAAGTAAAAGCTCAGTAAAACATTGTTCTGTCTGTTAAGTGTAATATTTTGGCTCTGCACCTTGATCAGAAAAAAAAAAAAATAGGGATAAAAGAAATTGGATAACTCTTTTTGAATAATGTTTGTACATAGGGGGCAAATATACAGGTGTGACTCATCACTGGAGAGTAGACAGGAAGAATAGCTAGAAGAAAAGAGCAGCTATAAACTGGGCATGAATTGAAGCAGAAATTATAGTTTAAGCTGAAAGAAAGGAGGAAATTACAGTTACCAGAAGAGGAAACAGTGGGATCAAAGTAATCAAAAACTGCAAATGTTGAATTTGTGTTTATGGACCATAGGTCAGAGAGAGTCTACTTGCATGAAATTGGCAGAGAGGTGCCACAGAGAAGGGTGGGAAGGAAGTGGGAAAGGAAGAATCTCTCTTTTGGATGGTGAGATCAAAGTACCTGGTAAATGTCCAGCTGGACACTGACCGCCCACTGTTGTGAGTTAGAGGTTTGGAACTGGCCTTTCCTGCTCCAAGATGGCCGCCAGCTGCTGGGCCAAACTCCTCTCTCCCAGCTCCAGGGCATTAACTACAGGGCTCCCACTGCCCTGGAAGTTTGTAGTTACAAGACCTGAGTGGAGGATTGGTTTAGTTTAGGTTTACAAGTGTCCTAAGATGAAAAACAGCCTTGAGGAAATAGTCCTTGATGGTGGGATACCATTCACGCTGAACGCAAAAGTATGCCCAAATTCAGCTATAAAATTGAGAGAATATTATATATCTGACTCCCATAACCACTTCTACATTTTGTTCTGTGTAAATTTGTTCAGTGTTTCCACTCACTGAGAGAAGTCAGCAACTTTCAAAGGACCCACCACTTGTGAGGATGTTGGCTTACGTACATATGTCTTGGTGTTGCACTGTGGGCTATGATTAAAACTATGCTTTTCCAAGAAAATGTTTGATTTCTTGGACAATATTTTGTGTCAAAACTGTAATTTTTTAAAGGTGGGAGGGATATGAAGTAACTCTACTCTCCTGTGCTTATAAACCCTTTTCACTGTCTTAGCACACTGTTAGCAAGTTGGTGTAAGGGTGGAAGACATTAACTACAGTGAAGCCCATTTGCAAAGCTGTTGCATATTGGGCCTGAGGATGGATTGTGAGTGAAAAGACTGTCATATTAAAAAGAAGCAAAACACTAAAAATAGAGAGTGATACTAAAAATAATGAACAGACTTGAGCTCAGCTGTGAATTAGAAAACCCATTTTACTGTTTCTTTTTATCTTGAAAATAGCCTTTACTGTTTTTGTAACAATTTGCCTGTTCTGTTTTGTTTGGTCGTCTTTCAGAGGCTCAAGACATGCTTGTGAGAAGTATTGAGGCATGGAGAAATGTATAGAAACTGATCATGGTCAGCATACAATCCAGCTGCTCAGGACTGTGCATCGCTGCACAGAGTGGTAGTGCTGTGTGTATGTACAACTGTAGCGTAGCTGAGGGATACTGTGGGTTGGATATTTTGGGCTCATTTTTGGTACAGAGCTTCTGTGAAAGGAACTTGTGTTTTCCAGCCTTCTTCAACAAGACAAAATATTTGGGAAGGAACATTAGGTCCCAATGAAGTGTTTTGTTGTTCTGTTCAATATAGCAACATTCAGTCTCAGGAAAAGCAATTTTGTGATCCCGCCTCCTTGGTTTTATTTAAAAGTCAGAAAAATGCCCCAAATCAAACCAAAACTCATGGCTGGGGATGTTAGTAGTAGCTACAGGTTTTTAGTGTGAATGTGTGTTTCAAATAGTTACTAGCGAATATGTGACCTTTAAACATAATGGAATGGGAAAACTAGATTTTATTTCATTTAGTCAGATGTAACAATCAAGAACACTTGCAATCCACTGTTGAGAAACAGTAATGTGATAGATAAAGCACTGGACTGGGGTTTTTTAATCTAGGCATTGCTGCAGAATTTCTACATCAATTCGTCCAAGAAAATTAACCAGAACACTTAGCCAGGGCTTTGCTATCTGTGAAATGAATATGATAATCCCACATTACCAGTCTGTGACAAATCCAGGAATATTACTTGTATTTACTAAACAGTTTGAGATTAATTTTTTCTCTTCTTCAATTATTTAAAAAATAACTTTCAAAAAAACCTGACTAAAGGTATGAAAGCTATTACATTACATATATAATATAAATTGGCTGACACATGCTAGACTGTTGAATGTCTCTGGATGAGAAATTAAAGTAATATGTTTAAATTATTGAACAACTGGTTGCCCAAACTATCATATGACCAAAGATATATCTTACCGACTTTGTGATCACTGAAAATTTCTGCAGCAGTCATAAAAAATATGCATCTTAGTTACATTCCTCATTAATTTTTTTCATTAAGTAAGAGATATGAGATTAAAATGACACAATTTTATTATTAAAACTAGAGTTTGATTTCCAAATATATTTTTTATGTAGCAAAATTTTATGGATTGTTTTCTTGTTCATCATTTAATGAGTGGCAAAATATTCTGCAAACTGCACACATACAAAAGGATGAAGAAGGAAATAGAACAACACTTGCTATAAATTGAACAAAATAAATACAAGGTATCTATGCATGCTTTTTATTACGTGCTTCTTCTCTGTTATTTTGGGCAGAAAGAAATATGCTGTATTTCTTCATGGGAATTAGGATAAGACATTGAATTCTAGATGCTACTTGGTACCTTTATTTGGAAAAACAAGAAATGTGGGGTTTTCCTTTCTTGTTTCCATTTCCTTACAGTTGTCTCCTGTGTATCACATATCAAATCTGCAGTGGTGCTCATTTGTGGCAAGAAGAGTGCCACATGTGAGTGCACGATGGTCTGATTGTGAAAGACTTGCCTTCCTTCCCTTTTCTGAAGATCCCAAAGACCACATTTGTCTTACAGTCTCTTTGCTATGGGTATAACTAAATGTAAAGCACTTTGGGATGTTCAGCTGCATAAAGTATTGCCATTGAAATGCAAGCTGTTTTTCTGCAGAAAAACACAAAAGAAAAAAACCAAATAAACACCAACAAAAAGCAAATGAAAAGGTTTCCAGGAATAAAAATATGAACACTTAGATAAATAAAACATTAGGAAGAAGGGAAAATACTTCTGGAAAAAAATCAATAAGATTAAAAAAAATTATTTGAGAAAGTTGACAGGCTTGCAGAAATTTCTAGCTTACAAGGTATTTGCAGAGAGAAAATATGATGAATCAAGACACTATAATCAAAGTAAAAACCCTAAGTATTAAAACTCTACCTCTAACTTGTAGAGAGTTCAAATCTTTTCCTCTGTGATATAAATTTGCACAAGCAGTAGAAGCTTCCAATTACAGAGTTTCTTCTGTATTTTGCATCCTTGGAGATAGTGTTTGTCCTTTTGTAAAATGAGTGTGAGATTCTGTCCTTCCCAATTTATGACTTCTACATAACACATTAGGAATTGGAATTATTTATAAAAACAGAAAAAAAAAAGTAAAGGTTAACGAGCTCATTGATGGATAGTCCTACTTATTCACTGCAAAAGGACACTTTTGCCATGGTGAAACAGTGACAGGACTTACCCTGTGTTGTCATTCAGCCATGGACTAGACCCTAGGTGTTCAATCTTTCAGGTAAACGCCCTGATAAAAAGGTTGTAGAAAGGTAGGCATAATAATGTATGTTTTTCTCTCCATTGATTGTAGTTGTTTGTGTCCAAACCAACAGAAAAGGGAGCCACATGGAAGGCTGTCATTCCAGGGCAACACCCCAACCCTCACATTGCTAAGTAGCAGTCCAAGAACAAGTGTCACCATATCCAACTCCTCTTTGCTCTTCTTGGAAAGGTAGCCTCTGTCTAAATCCAGGAACACTCACCTGCTCCTCCTTCCATTCAGGTTGTTTCAGGAAGTCATGGCTCTACCTCCTTGTAACCTTCCTCATAAGAGGTTCTCATCCCCACATGACCTTCTGAAGGAACTTCTCTGTTGGGAAGGCAGTGTTTGAAGCAGGGCAGAGGCACACATTGTCTTCTGGCTCCAGTTGTGCTGAGCAACTATTTTTAAATTTTTTTCTCATTTTAAAGTTTCTGGAAAGTAAGTGAAACTCTGACCAAAATAGTTTTTCTTTGCTAGAGATCTGATGTTTGCTGAACACATATTTTCCTGATAACTTAATAGCCCCACAAAAAAAAAAAAAAATCAATAAATGTTCTCTATTAGACTTCTAACTTTGTTTCAGTCTCCAATGATGGCTTCTCATCAAAATTCATGTTCTGAAGTTCGTGGGTTTTAGCTTTCATAGCTTTCCCATATCAGACCATATTCACTCCTGTTATAATCTACCAGTCTATGCTGAACTGTAACTAACGTGTTGATGCCTCTCTCTTTACAAAATGTTCATGCTTCTCAGGTTTGGATTGTTATATGTTGAAGGACAAGGAATAACATAAGTGTGAATTGCCTTTTAAATTTGTGATTATTCTCTGCATTTTAGTTATTTATGCTAAAATATCTCAAAAGCATCAATTCACTTTGTCTTAGAAGTATAATTTGATGAAAATTGGGTCTTCTCCCTGGTTTAGAGGATACATATCAACAAACATTGCCATGCCAGATGCACTTAAGAGGAAAAGTTGGACTTCTCTTTAAAGTAGGACTATTTTTTTATGTTCTGCTTAAACTTTCTCAGTTTGGGGTAAACTGGCTCTCCTGACATTTGATAGTTTGCTTCAATAATGCTGTGCACTCCTACTTTTTTAGTGGGTGTGTGAAGGGAAGACTTGACAAATTCTGAATGTTACTTTTGCATTTTCCTTTGTTTGGAGAAATAACCCGGTATATTTGATTTCCTGAAACATATATCTATATGCTAAGAATACACATCTCACACAGTTGCTTTTCTTCTGCCCTAGACTGAAATGCAGTCAGAAGGTGGGAGAAGGCCTCAGCTGAGTTGACTAAAGAGAAGAAAAGAAATGCACATGCACCATTAAAATATGGATCCATAGAAGGAAGTTTTTATGGCAGCTTTATTTTTGTGGTTTTCTGACAACCATCTTATTTAATCTGTGAATATGGGGAGAAGATGTACTGCCATGAATGCTAGTGCATGGTCTAAGCTCCAGCTTTCTTTATTACTTCCATTATCACAATGGATCTCCATTCACCTGAATTGCTAACATCCTTATAGAAACAATAAGACTAAAATGGTTCTACCTGTCATT
Organism: Peucedramus taeniatus; assembly: GCA_013400575.1. Taxonomy (NCBI): domain Eukaryota; kingdom Metazoa; phylum Chordata; class Aves; order Passeriformes; family Fringillidae; genus Peucedramus; species Peucedramus taeniatus. The sequence continues at coordinate 213,266 of WBNO01013625.1, forward strand.
CATTGATGTGTGAATCGACAATCAAATGATTGATCAATTTCTCTGTGCTTCAATAGCTACTTTCATCCTGATTTGCTGTATAAAATGCTGCAGTTTCAGCTAAGTTTTCTAAGGGGTAGGTAAAGTAAATTAGGCAATTAGACATAATCTTAGATTTAAAAATTGAAAACCCATCAGCATCTCTATCTTGAAAAGAAAACACATTTCAAAATCTGAAAATATAAAATCTTTTGTAAGGAAGAAATATCCTCACAAAAGAAAACTCCTGTAGTCCTGGCATTCTGTGTGTGAATGGCTTTCATGAATTTCTAATATATTTTTCTTTTGTTCATTAAAAAAGAAAAAAAATACTTTGGACTCTAGAAGCTTTTAAGAAGGAGAAGTTTTTAAAGTGGAGCAATGGAAAGTGCTAAATATTTTATTAGTGATTTGTGATAACATACTTTTCCTTTATTCCTTTAATAGAAAAAAATCATGACAGTGAAATGATGAGGATTAATGTATGAAAATGTATTGCATGGCAACCTCTGAGTAATGTATTTATAAACAGTTTATTTTAAAAAGAAAGCATGTCAAAATAGATTACAAGAAGACTAGGAAATTATTGTAGTCAGATCAAACAGAATACAGTTCATGAGTTTTTTTCTGTAACGTTTGCTGCATCCTGACTGAGATCACCCAGTCTTCATCTGCTTCCCTCTCTCACAGGAATGTCATGTTGCTTTTGTTCATCTCCTTGTTTTAAAACAGATTAAAATGAGTGACTCTCTCAAGAGTTTAATGTACGAAAAATGCTTCATGATTTAAGTGAGGTTTCACCCCAAATCACTTTTCAGTTTATTTAGTTCTTTTTGCTGCTGTTGGTGAACTGCCCTTCCTGGTCTGTAGGTAATCATTCACTTTTAAACATTAATACGACCAGAGTTGTCTGTTCTACATAATCTTCAAAACTAAGGAACAATAAAGAGCTGCAGAAACAAAAAAAAACCGCAAAAATCTCCAAAACCAAACCCCCAAATATAATGATAAAAACTGAGACAGAAACCATCAAAACAGAAAAGTTGAGACAGACAAAGTCTGAGTAATAGTTTTGACAGGCTGACTGGAAGCCACTGTGCTTTAGGCTGTGAGGGCTTCATCCAAGTTTTACTGGTGGCAGTAGAATGGCTTCAGCAGGCTTTGATTCAAACCCAATTCAGCCAATTTATTGAATGATTTCTTCATTTTTGTTGCACTAGTCTTGTTGCTGAGCAGGCATGAGGAGGAAGGGGATAAGGGGAGGCCAAAGGAAAGTTGACCACACAAATTTAATGTTGGAAGCATTAGACTGCATGGGGTTGTTCAGCCTCCACAAAGAACCAAACTTATTCCCATGGAAACCAGTGTTCAAAGATGAATAAGTAGCCTGGCTCTCAGCAGCTCCCTTTCCTTTTTTCTCTTTTCTTCTCTCTTCGATGTTTTGTTGTTGTTTTTGGTGAAGGGAAAGAAGGAGTCTCTTCACCTCCAAGCAGCTTGAGAAAAGACTGGCAACATTCATTCCACTAATAAGGTGTCAATTAATGCAAAGAAGAATGTCCTGGATTTCTCAAAGAGATGTTTTTTTTCAATAGGAGCAGTCAAGATGTTGATGAGCTTTTGTTTCTCTCTCTTTTTTTTGTTTTCTTTTGTTTAAATGGAACATAAACTTTCTCTGAAAAGGGGGCTGCTAGACTGGTGTTGTAAGTCTGCCCTCAGGTGTTGGATTTTAAGTCTTCAGGAGAGAAAGGAATCCACCAGATATATTGTGGCACCACCCAGTACAGATACTCAGGTCTGCTTTTTTTAGTATTGAGGTTTGGATACTGATGTAGGTGTAGCAATGGGTTACATACACAGGAAATACACAGAGGTATGCACTATCCATTTAATGTAGCAGATGTGGGTTGTTTTAATGCCTACACTAATTAGATAATGAATTCAAAGGGAATGTTACAGAGATGTTGCTGATGGTATCAGTGTTATAATGTGTTGCAACTATTGACTGATGTCAAAAAAGGTGAAAGGTGGGCTGAAAAGCGCAAGAGTGATCAACCAACTTTTAATAAGTAAGGAAGGTAGTCTCAGAAATCTGAAGGAAATCCTTTGCGTTTGGTTCCTTGCAATGAGGGTTTCTGAGAACAGGAAATACCGTAGGACACAGCGTCATGTGGGAAATGTCCAGTGTGAGTCAGCATGAATCAGTGTTTAGATGGGGCACAAATGCTTCTGCAGGCTTTGGAACCAAAGAAGCCAGGTCTCCTGCAGGCTTCCACCTGGGCCAGCTGAATCTGATGTCTCTAAAAGTGTCAGTGCCCACTGAATTTTTGGTATCAGAAGCATCTACAGAAGATAGGTAGATGCTTTTCCATCCAAAGGAGGACCTCTTCTGTGTGGATCCTCTGATACCTAAATTATGATCTCATGCTGCAGCCTTTCCTTTAGTAGGGAATAAATTTTAGTTGCTCTCCCTTTCCCCTCTCCAGACTTCTGTTTCTTTAAAATTTGTACCAACATAATGTCTATCTGTCTATTCCACTTGGCTGACATCAGCCAGTAGGCTCAAAATTATTGGGGAAACCAGCCAGAAAAAAGATTGCCTAAGCCTCATTTCCTTAGGAAACTCAGCTAAAAAGTTAATATTAGCAATAACTTGTGGATTGGAGCTACTACTGGGGGAATGCAGTGTGGCACTGAAGCTGTATATGGCCAAGTGCCGTCTGGTGCGTTGCTCTCATTGCACTTTTGCTGTAAACTTTCTCCTGGGCCTTGTTGGCAAACAAACCTTCCCCAGCTGCTGTGTGGGTGAATGGTCACAGCAGAGTCCTTGGCAGGGGGGAGTCAGCCTCACTGCTTCTCGGTTTACCCACTGTTTTTTTGGGGTGTGAACACCTGCTCACCAGAAAGGGACAGAGACCACACATCCATTTAATGTGGGTTTTCCCTGGTCTTCTGCACATTTGGGATCTACACTCAAATCAGCAGTTTGCAGTGGGTTTCAACTCCTGTTACTGAGTAATTCATTTCCATGGCATTTTTTTAAAAAGTCTTTGAAAAGTATGTTCTTCTCCTCCTGAATATATGAGAATCAATTTGGTTCAATGAATCTATCTGGAGTCCTTAAATTGTTTTTTTAATTTACTCTTTTAAAGTTTTGTCTTTTCTTTCTAGATAATGATTCATGGATGTAGAGTGTGAGAAATGTGTTTTTTGCTGCAATGGGTAGAAACCTGGGTGTCCATTTCTTCACTGCTGTCTAGGGACTTCATTTTTACCTGCATGGTGCTGTTCTTGCTGTATATCCTCTCTTCTCTCCTTTTCCTTTCTCAGAGCAGTGCTTAATAAATTATATTTATCTTTTCAGAACACTGAAATGATAATCTCTGTTAAAAAATCCTTAAAACCCCACCACATTTCACAGCACTTCACAGAAGATTCTTCCTTCTCCATCTCCATCACATATGGTCAGTGATAGTTACCTCACTGTGATCCCTTCAGCTCCCGGTGTGTTTAAGACATTCCTTATATGCTAAGAAGGGCACACAGCCAAAGCTACTTGTGCTGAGATTTTTTCTGTGTGAATATGAATCAGGGCAATGGCATTGTAACTACTTTGCAGCGTGAGCTCATTTTCAGTATTCTCTTTTATCCTGAGGCGATGACCTTTCTATTACCAGCCTCTCTGAAAAGGAGTACAACCACATCTTGTCCGTGTCTTCTTGTTTATGGTTTATATGTGGCTCAAAGTTCTGCCAGAAACTTAATGCCATTTTACTGCCTGGTTTTACATTCTGCCTGTGATGTACTAATTATCAGGGTGTGACAGAGCACTTATTTCCTATCATAAACCAGGGCTGTTACCCAGGAAGGAAATTTTGTCTGAGTCATGAAAGCATACAACAATATGAAATATTCTCTGAGGACCATATTCTGATCCTGTTGACATTGATGGGAATGTTGGTTTTGTCTTCACTGTGAGAGCCACATAATGAAAGACAAGGAATTTCTATGCCTGCTTCTATTTTATTTTTTGAGAGCCAATTCCCCACAGTACTGTCAGCACTGGGCAGTTGCATACCTCAGCTGAATACCTGGTGCAGCACTAGCAGGGGATACTCAGTATGCTAGAGAGCCACAGTCTTTGTGGATGTAAATTAGGGTAGCTCCTTTCATCAGGGCAGTGCAGTGTTTTATATTATGGGGAAGTCTTGCTCTCAGCTCCAAGCTGCCATTTCCTCCCCTTTTTAGAAGGGAAAAAGCAAAGAGTCTGCACTTTTAATCCATTCCTACTAAGGGGAGGATGGGAGGAAAGAAATAAAACAATTTGGAGACTGTGTGGCAGTTTCCTAGTTCCCTATTTGTAATACACAGTTAATGCCCATGACTTAATGGGACTACACTTGCACTCAGCCACACTTGCCTATGGCAAAAGAGACAATGAAGTATTTCTGCTTGTATCATCACTAGGCTTCACTTGAACAGCAGAAGCACAAGGAGAAACCAGATTCAAGCCAAGAGCAAGGGTGAAGAGAGGGCAGCTTCCCTCCTGCCAGGGCTCTGAACGCCGTGCTCAGCAACACTGATTGCTGGGCACCTGTGCATCAGGTTCAAACCTTGTGCTGCTGTTGCTATCAGTTTTTCATACATTCACTGGCTGATGGCTATTCCTTCTTCTTCTATGGAAGAAATGGTAAAATTCAAGCACAAGGAAGTTGGTCTTTTTAGACAATTCCAGCAGACTATACAACCCACGGTGTTCAGAACATGTGCGATATTATATTATAGACATTTCTGGTTGTAAGAGCAGAATTCAGCCCTGAACCAATTTACATGATTAACATGAAGACAGAATGTCCCACAATACTTTTATAGCACTGAAATGCAAATTTTGATTTACATTCCAACTCAGTTACTTTTCTGACTGATATCCTCACCCTTCTTATCCTCCTCCTGAAAAAAAAAAAAAGAAGAAAAAAAAAGCAGCATTTTCATCTTTAAATTTTATCTTAAGTATCTCCTTCTGATCCTCTGCAGACTGAACCTTGACAGTTTTCAATGAAATAGATGACCCCTTCTGTTCCACATATCCCATCATTTATTGGCGTCTTGCACCTGTCAAATGCCACATTTCCTCCCTGTGGGAGCATTCCCCTGTTCACGTAACCCTTCTTTCCTTGTAACTAGAGAGAGAGCTACAGGTGTCAATTAAGCCATGAGCATTTCTTTGATCTTTCCTAGATATTTTTAATTAGAATTTTTCTTCCTAAGGGTTTTTCCTGTGTTACTCTACTTTCGAGTAGAGGAGCGTTTGTTTTGTTTTCAGTAAGCCTGGAGCCAAAATTCTGCTGGTGCATCAGTGAAAAATGGAAGTGATTCCCCTCATTTCAGCAGATCACTCTGTGTTCAACCTCATCCACAAAATAGTTTTGGTCTCCCTTTCATCTTTCATTTCTTGTTCAGAAACAAGATCCCTATTTATGAATAGCCCTTCAATGAGGGCTTCAAATCCACACCTTATTTGAGAAAGCACTCAGATAGTTTCCCAAATCAGGAATATAGAAAATATTCACTTATATAGAAAATACTTCTCTTTCTGGAAAATATAATGATAAAAAACCAAAATCATGTATACTGAAGAAAAAACAGATACTTAATAATTTTCTGTGGAACTGATACACCCTTTGTCAGGACAGCAACCCCTTCTAACTGATGTTCTGCAGCTGAAATGGAAGATGAGAGTCTAAAGCACACATTACTGGGGAGACTATTTCCTTGTGCTATCCAAGAGGCTGGATGTAGTCACTGTTGCCTTTCTCTGCACCACTGAAATTGGCCTCATGTCTGTGTCTTCTTTCAGCGATTTTAATAGTAATAAATCCTAAAAAGAGTGTTTTAAAAACTAACACCATCAGCCATAGCTGACATTTTAAACAGCTCAATCTGGATATCAAACCTGACCACTTTCATTTTTGATTCTGACCCTTCCTTCTTCCTCTGGTTCTCCTGTCTTTGCAAAAAGATTCTGCTGCCTGTGTGAAATGGTTGGAGAGTGTCTGTGTTTCTAAAATAATCCAGTACCTGTGAGGTTTCCAAAACTCTGAAACCATTACTGAATATATCCTGGGTTTTTTTTTGTTTTTATTTTTTTTTTTTAATTTCTTGGTAGTGCTTTCCTTTCTATGTTGGAGAATTCTTGTTGGGGCAGAGCCCAGATCACCCTGTTTCAGGGTTTCTTGTGCTGGGCTAGTGATCCTTGTACTTTCTGCCCTTCCTAAAATGTCCCTGAACAGTACTGCAGACCCAGAACAAGCCCCCTAGGCTCCCCCCAGCCCCCAGTCCCACATCCTTTACCCACCCCACCCCAGCTTCTGTCCTTCCACAAGTCAGGGGGACCACACAGCACTCTCTGCCTCTGCCTACAGGAGCCATTCAAGGTAAATATATGTATGTGTGTGTGTGTACGTGTATGCATGTGTATTTTAACCCTTTGTGTAATAAATTTCTGTCTCCTTTCAGTGTGACATGATAGAATTTAGAAAAGTTAGAAATTAGTTCAACTGTATTTCCCTATACTTTAATACCCCATACATCAGGCAAGGCTCCTGGTAGCACATGTTTTCTCATTTCAGCCTATTGAACTATTGTCTTTAATATACTTCTTGCAACATCTCTTTGGAAGTACATGTTTTAAAAGTGCAAGGAGGATGCATGAGCTTTCTGGTATGATTATTCAATTCTCAACCCTCCAAACACTTGAGAATTCGAATTATTCAGCTAGGCTTAATGAGGCTGACTCAGAGTGAAGTTATGTGCATAAAAGTCAAGGATAGGAGGCCTTGATGTTATGCATTTTTAGGCGGTTATGGGGTTTTCAATATTAATGTTTATTACTGAATAGTCTGAAGGAGAACTCAGGCTGTACCTTTTCATCAGTGCTTGCTACTATTTACCTTGCTGTAAAGGAGCTCCTTGGGGGGTGTCTGGAATGCAGCAGTTTGTTTGTGGAAGCACTGCCATCTGTCAGTGCAGATCTGAGGGCTTCGTGTCAGCCACTCCAACCTCAAACCTTGCCAGCAGCTACAGCTGCAAGCTCTGTGTAGGTTTGTGACACCAACCTCTAAGCTCTTAGATCGATGACTTTCCCTTTGCCTCCATTTCCCAATTAGTAGAATGGGAAAAACAAATCTGGACATTCAAAATGACCAGCATGAAGCATTGTTGTGCTGTACTGTGATCCCTAATAAAAACCACAAAGAAATGGGTAAGAAAATTGGACTAGTCTAAAAGCCTGGCCATTTTCCCATCCCAGCTTGTTTGGGCATTGAAGGTTGGTTTGAGTTTTTTGTTTTTCTCTTGAATTTTCTTTGACCCTCTCTTTATATGATCCTGAAGAATGTGAGAAGGCCAATTTGCTTCTGGCCTTAGCAGTTTTGGGCAATGGGACTGCAGGAAGGACTTCTGGCCTCATGCTGGAGACCTGAAGAAGACAGGTTCCCATCCAGCTCTGGAGAAGAGATTGTTCAGATTGTCTGGCAAAGATGCACATGAGCGTGGGGACATTTAGTGCTGGTCTGCATTCAACAGCCAGGGACTCCTCACAACTAATCTTACAAGCTTCTCTGGGGCTTTACCCTGACCTCAGCCCTGCTCCCATTCATAACTATAGTAAGAAAAATTCCTGTTGAGTCACCCTAAGGAAATGTTTAGAAGAAAACTCATCTTCTATACCTAGCTGTGCCCTTTGCTCTGCTAAAGCAGCTTCTGGGTAAGGCCAAGTGCTATCCTAGCCTTTCTAAGTAGTAGATTTTGCTGAATGCACCTGGGAGAGCAGAGGAGCAAGTACCTTTTATTTTTGCAATGATTTTTATTCTGATTTTACTCAGACCTTCAGATATGCATATTTGCATATCTGTCTTTACAATTTGTAGCTGGTAAAGGGATTTGGTCAGAACATGCTGACTGCAGGAAATGGAAGCCTTTTTTCAGAAATATCTCACTTAAATGAAGTAGATGTCATGTTCTACTCAGATCACTCCCACAAAGCTGAGTATTTGTCCTCTACAGCACAGTTTTGGGTTTTACACCATATTGCAATATTCATACTACAATTATAAAAAATGCATAGCCATAGAATTGTTTTTGGGATATTCTATTTCACAGTAAAAGTATGAATTTTTTTAATTTTTTTTTTATTCTCATTATACTTGAAGGAATATTGAAGAATCTGATAATTACCCACAAAATAAAAAATCCAACTTTTAATTAGCTTTACTAAAATAAATGTCACCCACACCTAGCACTATGGGATTTTGGAAATAAAGTCCCACCTGTTTCTTCAGAGCATTTTTGTGGAAGAATGAAAAGTGGAAGCACAGGAGAGGGAGGTTTGCTTGGTGATTTGATACATAAGCAGGACCCTCCATTCCAATTTTATCTATAAAACCCTCCCTGGTGTGAGACAGCTGTTGCCTCTGAAGCCTTCTACATATCTCTCAGAATCCCAAGGGTCCTTCTTTTTTTAACCTATATTGTTTCCCCACTGCCCTTGAGATCCTATATTACAACTGCTTTCCTCAGAACGATTTGATAAGAATATCTGTTTTGGACCATGTCAGTGTTAGAGAATTGCTGTCAAGCATGAAGAGATGCTCTCTCTCTCCCCCTGGGGCTTTAAAGATGCTATTCTAAAATTAAAGTGTTTGGTATAGATAAGATGCTTAGGGTTATAATGAGCTCAAGAGTTGCTGGCAGTTTCCAAGATTTTTTAAAAAATAAGTTGATCAGATCTCTTGCTGTGGTTATTTCCCTTTTTCAACAGAGAAATATAGACAGAGCAGGTAGAGAAACAGTCAGGAACAGAAAGGTTTAGAAAAATATTTGGAAATTATTCTGATTGCATTGTCTAATGCAAGTTGCCGGCATCCTCTGCAATGCAATGTGACATGGAATATGTGATGTAATGAGATATGCCCGCCAAAATGCAATGTGCTTTGTTTCAGTCAGAATATATTAATCCACTTACTGAATAATTGACCGAAAGAGATTCTGTCAAACAGTATTAAATTATTCACTGGATTTCCAAACCAGCAGGCAGTGTCCTTTAAATATTTAAGAATAATGTCAAATAATTTTCCACACAAAAATTATTCCTTTTTTTTTGTGTTTGTTGAAGTTCCTTGGCTGTTCTCTGTTGTTTAAGGAGGGCAGGATAATTAAATAAAAAACAGTGTGCCCTTCAGGTGCTTTCTCACCTACCCAGCACCCCAGAAGGGGAAGGAAATGCTCACCTGGTTCAGCTGTCAGACCCAGCCAGATCCATTAGCACTTTTTATGTCTCACATGTGTTTTTAAGGAAATCCCAAACTCTCCACATACCTATACCTATACCTATACCTATACCTATACCTATACCTATACCTATACCTATACCTATACCTATTTCACCAGGTAGCCTGTTGCCTCAGCAGTGAGTTCCCCCAGAGAGGGTGCAGCACAGAGGCTGTGAAGTGTCCTGCTATTTCCTACCCTCAGGCCTCATAGTACCTCTCTAGGTGTGCATTATGAGATAACAACCTTGCCGAATCAATTTTGGTGTGGAAAATAGGTTTCCTTAAAAAAGGGACACCAATACAGCAGCATTCAAGTTCTACCAGTTACAGTGTGTGACACCTTTCCCCTTGAAGGTTGCATGCTGAACAAGTGCAGGGTATATTTCTGGCTTGTTTAAAAAGGATGAGGACAGGCATCTGATAGCTTACCTTAATTATTCCATTTCCTCCTCCCTATATACATTTCCAAAATCTAATTATAGTGCTCATGGCCCCTGCTATGAGCCAGTACTCAGATTAATATAAAGCCATGGGAAGGCCAGCTACCTCTCTTCACGCTTTCCACAACATTGCAAATCTATTCCAGCAGTCTTTTGATACTAATATTTTGATACATTCATCATTGTGTTAGCATCAGCAGTGAGCGATATTTACAGTCTATAAGCTCTTCCAGGACCAACTGTTCATATTACTCCTGTTAAGTCCATTCAATTTTCCACCTGAAATATCATATTTATCTAGTCAGAGCTTGACACCTATTTTCAGGGGCGGGTGGGGGTTGCTTTCAATAACAAGTTTTATTTAATTGTATATTTTGCTTCTCCTAAAGAACACACTAAGGCCATCTGTTACATATTGTCAATCAAGTAAGATGCACTTGGCTGCATTCTTGGGTTTATTATCTAGGTCCTTATATGGGGACAATTTTGTGCATATGCATCTGTGTGTGTTGAGGTGGAATTGCTTATCTGCTCTGTAGCTTTATTTGGACTGGAATTTGCTGCAATGTCCTCACGAGTGCAGGAATGTTGTCCAGGGTTATGGTCTGTGTGCAGTCAGGGGACAGTGGGCAGCCCTGCTTGATAAGTTTGCTATTGCAAGCTACAAGTATTGTCACACTCTGCTCCTTTCAGTAAACAATCAGACTACAAACACACTAAATGTCCTTTATTTGTCAAAGTAAAGTAATGATTATTTCGCAACTGCTCTACCTTAAAAGCATTTAAATCTGGCTTTAGGAGGCAGCAAACTCTATGACTCTTCTCAGCCACAGTGGAAGTAAAACCCAAATGGAACAAAAATATATAGGAAATTCTTATCATCATCTTCTTCTTCAGACAAGGGAGAAAATTATAGGAGCATTAAAAATAAACTTTGCACCTCCTGCAAAGACTTACATAGGTGTCTCAACTTTAAATTCCAACACTGCCATGGGCATAATGGATTTCGATGTTCTGGCACTTTGGAACAGCAACAGCTAACCAAGACTTGGCCAAAGAATGCTCCATTATTTTGCCTGATGGACTCCCCTGCTATAATTCCGACTCACTGCACAGAGGAATTTACCCCCAGAGCAAGAGCTTATGAGAGACTTCTTTTGGTATAAAACCGACACCTTTTTCTCACACTTCCTGTGTGCAGAAACATCAGGGTTTGTGCATGGTACTGATGTGAAAAGAGCATGTCCAAGACTCCTGTTAGCAGTCACCACATGCAGCAGAGGTGATGGATGGAGATAACTGAGAAGGAAGTCACTGTTTTATGAGAAATTCTACATTAAATCCTGTTAAATGGAACAGGAACAAAGTAACCCATAGTAATTTCCAGGAAAAAAATAAAATTAGGGTCATACCAAAGGTTTAAGAGTATCAAAATCTTTGATTCTAGTTTCAACCTTAAAAAAAATCTGTATAATAAATGTACACATATAAAGGAATTAAAAGCCATAAATTGAAGGAGAAACTATTAATCTTCTTTTTTAGAAATGACCTACTAGAGCACTGTGATCTTCCTTGGATGGTAAATTTCTCTGTGCTCCAGGTTTCACTTTTTACAACCTTTTCCTTTGTTGGTCTATGATACCTCAGGTGGGTCAAGCCCAGATTTTTCCCCCAACATGCTGTTCATACTGCACCTGTTAAGCAGGGCAGCACAGAGCAATGACTGTTGTTTTGAGAGGTAATTCCTCAAGCAGTATCCACCACTGTGGAAGATCAAGAAGCCAGGCAGGAGGTGACTGTGTCCCAGGGACCTGCCCCAAAGAATATATCTTCCTGCAGGATCTTGTCAGGTTGGAGGTTCTCCTGCAGACACAGCAAGGAGAAAAGTGAAAGAGAAAAGGAAGAGAAGGTCTGGTGAAGGTCTGGATATGGTTCCATGTACTGTTCCTATGGGTAGAGTGTCACAGGTGCTGTGCAGACATCCTGTTCCACCAATGGAATGGAAGGGGAATTTCTCCTCTTCAGCACTGAGGGAAAGTCCTGGGGCTGACAGACATTATAATCTTGCCTCGGTGGGATTCTTACAAGTGAAATTCTCTCTTTGTCTGAACACAGAGATGTGGATGCTTTCCCCAGGTATGCAGGTAACGGCTGTTAGAGCTAGGGTAAAAGCCTTTCCCTTCAATTTCCAGTCTGAAGCAAGACTCAGTTTCTCCCCGTTTCAGTGCCTGTGGCAGTGTCTGTGGTGCGCCGCTCTGCCGGTGCCGTCCCCTGCGCTGATGTACGTTACTGCACAGCTCACACAAAGCCAAGAAAATGAGTGTGGAGGACTTGCTTTGCCTTGGCTGCCATGCCAGCAGGATGCTGTCATGTTGCTGACTGTGTGCAGTCCTGCAAACCAAGCTTTTTGGGAGAAAGGCTGCCAAAGCTTTACAGAAAAGCATCTTAAACCTCAGGTGCTGCAGCATCATCGGGCAGGGCAGTGATGTGCTCTGTGCTCTGTGTGTGCTGGGGGCTAACACCAGTGTGAAGCAAAAGTCTTTTGAATGAATTGGTGCCAGAAGGGACATGCACAGCATCCCGATGCAGCCTCAGCGAGACATCTGACTGATTAGATATTGAGGTCAGCTGCTGAGATACCAAGGTCATGCCCCGTCCTGCTTTTCTCATCCAGCTGGGCCCCGATAAAATAGCAGATGGTAAGACCACCAATCAGATAAGGTGGCAATTTTCAACAGTCTCAAATTATTGTTGCAGCCAGGGAGGTCCAGATAAGAACAATCAGATGCTGGAATGATTTAGCCTTTTCTGTTTTCTCCCCCACACCTTTTTTTTCCTTATTCTTCTTTCTGAAGACAGACAGTCATGCGAATGTGAACACAGGGAGAACTCACAGAGTCCCTCACATCCTCAGAACAAAATGTGAGGGTTGATTTATGGGATGGATTACTTGGAAATGGTAATTCTTTGCTCTTTATGATGTTTTGTCGGAAGGTGCAGTACCCTCCAGTCAGAGCAGCTGGATTGCACTGAGGTTTTTACAAAAGGGGTGAGAAAAGGGGGGTGGTGGTGAATACAGGAGCTTCTCTAACACAGCAGTTAATAAGACACCAGCACATTAATCATGCGACAGATATTGAATCTAACAGGGCAAGGCAATTGTTTTTAAAAACAGACAGCTAAGCTACTACCTGGTAGAAAAAGGCTGACTGAACAACACAGGTTTTATGCCACTATTTGCAATTTATTTCAATTTATTATATAAATTTATTATTTTTTATCCTTTTTTTTTTCCCCTCCCTCTTTGAAAGTCTTAAAATACCTTTTTAGACCTGAAAGAAAATAGGAGATAAACCATTCAGGGCTGTAACAGAGGGCTGCACAGTCCTTCCCCCTTGACCTGCCATACCCTGGGCTACACCTCTGGTGTTTACACAGGACCCTGCTGTGGTCCTTGTCCTGAGCTGTACTGCCAGGGCTTGACATGGGTGAAAGACTCCTGAGGGTCATGGCACAGCAGAAAGTCCCTGATGCTGTGACACAGCCAGGACAGACTCCTGATTAAAAGAGATGTGATTATCAACTGCAGCCTAGAGATGTGGCTTCCTTCTTTCATGTGGCTCTCCAGGCAGCTTTATCCTACCAGATTATGTACATCTTGGCCTCTTTTATGACCTCCTGCCTGACTAGAAATGGCAAAGTGGGGGAAGAACTGGGGTAATTTTGGTGCACAGCTACAGAGCCCACATCTCCTTGGTGTCCTTTATTTAAAGGAGCTTCAGTCATTTTAATGCTGTGGTTACTGATCTTATAGTGAAACTTACTTTTCATCATTGAACACTGTTTGTTATCAAAAACACTATAAAATAAAGGAAGGAAAAATGATTAAATGAACCACTCACATGAGTTTGTAGGCTTTCAGCATGGGCATATGCCCTTCACTTTGAGCCTTGGCCAAACTGCTTGCCATGACAAGCTGGGAGCACTGGGTAAGTCCAAAGCAGACAGAGTAGTCATAAATAGAATCATAGATTTGTCAAAGTTTGAAAAGACCTTTAAGATCATCTAGTCCCACTGTCAACCCACTGTACTACCCTGTTCACGATTAAGCTCCATCACTTCCCTCGGCAGTCGGACTAGGTAAAGTTTTGTCTTGCTTCCCATATGACAAATATAGATTTCCAGGGACATGCCTCTTGGTCACAACTGTATGATGAAATGGGCCCTTAAAGTAGGACGCAAACAGATGTCACCACTGTAAATGAATCATACGAATTGCTTTCCCAGAGGACATCTCATGTCCATCTTGCTCATTAATCAGTCCCTGACAAGTGATCAAAGCCTGATATTACAATAGAAGATAAAAAAATAATTGTAATAAACAGAGACAAAAATGCTTCAAGCCAGTGCTATGGGAAAAAAAATGTTCTCTTGACTCTGAATGAATCATTAGCAAATGCCAAGCAACAAAAGACGAATAGGTGGTTCTGCTGCTGAGAATTATAAAATGGAGTTTCATGGTCAGTGTTGGCAACAGCTACAGTAAGTGCAGCCTCCAGGGCTAGCTGTGTTTGTAAGATGAAGTCCATAAATTTTTGGGGTAGATCCTTTAGGTAAGGCACCTGAATTGCCTGAGAATCACCAATTCCAGGAAGGCTTGTGAGGAGTTGCCTTTGCTTCAGTGAATAATATAACTGGTGCAACCCGTTACAGCTTTTCTCAACAGCTGAACACCTGACCAACAGCTTTCAGCTATGGTTTAGTTTTGTTTTGCCTTTTAAAGGTCACAGATTGCATTTAGAGGTTTTTGTGTTTGGTTTTATGGACTTAAGAAGACATTTGATAGTAGCAGTGCTGAATAATGTCTGCATGGATTTCCTGATGCTAATCAGATTAATCTTTTTTCTTTTTCTTTCTGAGATAATTTTTGAGCTAAAGAGGTGAACTGAGAGTAGGAAAGATGTGTATAGGAAATAATTGCTCTAGCAAGTTCTGATATATTTTTCTGAAAAATAACTTTAAATTTATCTTATGGTTTCCCAGCTGTTTACTCTCTGAAATTTCTCTCCATGTCATAGCATCACAATATACTGCAGGTTACCAGGTAACCGAGGGAGATGCCTGAGCTAGCTCTAACTGAGTGGGAGTTTGAAATAATGCTGCTAGAGACATATTTCTTCTGGTATCCAAGCCAGTTTAGAGTGATTGTCTATCTCCACCTCACACTGCTGTCTGGGATGTAGATATATGCTTTCAATCCTTGGTCAATTAACAGAAAATATTGACAAACACTCTCACACTTTAATATTTGTTTCTCAGTGAAAAATCCTTCCCTAAGTACATTATGGTGTAATTTCACTTGTAGCTGACTAAATACAAATATAACTCATGCAGATGTGTTTGCCACCCACTTCTGTCTCTGTGAAGCTCTGTGGGCAAATCCAGGGACACACCAGGTTACAAGAGCAGTGAAACTGCTACTGCTGCTGGCCAAAGGAAAAATCTTTGCCCCATTGAACTCACTGGCAAAACTCTTGTTGACTATTTTTGGGACCAAAATATGTACTACAGTGAACACTCAGCACATAAAGAACAAGACTGCCTGTTTTCTCTCACAGAAGCCACTGAACTTGGCAGCTGGACTGTCACTTTGAGCATTGATGCTAAACAAATCACCTCCTGTGATATCTTCTCCTCTAGAGGAACACAGGTCTTTTTTCACTGTGTTGTTCTAGCATATGGTATAATTACCAGCATTAAGATAGGCTTTGTTTCTTTTCCTCCACACTTGGCACTTGGATTACATTTGCTTTTGGGTGTTTGGGGTTTTTTTCCTAACACAATACAGAAATACAGGGAAGCATGAGGTTGCTTTATGAGGTGCCAGAACACATAACTTGAAGAGTTTAAGCCCATCTAACTCCAACTCATACAGTCTGCATCTCATCTAGAATCCCTGTCTGCACTGACTTCCTAGGAGTTCTCTCCCTGCAAATACTTACAAGTGTTAGATAATTTCCTAATTAGCCTGAATGCACTATGATGGCTCTGTTTTAGTTGCATATCTCTTCTTGGAAGCAGATGCTCTGGGGCAACAAGGTCTTCCTGTGAGCCAGAGCTGTGGTGCAGTGAAAGCAGCGGTGGACAGACAGCTCACTTCTACCTCCTTCTCCAGGGATGTCTGTGAAGTTTCCTGAAGGACCATGCTGTGATACCAGGCACAAAAGCAGAGCCCACTGCTTCAGTACTGAACCCAAAAGGCCAGCAGGCACATACTGGCTCCTGTTCCTTCAGTCTCTTCTCTTTTGCAGAGGAGTATTTGTAGCTTACACCTCAGGAATAGAGTGAAGACTGAATTGGTGATTAAGTTATATGGATAGATCACCCTCACCCGTGAAGGTATTTAATTATTTGTAAAAAATAATTAATTTTCTTGCTAGAAAATGTAGAAGTCATCTGCCAACAGAAACCCAAAGTTTTCAGAGGCAGCACCTAAACAGGACACTCAGACTAGATGGATTGGGTTCCATCTTATGGTTAGTAGGCTGACTAATGGTTTATAAAGAAATAATAACAATAAGAGATAATAGTAATAATAAAATAAAAATTAGAGACAAAAAATAGAAAATTAAATCTTTAAGCAACAAAAGCCACTTTATCTTTTTTTATTCTCAGGCCTTTGAAATGCCTCAAACTTTCGTTTGGTAATTGCTATGCAAACATATTTGATGTCTGTGCAAAAATATCTGGAAGCTTACAGGGACGTCTGGACATAAATATTAAAAGATCAACAAAAGCATGACATGAATTAGCCATGTGGATAGCCATAAAAACCAAAACCACAAAACCCTTCTCCACATCTTTGGCTGCAAACGTGGGTGCTTTCTCACTTGATTTTAATGTGTTTATAAACTGATATTCAAAAAGTGAGTGGTCATGACTAATGATTTGGTTTCCTTTCATTTTGACCACTCTTTATCACACTAGAAATTCCCTTGCCTGATTTAATAGGAAGTAGGATAAGGAATGTCTCTCATTCTTTTTCCAAGCCCTCTTCGAAATTTTTGGTGTTCTATATGGACGTTTTGGTTCAGTTTGCAAAACATGTGCTTGCAAGGCTCCTTGTCCTGCAGGACACAGTCTAGACTTGCACTGATTCCTTTCTCTGGTGGCCAGAGCTACCTGAAAGTAGTTGCTGTGGGCAGTCACTGCTCTGTGTTACCAGAACACTTGTTTTAGTGTACCCAGGTCTTACATTAGCATGCCCACTGGTGAGATGTGCTCTGAGGAAGGAAAGGTGACTCTAAGGTCCGGCTCACATAGGACAGCTGAAGAAAAAGAACAACCTCCATCCAGCTCTCACAAAGTCAAAAAGCAAGCTAAAGTGGCAATTCCATAGTTATTTTTTGGCTTATGCAGGCTGGTCTCACAACAGTTGAGCCCCTCAGATTGGCAGAACTGGGAGTCACTTTTTCAAAAGTGGCAAGCACATGAAGGCACACAAACCTCTTTGCTTTTTAATGAGTCTGTGGTGCAAATAATCAAAGGTTTTAGAAGCTGACAGGAGTCAAGCATGTATGGATTTAATAACTCAGGTCTTATTACCTTGATTTTCTCATGGTAAGAGCATACATAATAGCTTTCTGCCTCCAGAAGTGAATACATGAGAGATTGAGCAGTTCTAGTACAACAGAAGTCCTTTAAGTTTTCCAAAGCAAACTGGAAAATGTGCAGTTCAGTGATATGGATCAGCTAAGCAATGCTGTGTCTTCTAGGTGCCATCACTTCTTCTTATCTCATGTTTTTTGTATTCTTGTTGTTTTCTTCCTGGTTTTTAGCATTCTTTGCTCATTCATTGCGGACTTCAGTGCTATTCACCTCATCCTAGGGAGAGTGTTCATATAGATCCTACGTAATCTGGACTTCTTACGGAGTGGACTTGTTTTTAAATGGTGCTTCTGTTTCTTAGTTGTCTGAAGACATGTAGTATGTCATGATGGAAACAAATGCTGTAACAAATGCTGTAACATGGTAACAAATGCTGTTGCCCTCTCCAGTTGTTAACCTGCTGGGATATTCTGGATAGGACCAGAATATGGTATCATGGTATCATATGGTATCATATATAATATATCACTGCAAGGTGAACAAATTGCTCTAAAAGACTCTCAAGAATGGAAACACATGGATGTTTGTATTTGATTTCTGCCCTAATATTTAGTGAGGGCTCTATAATTTAAATAAAAGGGCTAATTTTTTCCCAATTTAATCTCCTTTAAACAGTGTGGAAGTTATAAACATTATAATAATGTTACCACTTTCATATTTAAAAATATGCCCTCTAAGCATTTACATTCAAGATTTGTTTTTCTTCAGATGTGTAAATAACGCAAAGCAATTTGCATCTCATGCATAAATCTTTCTCCTGTTGAATGCAAATTAAAAAATAAAAATATTTTTTAATTTGGCCCCCAACCTCTTTCACTTGCTTCTTTTCCCACCTCCTCATATTTACAGCAAGTTAGCTGGCTAATTCTTCCAATGAGAATTTTAAGAGTTTATGTGTGTTTAAAAAATTATCTGACTGAAGTTTTCTTCCATCGAGTAAAAAGAAGCCTGGAGCTGATTAATAGTGTTTCCTTTTCCAGTCCTAATGAATGTTTTTCAGGTTTTATGCATCCCAGATGAATCTATTTTAAATGGTGTGTGTCTGTTCGCATGCATGAATGTTGCTCTTTCTTGGGATTTATCCCAAATGAGTTTAGCTTCTCTGTACCTTGTGGGACAATATAGATGCTGGCTTAATCAATTTCAATTTGCTGTTAAACCAGAAACAAAGCATTTATCAGGATGAACCAGGAAGGGCTGAATGGACTTTTCGTGTTGCTGAGGTCTCTTTGTGAAATCTGCTCCATGAAGTTTCTGGAGCTCAGAATTCTCTGACTTGCACTTACCACCTAGTCTGGATGCACCCTTAGGGTGGTTTTACTCTACATGTTTCCTGCACTGGCAGCATGTGTGCCTACTGATGAGTATCATGGGGCTCAACCCACTAAAAATAACTTCTCTGGATAGTCTTGCTGCCTTCGTAAAAATGCAACCAAAATATCTCATTGAATCATCTTCCTCAGCTCCGACCGGCTCTGCTATTTATGACTGTGGAGTCACTTCTGCCTCCCCTGCTGTTTCACACGGAGCACAGAGCCAGCCCCAGCAGACTCGAGAGGTGCCAGCAGCAGCAGGAGCTCTCTGGTGCGTGAAACCTTCTGCTCGCACAGTAAGTCCCGGCCCCGAGCTGCTGGAGATACGGGGTGTTGCAAACTCCCCAGCTCCTGGAGGCAGGTGCTGCTTTAGTGATCAGCTCTGAACGCCGTGGCAAGCAGTAGGTGAGCATTTCTTCCGCTGCTGCCTGATCACAGCAATGCTAATTTTAAAGTGGTGAGGAAGCACAGGGAGTTGATAACAGGATGGTCCCAGCTGTTCCTCCCAAGGACGTGAGTGGTACTTCTGAGAGAAAAGGCAGGAACTCCTGTTTCACTGCACAGACTGAGAGAGTGGGGAGAAGAGAGTAAAACCTTCCCTAGATTCCTGTTTCACTCAGAAAAGTGTTTTCAAAGGCTCATCTTCCCTTCCCCTCCTGCAGGTTGTATTTAGTTTTCAGCTCTCCTGGCTGCTGCACTGATAGCTCCTTACCATTTCCACTGCAATTAATCAGAACAGGGTTGATTATGCTTTTGTCTCTGATTGTGTAAATCAGGATCCTTCTGTCTAAAATGAGGGGACCTTTGCTTTCTGGATATCCTGCTTTCCATCCCCTTCCATCCCATGCCATCCCATCTCTTCAGCATGGCCAGGCATTCCTGGGTTCATGTGGCATATGTTGTTCCCGTGTTGAAATCAGACCGAGGAGGGTTGAGGTGAAGGACTAAGCATCATAAGCATCATGGCTTTGGTGAGAGGAGCTGTGAGATGGATGAAGTCACCATTTTAGGGGGCCTGTTCGCCCACTTTCATGCTGTGGTGCAAGGGGGAGATGAGAGGGGCTAGAGGGCTTTGGCCCATTTGCTCTGCAGCACAGCAAAGCTCATCACGTCAAGTACACTTCCTCAAAATCTAATTGAATAGGGTAGCCCTCATGCAATATGAACTGGGGAGATAAAGTAGGTTTGGATAGAAAAATACCATAGTAAAGAAAGGAGCTTAAGATCCAAGTAGTCTCTTCTAACACCCCACAGGCTGCTTCCATCCCCTTTTCACACAAAACATCATAAGGGCTTTGGCCCCACTGTGAGCCCGTCTGGCTCACCTTGAGGCAGCCAGGCTCTCACTTGAGATCACTGTTCACGTTGGGACAGCATGAGCACAGAAAGAGCAGTGAGGACGTGTGACACCTTCTGTGCGTTTGGAGAGGTTAATTGAAAGAGCAAACTGTAATTGTAAGAGTCCCCAGCACTACAAGCATTAGTGGCTTTGCTGGCTGTTCAGCATTAGCTCTTTTCCTTCCTATCTCACAGCCCACAAGCCTGGCCAGAAGATATCGTCTGTTTTGGAGTAAACTGTGCCTGCAAATCAAAAAGCTCTTTAAAAATATGTATTTAGACTCAGCACTCATGTGGGAGTGACTACTTCACAGGCTTGTAGTCTCAGGTGCAGAAGGGTCAAAATTATTTGCTCAAAGACTTAAGATGCAGAGCTGAGCAGGCAGCAGGACCAAGGAGTTGCAGTCCTTAAGGGGCCACTCCTAACACTTGTCCATAATCCCTTCTTTTCAGTTAGTAGCAAATGATAATTTATAACATTGCCTCTTAGGAAAGCAACTGCACCATTGCTCTCCAAACCAACCCAGGCCAGAAATCTTCCAGTTACACTAGCTAAAACTGCAGGAAGTATTTCTGAAGGACAGACACACTATGCATATTTTTCTTCCACCTGCCTAAACACTGGGCTGTGTGTTTCAGTTCTGGTCTTAAAGAGAAATGATGAATTGCAACTCCAGCTTGCAGGGTATAACATTTGATTTTGCTGTATCTGTGGTTAGCAGATCACATTCTTAATACACCCTTACTTGTCAAACAACAGCTCTGTAGGCAGAGATCAAAGGAGCTGGCAAGAACACGTTTCCTTCGCTCATAAAGGAAAAGATGAGAGGTCACATGATCTTGACCTCTGAAAGTCAGGTACAGATCTGAGAGTGGGTGACATGAGCCAGGACTTCTGTTGATCATATAACAAATACTGGTGCCATAATGCAGACATGGATTAATTCTTTGGAGGGAGTCGTATTTTTGCAGGGCCTAACCCCTGTAAAACTAGAATTAACTGGATAAACCTATTCTGTATTGTTTGTAATTTTAACTATTATATATATATATATATATGAACAAAGCAAGCTGATTCTTAGTAGATTGCATTGCTAAATTTTGATTGGAGAGGAAGCAACTCCTTGAGTGAATTACATGTTCAGATTATGTCACCAAAGACTGTCTCTGCAGGGTTTTATTCCTCCCTAAGTAATGTACTGTCTGCCCTTTCCCAGGAAGGTTTTATACCATTAGCAAACAGCAGGGGAGTGAAAAATATCATCTGTAGGACATAGTAAACTCACACAAGTAAATGTGGCTATAAACTATAAGTAAGCTAGCAAATTTACAGCTGTTCATTCTAATCCAGATGCAACTACTGTACCTCCAAGGCCTCACAGACGTAGTGCAGAAGCTGCTTTGCCATGTTTCATGGAGAATTACCAAAGTCACATGATGGTGTTGTTGCCATCTTTTTTTTCCCCAGCTGCTAAATTACATTAAAAAGCACTAAATAAATACTCAATATTTTCCTTAAATAAATTTATCATGTAGCAATTATTGCAGCTAATCTCAGTGTGGGTATGTGACTGTAAGTGGGAGGTGTCAATCAATGTAATTAGAAAAGATGTGCCTGAAAAACAACCTCTGTGTTACAATATTGCCCCCACTATAAACACCCTACCACATGGTGTGTCCCTTCTTAGTTACGCAGTGTAAGTCCTGTGTTGATTCAGGCTTGAATTACACAGTAAATCTTTTTTTTTGTGAATTTATAGACTCTCCCTTTGAAGGCCAAATTGTCCCAGTCTATTTTTTCACTGAAGCAGCATGCTTTGGAGATGTAATACCTTATACGCAAAACCCCTGAGTGACAGCAGCTCTGCAAGCTCATGATATTTATAATACATTACATATTATCAATAAAATGTTGCAAGACATGTCACAGATCTTATTAACATAACTTTAAATTATGGGTACAAGTTTGACCTATCTATTGATGGATTAGAAGCTTAGACTGTTAAACAGAATTAAAAGGCTTAGGGCATCATTAAACAAACTGTTTCAACTAAAATGTCTGTATTTCACCATAAAAAGTCAAAGCATACCTGAAAAGCTGGCTGTCACCAAGGCAACTTATAAAGTTTAAAGATATCCATAAATAGCTCTCAAGTATTTTTTAAGAATTATTTATGTCATTGCCCTCATATTAATTATCATCCAAATTTCTCCCAGAAACTTTGGCCGCCCTAAAAATTTTTGATCTGTGTCTCTCCCAATCCCCCAAAACAAACCAAAGAAAATAAGCTCTGAACTGCCAGGAGATCTAGACAGCACCCAAACCTTAGAAATCAGTGACATGTAGATTGCCTGCCTGTTGTATCCCATTTCTGAGTTGAGATTCATTATGTCAAGACTGGAGAATGTAGTGACAATGAGGCTCCAAACAGAGATTTACAAGTGACTCCTCAGACATGAAGGAGTCTATGCAGGCAGATCCAGCTGAAGACTTTGTACATTAGGTCACAAATGACTCTTCTGCAAATTTTCAGAGACATTTTGCAGGGCCTGTTTGTTTGTGCATGGTTAGGTAGCTTGACTAATTTTTATTTATGGAGTGGGTTTTGGCATTTTAACCATGGATTCTTTGCCACGTCTTTTTGTGTTGTCTTTGTGTTAGCACTTTGGCAACAGGGAAAAAAATTAAAGCAAGTCATTTAAGTGACTTGCCTGAAGTTATGTAGAAAAACAAGGATAGGGCCATAAACAGCTCAGAGATGTCCTGTTTCCTAGCCCTCCACATATAACCTGGAAATATTCTTTTTTTTTCTGTGTGTCATTAGGATTAACTGTCTATAGCATGGTAAATAAGGCTTCTTCCCTCCATACTTTAATTGTTTAAAACAGTGAATTTTATTTTTAGGATGTGAACTTCTGTGTTGGAGGAGGGTTAGTGGGGTGTGGTTAGTCTAGTAAAGATGGAAGGCAAGAAGCCCAGAAATGACTGCCTTTTTTCATTATTTCTATAATATAATTTCTGGATCAAGTACAAAACCATGACTGAGAGAGAAAAAGAACTTTTCCATTGACTTGAGAGGGAACGGAGAGAGACATTGAAAAGAAACATGTCCAGCTGATGAACACAGAGCTGGCCCGCATCACTGAGTCACTAGTTTATTCTATTAGAGTGGACTGTGTTTTACTGTTGATTAAAGAAAACCCAAAATAACTCAGTCCATTGCACATTAAATTAAGAGAACATACACATCCCACATAATTGTCTCTCTCTCCCTGAGCACTGATCAGAAATAGTGACCTTTTGGGTAGGGGGTGGAAGGTGATAGCCTAAATAGTTTTGTGTTAATTATTATTCCTCTGTGATCTGGAAAATCCTAAAATTTTAAGAACTTTGCTGTGCCTCAGGTCCCTTGAGACCTGACGTTGGCAACAAGAAAAGAACATATTTATTTGGACAACAGTCTTATAAGTAATTCTTCTGCTTTGTGTTTCTTTTGATTTAGGTTTTTTTGTTTGTTTGTTTTGTTGTAATCTCTCCTAGAGGGATAAAAAGCTTTATTTGACAAGGTAAAAAAAGTTAGTTTTCACTCCTATTTATTCAGTCTCATATACTGAATAAATAAAGACATAAATAAGAGCAGCTTGAGCTCTGCAGTGGACTTCCCTGACTCTTTCAGTTAACTTTAAAATTCATTGTGCTGAAAACTAATAGCATTTAGTTGTTAAGAAGCCAGAGTAATGACATTTTGTGCCATTATTCTAATGGATTTTTCACTGTGCATTTTCTTTAATTATTTCCATGAGTAATATCATTATGCATTCATGCCAATACAATTCTGATCATTAATTTACATGATGGCAATTTCTTAATGATTTTGATGTCAAAGTTAATAGCAACATCTGATAGCTGATCTGTTTGAGCTGACATAAATTTAACTTTTAACATATTGATGCCAAAACAAATAGCAGCATCAAATTACATAGCAGAAAAATAAACATCCACAGGGTAAAATCCTCAGTAGAGAAGTCTTGATCCTTACCCAAGGTTGATAGGTTCAAAATAAAACCAAGAACCCCAGATACAATGCATGTAAGATTTTTACATCCTCTTGGTTTATCTATTTACACATTAACGGTATTGATGTCTCATGTTTAAGAGATCAAACGATATGCTGTCATATAAAAGATGTTGTATTCTTGCCTTCAGATTGATGCATGTATTCCATATATTAAAAGGAAAAAAAATGCAGTAACTAAGTTTTTATCTTTCTAGTTCTTTAAGCATGAAGTCTAAACTGCTCTGAAGGGGGGAATTTAGGACTGATGTCTGAACCCAAATTTGTGTCTTGGTTTGTGCTTTCAGTTTTGGTAATAAAATCAGCAAACTAGACTTTATGTGGAGGCAGATATTGTTAATATCAATAAAACTAAAAATAGAGCAATGCAAAATAATGTTTGAGATCAATATTTTTAGTACTTTTTTTTTATAGGGTATTGATGCATAGATAAAGAGATAATTGTATGTGTTACTATATATATGTATGTATCTTTTTAATACTGACTCATGTAAGTATTACAAGACAATTAACATAAAATAAACCCACATTCTTCAAGTCTTTGTCCAGAAGATGTGAAGACCTCTTAACAAGTCTACAAGTATTTTTATTTACCAGTTAAATATTTTAGTACACCTTAGTATTGAAAATGTATGTGAAACAAATTATAATAGCCATAAAATGGAGATGGTTGTTTTCCCTTTATATTTTTAATGAAAAGCAAAGCCTCATTCCATGACAGTCACCAACATGATATTTATTTCCCTCTGCTTCAGCCTGTTAAATGTATAGATGAAATGTTAAAAACCATTAGAAATAAAATTGATCCTGCTGTATATCTCAGCCTTTTCCTGAACTGGCTTTTCATCAGTGATATTCACCAAGGGAGTGCGCATTTCATTTTACATCGTGAGGAGATAATTATACAGCCTCAATTAGAACTTTCATTGCTGGAGTATAAAGGGCTGCTAGTGCAGACCCAGATCGTTTGCCTCTAAAATGCACTACCTTCCCTTCTTCAGACTCCACAAGCAAGGTGCCTGTCCCTACCTGCTGAACAAGAAGCTATGCCTGATTGCTTTTAGCCTCTCTTAAATTGTCTTCACAAACATGAGGACACATACTTGATTGAAGCCAGCCCCCCAAGATACAGGCATGTCAGTGTCCATTTTCTGTGTCCATCCTGTGGAGGTGAGCAATGCTCCACCCAGAGACAAATTTTGTTGAGTGATTTTAAGTCCCAGTGGTGTGGGTGAAGGTGCAAATGACAGCTTAATCCCTCATGTATATTTCTGGGGAGCTGTACTTTGGAAGAAGCCTGTGGGATGAGAGGGACTTTGTTTGCTCAGAATTTTTAACTTGTGCAGTGTACCATGAGTGCACATGTTCAGCTGCACACCTGCAAGTTCCTGTAAATGTAGTGCTGTGGTGAAGCACATGAGAGGAACATGGATGGGAGGAGATGTCTGAGAGCCCTTGAGTTTCAACCACCCTTTGTTAGGACACACCCATCTTCCACACATTCAGACATAAGCTGAGTCTACCTCAGCCTTTTGCTCTTAAAAGAGAATTGGTTTGAGGCAGATACTAGTCATACAAGTAAGGACAGTGAGAGAGAAGACTGGAAGAGTCAGATATTTGGAATGGGAATTTTTTTGTTATGCAGGCTTTGTCAAATGCATTTCCTGCTCACATATTTGTGATGAAGATCGAGGATGTTTTCCTCTAACAGAGCAATTTAATTTCAGAGCCTTTTTTGGGGGGGTGGAGAAAAGGGAGATTTTATTCTCCATAACATTAAATATTAAATAAATTTTATTTTAATAATAAAAATTTAAAATAATAATATTTCACATTATGGAGACTGAGAAAGGAGTGGAATACTAACTGTCCTTTTCCCTTGGTCGGCAGAAGGTATGGGTTTTAGCCGCTCAAGTTTCCTTCAGAAATAGGTTAGTCAAGAACACATTTTGATTTTAAGAATCGCTGCTCAATGAGAAAGAGTAGTGTAAATGTTATCTTTATTCCAGGTGAGGAGAAAATCTCTGAAAAGCATTTCTGAGGAGTGTTAGCTTTGTGGGTTGATTGTTGGAAGGTGTAAGAAATATGACTATGATTGTGGTTTGCACACTGAGAGACTCTCCCCCACAACCCAAATGGCTTTTTTGTGTGTGGCATTTCAGAAACCTTTTTTTCTGCCTCCAGGCATGTGGAATGCTTGTGCAGAACTTTTTTTTTTTTTTTTTTTTTTTTTTTTTTTTTTTTTGTGTGTGTGTGCAGAGCTTGTCATGAGTTGGACACAACCTCTTTGGAATGCAATGTAGGAGTTTGAAAGGGAGGTTTTAAAAATTCAGAGCTGCCTGAGGACTGTGAGCATTACTAATGAAAATGTGTTTGAGTTTAATGTTGAAACTAAATGTCCCATAGAACAGAATGAAATTAACTTCTTCCCTCCCCAATACTCATACTGAAGTTCCCAAAGCCTTAAATCTGGCCCATATAACTTAGCCTCTGAGTCAAGAATTTTTCCCTATGCCTCACATAAACACCCACACCCAGACATCTCGTATTATCTTCCATTTCTTCAGTCTGCCAATTATTTGTCACACCCTGTTATTGTGGACTATCTTAAATTAGCTCCTTAGTGACTCAAACATTTATTAACTGCTCAGGAACCAGGAGCTCATCATGTTAAGAAGCCCCCAGGCCTTAATTGTTGCAATAGAATTCGTTTAGGACACTGATGGTGGCCATGAATCATGGCGGGAGCAGCAGGGGCACCACCTGGCAACAGCACTGTTTCTCCCAAAGCAGAGGATGTTCTGCTCATCCCCTGCACCAGAGAGACATGGAGTGCTCTACAGCTAGTGGGATGCATCTTGTAGCAGTGTCCCTTTGAATCATGAAGCCTGAGGGAGATGGCAGCAACAATCCACTGCTCACTCTCTTTAATCAGGTGTGAGTGCAGAGGTGTGACTGTGGATATGATCTAGCAGCCTTGGTCATTAGTGCAGAGGCAGAGAGCACTGGTCCCTTCTGCAGGAACAGTAATAAGTCAGAAGGCAGCCTAGCTACCAAGTACAATGCTCATTTGTTTCTCTCCTTGACAGCTAGCTCGGGCTGGTTATTAGCACAAAAAAATCCTTTCACTTTGAAAGAAATTTTGTTCCCTCTATCCTCCACTGCTATATTTCCTTTGCAAAAACTGTGCTGAGTCACATTACACTGTGGCTAAGTTGTGGGGCCTCTTTAAGGTGCCACTTTGGCACACTGGTTCAGAAGTCTCAGACTAGACAAACACCAGAAAAGCAAGCAGTGGAGGTGGAGGTAGCCTCTGAGTTCTTATGGCCCTGCAGTGAGCTGTATAGTCCCAGTGAGCCAGGAGAAAGTTTTGTGGGAGATGTTCCACAGCGCTTTACATGACAGCTTTTTAACAAGAGGGAAATTATGTCCTCTGTTACTTGTTGGACTGGGATTGATTGCACTGAGTCCTGTAACCCTCAGGATATTTTAAGTCAGCAGACCACAAAGAGCTTTCACTGTAACTGGACAGACACTAATGTCCATTTACTGCACTGTCCTTGTCATCTGAAGCTTTACTGTTTACTGACTAATTGTACCAAGCAATGTCTTCTTAATACAATAGGTATTTACAATCTGCAATAGTTATATATAAGACCTTAAAAAATATGCAATGTCTGACTACTAAATCATATGATTTTAAAGGAGGTTGTGTATATTTTTACATCCACTTTAGACTTACAGAGAGTATTTCCAATTGTTTACATGTTAGAATCTCTTGCATTTAAATAGCTCATTATGCAAATATTTACAAAACACATGGATATTTATTTTTACTGTACCCTCTATTCAATCACTGAGCTAAGATTTAATGTCTAAACATTGTCTGCAGAGTCGCATGTGCAGTAATTGTAATTGTAAGTATTATGAGTAATTATGTACTATATACAGTTACACAACAAAAATAACAAAAAAAATTTAGCCTTTCAAAGGCAAGTACTCAAATTTATGAAGCATTAGAGGTAAGGTGCAATCCTATTTCAACCCACAATTATGCACATGTGCCTTGTGCCTTATACCATGGTCTTCACTAGCCATGCTCCAGTTGTCCCCCAGCTGCCTTCAGGTGTGTGAGTGCGTGTGTCCCACTCTGTGCCACAGGCCATGGCTCTGACCAAGGCTCCAGCCAAGCCTTGGGATCAGACCAAGGCAAATTTATAATGTTTCCCAGGCAAGGATTTTTTCATGGATTTGGTCACCTAAGCAACTGACCTAGCTCAGTGCGCATGTTTCTGATTTTCCCACTCCAACAGCAAGAGCTTGCAGAAAGAGAATGCCCTGTGCTAATTCACCTCCCCAGCTGGAGCCATACTCCAAGCAGGACTAATTTTGCATTTGAGACATTTGAAAGAGCACTGTGTTCTCATATAATCAAAGACAGCCTGAAGTAATTGTATTGAAGGGTTTTCCTGACCAGAATATCTTCCACCAGGAAATGCTGCTTTGTTGGAATTGAAATACTTCATAGGAACATTTTGTTTGTGATGATATTTTTGACAGAAAAAAAAGTGAGCAATTCAAAATCTGAAGAAAGTTCTTACTGCTGGTTGTTTCAATGTAGGCCTGATTTAACTTTTTTTGGTTTCAGAGCATATATTATTTATATTTACTATTCATGAGTTAAATATTTTCAAATCCCCTGCACAATACCCTTGGAACATTTCAATCCTGTTAATTCTGACATTGACCAATTTGATTATTAGAAGGCTTCAATAAATTTAGGTTTTAACAGTTATGTGTTTATTGGCCCTTCTGCATGCACAGGGCTTTCCTATATTTTAAGAAAACAAGAAAATATCAGAAACTTAATTTAAACAGAATTTATAAGTGCTATGAGGATGACATCCATTCTAAAAAAATCTTTTTAAGTGGATAAAGTTTTCACAAGTTAAAAGCAGCCAAAATAAATCTAAAAATTATTGAGTGATATCAATAATAGATGGCAACTTTTGTTCCATCTACTACACGGCAAGCAATTTGTCCTTGGCAGTTACTCTGAAAACGGTAGCTGTATTTCATTTTTTAAATAATAAAATTTATAGGGAATTTGTAGCACAAAGAGAAAATACTTGAAGTTCTCAGTACCTTAGTGTTAGCTGAATCAGTGATGAATATGATGTATACAATTGTCTGTAGGTAAAATTTCCTAGAACTAATTTATAGCAATATGCATCCTGCATATTGATAATGTCCTAATAAAAAACAGATTAAATTGAAGTTATCTTAAACTGAAGACAGGTTGGACTACAGTAATACCATTTGGATAAAGATGTCTCAGGATGATTAAATGGATCTGATTGCAAATCTTTTATTTCCAGTTCACAAAACATTTTGTAACTTCCTGGGTATTTATATTAATTGACCTGTGACTCACTACATTCTGATTATGGAAGAAGGTAAAGCAAAACAGCGATGAAGGAGACTCATGTAGACAAGTATCAGGAAATGTTAAGAATTTTATTGAAAAGAAATGCTTTCATAGCATTTAATGCTAAATAAACAGTGTTTTGCTAGTGTCTGACATAATGGATCAGAATCCTTCAATTCATTACTCACTTGCTCTCTTTGGAGACATTTGGAAATAGGAGTGCTCACATCAGGCATGCTCAGAACTGTAATGCGGGTAGGAAGAAATCCACCTCCATACAGCACACTGCAACAAGACCTTGTTTGGCTGTAAGTTTGGCTGCTTTTTAGGTCAAACATTAATTGGTTGGGCAAAAAGAGATCACCCTGGTTTTCCACAGACCCTGAGGTGGCTACAATATCTTCCAAGCTTTTTTACATTTAATTTTCTACTAGCCACTTGTTAGGGATCTTAATAGAGAAATCAGCTTCTGATCTTCCAGGCACTGGGATTTTTGAACAACTTTCCTACAGGCATATTGAGGGGCAAGAAAACCAAGAGGGATTATGAAGTGGATCTCATAAAGTGTGTTTATGAAAGGGATTATAGACCACATTTTTCTGCAGCAGCAGCCAGCTGTGGTTGGTGGCTCAAAAGTTCCTTTTGTTTGCTGAAGCAGACTTGTCCAAACCCAAAAGAACCAATGTCTTCTCAAAAGCTTCAGCTCCTTTCTGGATGCCAGTGAAAACTCAGATGAGGCATAGGTTCCTGCTGCTGAAATCCAGGGCCAGAACTCAGACCAACCTCTGGGGTCCTGTCTCTTCTGCTAGCTTCCTTTTCCTCCTACTCCCACCTCAGTCTCACAAAGTAGTCTTGGGAGAGTCAAGGAATGTACACGTCACATTTTCATCTAAAACAATGTGTGAAACACTGCATAAACCACTCTGATGAAAGCAATGATTTTAATCAATGATTAAAATATAGTAGGTATGCAAATCATTACTGCAGTAAAGCTGCACCACAGAGTCCACTGCTTGGAAGGCACCAACTCAAGCAATTTTACAGTCTCAGCTTGCTCTGCTCTAAATTTAAGACTCATTCTGTTCCCATGACCCCCTCTTCTATCACTGGAGATATATTCCATCACACCAGCTCTGTTCCAGGTGGAAAGCAGAGTGCCTTGAAAAAGAAAAAGAAAAAGAAAAAGAAAAAGAAAAAGAAAAAGAAAAAGAAAAAGGAAGGCAAAAAACAGGACACAGCCATCTATTTCACATGTGACTTCCACCCACTTCCTGCCATATAGCTACAAAAAATGTCGTTTACTTATATATAAACAAAACCACTTTTTCATCACTGCAACTTGTAAATAGGAAATGAAGTCACAATCCTCGAAATTATAATGGCAGGCACACAAAGACACAGTTGCTGGCACAGAATTCAATTAACAGATAGCAATCACCCTTGGGTGACTGTGTGAGGTGGAAATATACAGGCATGCTAATAAGTAATATCTTAAAGCCAAGACGTTTATCAGCCAGCAGCCAGACATGGGCATAAGTGTGGGCAGACAGCACTGCTCTGGGATATTTAATAAAACCTGCTCTCTTCACTTGAGGATTTGTGTTTAATCATTTGGTAACATTTTAGAAACATCTAGCCTGGGAAGCTTCTCAAATGGAAATGCTTAGGTCAGAAGATGTAGAGAGTTATTTACTGATACTAAAATAGCCAAAGGAACAGAGCGGATTCTAGGTAATATTAACAGAATGCTTTGTTACCATCTTTTTGACCTTTTAAGTTTCTGGGGTATGCCTGCCACATGAATCACAGCCTTATCTGGGTAAACATGCAGGAGGCGTTCATTAATACTGGGAAAGTGAATGATTGAACTGCGGTTTGAAATATAATTTTAACTCTTTTTTGCTTGGTTGAAAGCCTAAAGCTAAAATAGTTTTCTTCTAAGCTCCTTGAATTTTAATTTGCATTGCATTTTGGCCTTTGAAAGGTTTCAGGCAGGCCAAGGTTTGTCATCTGCTGAAAGATGTTCAATTTAAACTTTCTCATCAGGGCTCTCTTTGTGCCACAGCAGTAGAGTGAACTCAGAGAGCTGTTTTGCATGGCTAAATACCACTGCTTGGAGGAAAGGCAAATCCAATAGCAAAGTCATGAGTTTCTTTAAAGGAAGGCAGTTCACTTTAGGGAGGCATTTGTTTAGAGCTTCGTAAAGAAGAAATGTAAGGGATAGTGTTACTACATTCTTGGGTAACTCCCCAGGGTTAAAGGATTCATAAAACAAAAGTGGTTTAGAGCAGGACACAGGAGGCCAGCCAGCCAAATGATGGGGCATGCAGGAAGCAGTGTTTGCCAGCCACTATCAAGGAAGGCTGGAGGCTGTTGGCTGTAAAGCAGACACTGTTGCTAGTACGTGCTCTTACTGCTTTTGGTTTCACCTCTGACCTGGGTATGTAGTCATAACTTTTGTGGTCATTGGCTCTGCCCCTGCAGTAGGGGCTCTGCCCCTACTGGTGGCAGCCGGAAGTCTGTGGTGCCTTCGCTCCTTCCCTGAGAGAGGTGAACACCTCTCTGGGCACACTGCCTCAGCAGCCTGCACTGTCCCATTCACCGGTGTGGCTGCCTGCTTTGCTTTCTTTGGAACATTCCTGATGCCCATGCAGACTCTGGTGGCCACCAATAGTTATGTAGCAGCCAAAGCAGTGGGGTGATTGTCTAATTTGCAGAGTCTTAGTAATTTTGCTTTGTCAGAGGAATCAATAGGTGGGCTGAGGCAAATGTTAGAGATAGGCAGTGACACGCAGCAAGCACCCTCTAACAGGTGCTCTCAGTACCTGTTCCCTTTTCCCCCAGGGATTAATGTGACCTACAAATCAGTGGCCAGAGCCTCTGCCAACCATTTTCAACACTGCTGGCATGCAGCCCAGCCTGGGCTCTGCTCAGGAAGCTGTAAAGTGGCTCTGAATAGCTGCTGTGAAGCTGTCCCTGTGCTGCTCCTGTCACAAAGAGTTTTCAGTGCCCGCCTCACTAATGGATGGGTTTCTCCTATACAGAGTGCCAAACAATGCAGTGATACATTCAGGTTTTATTAGTGTGAGTTTAGCATGGCCACATTATTCATAATGGAAACAGCACAAGAGAACTGCGCTGTTCATCCCAAACGTGAGCCCATAAATCCTGTGAGCCACGCAACACCGTCGAGTGATGTGTTTGCACCACTTATTTAGCAGGAAAGCTATTTGTAGTCTCTCTGTATGTAAACCCAAGCTGTCTTAATATTGCAAGCCCAAACTGTGTTGGAGGAGGTAATAGCAACAAAAAAAATAGCAACCAGTACATTTTAGAAAACTCAGTCGTAACTCTTCAATACCAGGGCTCAGCCCCACTGCCAAGTGAGAAGGGAGCAAGTGCTGTGGATGGCTGCTCTGCTGAGGGGCTCAGCCCTTGCCCATCTCAGGGCTATGACAGGGGGGTGCTGTGTTTGCTTCAGGACTGAACATGGACCTGCTTTGCTAAGGAGTATGCGTTTGTGTGGGACATGGGGAGAGTTTGTGCTGCTGCTCCCTTGGTTTTCTTTTGCAGGGAGCAGCTGCAGCAGCAGGGTGTGTGAAGTATGCCCGGTGGAGGAACATTAATGGCCTGAGTGTGGGTAAGCTGGTCAAGAATTAAAGACAGTTGTAATTTACTGTGATGAGGACACTTCACCTGCCTAACATAAATCAGGCTTTTAGGTGTCAGGAAGCAGCACCAGCTATATGCTAATTTGCTGTTATGTGTTCCGTGGGAGACTGTCCTGGAGGGAATCAGCCTGGGCTCACAAGGACGAGCAAGCAGTGGCTTGGGAGGAGCTGGGCTGAAAGCACTGCTTCCCTTCATGTAGGCTGTGTGTGACTGCGAGGGAGATCAAGCTGACTTTTGTGTGCTTCTGCATTCGTCCTAGTGACCTAGAAAGAAAGGGCTACAGAAGCTATTACCAGCCTTTTCAACTACTGCCTCATGCAGAACTCCTGTCACCCTGCTTCCATCAGCTTTCACCAGGCCTGGAAGCTGGGCACTGGAGGCCCCCATCACCTGTGGCCTAAGCACTGTTCCTTTGATGCTGCACAGCACTCTGAGGAAAATGTTCATGAGAAGATGAGAAGATTCTTGCACATTTTAGATGTGAGTATTATTAGTTGACTCAGATGCAATGGCTCAGGGAAATTACTGAGCAGGTTCTTCTTGCTTTTGCAGGAAATATTGCCTGAACTTGTGGAGACACCTCCCTGTCTCTCCTCCCCCATTCTCTCCCTCTCCAGTATGGCCATT
Organism: Peucedramus taeniatus; assembly: GCA_013400575.1. Taxonomy (NCBI): domain Eukaryota; kingdom Metazoa; phylum Chordata; class Aves; order Passeriformes; family Fringillidae; genus Peucedramus; species Peucedramus taeniatus. Next base: position 247,172 of record WBNO01013625.1, read on the forward strand.
AAAGCAATTCATCCTGGGCTGAGAGAGGAATCTCTGATTTCCTAAGCCTCACCTCTGAAGCAAGCTCTCTGCACTCCTCCAGCTACTTTGTTCGCTGTTGGTATTAGCACTGGAAATGCTGACAGCAGCTGCTAAAGGTTAAATGTGTTTGTAGAAAATCAATAGTGTGGTGCCCTGTTCTCCCTTTCCCCTCAACTCCTCAGGGGGAAAATGGCCCCTGGATACATAAAGAATATGAGTTCACATTTCTCCATCTCAGAACACATGCATTTATGCAAGAGGCTTAAAGGATTTCTTTTATGATCCTGGTACAGCGACACTTCTCTTAATTCAGTGCTTGGAAGAGTGACAGAGATTTCTGGAAGTGTTGGTTATTATGCAGGGCATGTGTTTTAAAACATTAAGTTTAACATTAAACATTAAGATTGTCTCTCACATAGCTAATGCTGTCAGCAGTTTGCACAGTGCTTTTATGTGCGTTTTTCCTCCCTGAGACACCTATGTTAAGTTCAGAACTGATTCTGCTTCTGAAGCCATTTATTAAACATCTTCAGTGCACCACTTCTGTGAAGAGGTCAATTTGTTCTTTCTGCCTATAGATGCAAAACTCGGAGCTTCAGTTGGTAGATGCAAGTATTAAGTGAATTTCTCACTGTTTAACTTGAGCTTTCCTTTAATCTACTCTCTCTAGTGATCCCTTACTTTAACATAGGAATTTATTATTCATGACATGTGGAGACATGCTACTGTACCAGTCTAGAGCAGGTGCAGTTGGGTAGCCTGGCATACACACACTCTGCTCTTCACCCTCTTCTGGAGGACACATTTTCCAGATGACTGAAAACATCTGTTTCCTTCTCTAATGTTCCTTTATCTTGCTTGCAAGGTGCCAGTGTGGTGGTGGTGGGTTGGCACACATTCACGTCATGAGGTTCCTGGAGCACAACCAGCCTGAAGCTGATCTCTAAAGCAGCTCATGCACATGTGAGGAGCCTCTAGCTTTTGGTTCTCTCTGAGGTGGCCTCCCTGGAGGTTAAAAACAGGACTCTGGGAAGGAGTCCTGCCCCAAACCCCAATTTTGTAATGATTTTCCTTACTGCTTGAAGGTCCTCAGGGAGGTGTTATCTATACATATTCACCCTCACAAGTCCAAATGCCTCTATGTATCTGTGTTTGTGGGTGGGCTTTTTATTTTTGTTTGTTTGCTTTGTTTTTAATTTGGCTATTTCTCATATGCAAATTGATCTGGATCACCTCTGCACATACTAGATACAACAGGTTTAATATTAAAATACAAATTTTAGGTGTGATGAACTGGATCCAAATTAAAATTTACTTTGCAAGCCTCTGCATTAACTTTTTTTCCCTCTTTTTTTCTGCCACCCATCATTCTTATCATTGTTCTGGGATCACTTTTATTTTGCCATTCCAGCTAGGAACATGACTCGTGGTGTTTGGCTATCCCTCCAGTTCTGGAGGGAGCACATTTGCTGAAATAAAAATTGGTAGTTATTCCTAAAGTTACCCCTAGGACCTTGGTCAATCTTTAATGAGTAGAACTGAGACATCAGATCCTGAAGTAAGAGGGACTATTTCTATTGGGATATCAAATTAAACTGTCATCCCAAGACAAGTATGGACATACAAAGTCGATATTTCCCCTGAAATATGAAGTGAATATTTTGGTAAAATTCTTATATTATTTATTACAGAAGTTACAGCTTTTGGCAAGATTTTTATTTAATGTGATTTAATATAATTTTCTGGACTGTATTTTGCATACAATGTGGTTTCTATCAAAGTTTTGGTTTTTTGTTTTGTTTTGTTTTGTTTTGTTTTGTTTTGTTTTGTTTTTTGTGGGGAGGGTGTTCTGTTATTTTTTCTTATTTTCTAAATTTTTTTAGACAAAGTTAGAATGCAAATTTAAGAAGCAAAACTGATTACAAAATGTACCTGGAGAGCATAAATCAAGGGGAACTTGAGAAGTAGCAGATTCTCAGAGCTAGTGATAGAGTAGTATTTTTCTTCTTTCTTTTATCATAGAAAGTGTCTGTAGAAGTATGTACTTGAATCACTAAAAATGTCCCATTCCCAAGGATGCTGACCAACTTGGTATTCTTAGTTTTGATTTAAATGAAATATTTTCAGCATGTGTTTCATTTCCAAACAAATCAAACCAAAAAAAAATCTTGACCCGTAAGTGATGCTTCACATTTCCTGTTGGAAGAGATTTCAGAAGCTCATAAAATGTCTCCAGACCTTACAATATATCGAGTCATATTAATTTATGGTAGTCAATGAACAGTCAGAAATGGTGGAGGAGAAAGATGGAGAGCCTGTAATATTTACTTTCTTTAAGAACTGTAGATCAGAGGGCTTTTTTTTTTTTTTTTTTTTTCCTTTATCCACAACTCAGGCACAGCATCTCTTCTTTCTTGCTTCAGGAAAAAAAGGAAAAAATTAAAGAAGAGAAAAAAATCTACATATTTGTATTATATTATGTTCTCCAAGCAGCAAATCCCCTCTGCCAGCTATCTGTGGGTGTGCAGCCCTTCCTCAGGAACATGCTGTTTCTTCTGAGTTCCTGTGTTTGTCATATCACAGTGCTTTTGCTCTGAAGAACCATGAATGGGGCCATTATGAGGGGCCGACAGATAATTAAGATTCTGAGAGGGGTAGGCTGCTAAAAGCGTGTTTAGTGAGGAAATTACAAAGCCAATAAAAAAATGTTTTTACGAGTTCCGAATGTATTCTTTTCTTCAGTGGGTCTAATTTTTCAAGGTCTGGCTGGATCATGAAAAGGTTTTCTTTCATAGTTTTTTTTTTATTTCTCTCTACAACAGGAGCTGAGGCTGGAATGTAAGTCCAAGTTAATGAAGCAGCCTCAAAGTTGAAGAGGAAGAGAATAAACTGCAGCTCTGAGGCACAGACCATTGGAGATTCCTCTTTCAAACCCTGCCTTTGCCGTTCACTGGAGTTATTTGATTTGGGAACAAGATAAGAATTCACAATATCTGATTTGTAGAAATAACCTGGAGGAAGAAAAAACGTCAGAAATACTAATTTCAGATCTAATTTTCATCTCTCAGTTTTCAAAAAATCTTTCTTATCTCTAATAGCATTAAGCAAATACAAAGTACAGATTTTGAGGAAGATGTGCACTGACTGACAAATGCATCTCCAAATAGCCCACAGTTCAGCACTTCTTTTTCTGTCAATACTCCATGACCAGGAAAGTTTTGGAGCATAATTCTCCAATTCTCCAGTAATCTGTCTTTTCCCTTTCTCTCTCTCTCTGTCTTTTTTTTTTTCCTAGTAAGAAATAGACCTGGAAATTCATTGCTGATTTCCCAGGAGTGTTATTCATGCCAGTTTATTTACGTATTTATTATTCAAGTGCAAACCATTGCAATTCCTTGTGGTAAACTGCAAATCAAACTGATAGAGGCAGAGGGCTGGCTGTCACACCAAGCCCCGCAGAGACGAGTGCCGATGCTGTGGCTGCTACTGCCCCTACGTGATGAGGTGTGAGGACAATTCAGCCTCCTTGGTGCTCAGGTCTGCCCAGGCCTTGGCTAGATCTGGAAGAGAACACTATGCCTTCACAAGGATTTAATTGTCTTCAGCAGGTCATTTATTACAATTATGTTTTAACATGTGAGTATAATAATTTATTGTGTTTAAGTGTTGGAGCTGCAGCTAGAAGAAATCTATATTAAGGCTGATAAAAAAAGGGGCAGCTTCAACTTGGAATGTGGTCAATTGCAAAAATAAAAGGTGTCTCTAATGTAGCACTTGTTTCTAGGCTTCCATCTTCTTATTCCTGATTTTTCATGACCATTTTTCATAATTTATTCACATCCATATACACAGTCCTTTGTTACCGTGTGAAAAACCTACACAAAGGTAGTTCATTGATTACACAGAGTAAAAAGTGAAATTCCTGTCAATGCTTAAAGAAATCAAATTAAAAGAGTTGTCATTTTACTTTATTGACTTAGTATTGTTCCCTTCCACAACAAAGGATAAAAATGTGAGTTTGAAATCGTTGCGTTCCTTTGTGTGCATCTTGATTTCCATACAGATATGCTGATTTATTAGAGCAGAAGTCCTAGTGCTTATTCGAATGTCATCTTCCTATGTCATCTTGGTAGAGACATAATGTTCCTGTATTTTTCATGTGACCTTGTCTCATCTGCAAAGCTCAAATTTCATTGCCACTCTGGGAAAGGTTACTGCTGAGAAATGTTTGAGCCTTAAATTGATTCTTAAATTTGAATACTACAAATTTTTTTATGTGAGGAAAACCAGGCTTAGATCCAAATACCTCCAAAACCTGAGAAGATTCAAACTTAATTTAGACTGAATTGTGCAACTTAAATCTGTTTAAAGTACATAAATAATTCTGTGTGCAGAGTGTAAATCCACATGTACATGTGTGTGTGTACACAGAGGCACAACATATGTATGTTGATACATAACTACACAAATGTACATGTCTTGCTTTAGTCTCATACTTGGAAATAGTAAGTGACTTACATATCTTTCACTGGAATTCCATCAGTGTTTACTCTACTTCCGTAAAGAGAATTCAAATTTTAAAAGTTTTTAAATAATTTCTTGATAGCTAAATAATTACTGATGGAAAAAAAAACCAAACCAAACCAAAACAAAGGAATCAATTTCAGTTTTTTTTGAAAATTCTCTCATTGGCCATGAACTAGATTTTAGACATAAACGTAAGTAGGGTATTTTAAATGTTTATTAATTCCTTATCATTGTTCTGTATGGAGGTCAATATAGATTTCAGTTGAAGTAGGACCATGAACAGAGGAAAGCCCTCTTTATATGGCTAATACAAGGTAAATAAATTTTGGAAATGTGAAGTAGTGATTGGCAGGCAGAGGGAAAGGATGCTGTGTGAGATGGATGGCAAACCAGGGAATCAAAATGTGGAAATGAAGTAGACACTGAAATAGAGATTTTGGAGTTTACTTAAAATAACATTATGAATTGAGCATTTAAAGTATAGTCTGTATAACTCTGGGTTGAAGTTTAACCTTTTTACTTAAGAAACCCCTGCCATGGTACAGATAAAGAAACCCCTCTGTCTCCAAGCTCATTAAGACCAAGGAATACCCAGATAAGGACCGAGGGACCAAGAAGCGCATGCGAGAGGAAAAAAGGCTCAAAAGTTCATCCTCGAGGAAGACCACAAAATCTTTGGCCTCAGAGACCACCAGGGACCCCCGTGCGACCACCACAGCNTGAACCATTCTGGTTGTTTTGGAGAAAATCACTGTCTGACTCCTGATTCTGCAGAAACAAAGACAGGGTGGCCTGGATTTGAATCCCTTTTTACCAGCAAATATGGACTTCAGGATAGTTTGCATAACCCATTCCAGCTTTGGCTCATGTCTGTTCTGAATAAGCAGTTAAGCAGTTTGGGTATTTTTCAGTTCCCTGTGGGCTGGCAGAGAAAAAATATGCAGCACAGAGGACTGAAGGAGATGATTTATTTAACTTTTGCTGGCCTGCATGGATGCACCTCCCTGAAGGCACAGCATTCAGCCTCCCTCATTCCCAGTACTGACTGTTGTACCAGATAGAAGCTGCTGGTCCCACAGACAGGAAATGTTTGGTGCTCAATGCTTCAAACACCTGTTTACAGAGGTTTTACGAAATATAGGGGCATAATAGAGCTGTCTGCTAAAAACTCAGGGCGCTCTGAACCTGGTGCTGGTTCCAGCTTGGAAGGAATTGCTCCAATGGACACAGGAAAAACAGAGGAAGCAGTCAAGTGTTATATGCCTTCCCAAACCCTTGTTTTTGAGCTGGTGCTAAACCTCTGCTGTACTGCAGACTGTTCCTATGAAAGTATCCATATGTGTTGTTTGCAAACCAAATCACAGGAGCCAAATTTCATCAGCAGATTTGTGGCTGAAGCATTTTTTTATGCGTGTTATTTTTTCCATATGGATGTGACTTCAGAGCAGGACACAAGCCATTAAAAGGGAGAAAATCAAACTTTGGCTTAAGTTTGTCTCACCTATGGACATATATAAGTTAAAAAAAAATGACTGAACTGTTGAGAAGGTGCAAGGCTGATGTTCCTCAGTTTGCAAAGACAAATATTTGGTTAATGCCAGCATTCCAAGGACCTGGACAAGACTTAGCCCTTTGGAGCAAAGTGCCCTGCAAATCCAAGGTATGAGACAGCTCCTGTCTCCAGGAATTTGCCTTCTCTGCTCATAACTTGCAAATAGGGAGGATATCTTGCCTGAGGCACTTCAAGTGGCTAACTGGAAAGCTGAAATCAGAACCCATTTCTCCAGCCCAGTGCCTTGCAGGATGAGCTTCACTCTGGATTGGTTACTGTTTTCCCACAGCAGTGCTCTGCTGCACTAATTGGGATTAGGTCCCCATTGCACTTAATGCTTCCTGAGCACAGAGGAGGAAGCAAATTCTGCCATGAAAAGCTCGACAGTTGTAGCTGCCTAATTGATGGGGTTATTTTAAATCCAGTCAGTTAAATTGCTACAGTCACCCTTTATTATAGCCTAGGCAATTTTATTTCAAGTTAGCTTTAATCAATTAGGAATTGATTTTAGCTAAGTCAGTATAAGAACATCTGATCTGGTTTAACAAAATTGGTTTTAGAGAAGTGAAATGGATGCAGATTCAGCATGAGCCCAAAGAAGTCTTGCTTTCTCTTTTAGCCAGCTAATGATCAGGTACAGGATATCCCAGTAAAACCCCGGATCCTGCACAGCCTCAGCAGATCCTATCCCAATCTTAAGTCCTGGCAAGATAAAACATACAGAAAGGCAGATAATGATGGTTGCCTGAATGAAGGACTCACTCCTCAGCAACTTGCACACATATGCACAAGCACATCCTCGTCCTGACTGCACTGGTCAGAGGAGGAGCTTTGGGAGCAGCAAGTGACATGCAAGTTAAGAACTTGCTAACTCTGCCTGCCCAGGCTGCAGCCCTCCAGGCCACTGAGGCAGCAAACCATCTTGGTCTTCCACTGTGTGCTTTTAATGCATTTGTTTTCATACAGTTTAGTGTTTTGAAGAGGTTTGCAAAGATGGATGAGCTGGAGGTATGGCAAGGAAAGTGGCAGGGAGCAGGTGGAAGTAGGAAGAGGAAGCAGCCATTCTGCTTCTTGGCAGAAGTGTGGCATCATATTGTGAAAATGGAAATCCCAGGAGAACTGAGAATCATCAATAGAGAATTTTGAGCTATGACTGTTTCTAATGATGTCTTGCCTTCAGGTTAATGAAACATTTGCAAGGTTTTTTGACACTTTTGGAGCTTATTTCTCAAAATTATTTTTCTGATTTTTTTTTACCATACTGTAAATAGATACTATGTTAAAAAAAAGAAAAAAAAAAAACAACAAACCCTATATTGTTCTCTTCAATTTGCCCCTGTTGTTTTCATCGTGATTGTTATGAGTTCTTGTATAGAAACTCTTTATCACTGAATATTGGAATCTTTCATTTCTGTTCTCATAAATGGTAAGAATAAAGCTACTGCAACAAGGACTCACTATTTCTGGTACTATCAGAAGAAAAAAGCAGTATTTCTGCCTAGGACTTGTTTACTTTGTGCCAGAGCCATTCCCATGCTTCACTTCTTCCGTAGGTACAAGTAGTGTTAATGAGGTGTTAATGTGTATGTAGGCGTTGAAGACATAGATTTGCCTTTGATCAGTCTGTGTTATTTCCCTTTTTTCCTCCTTTTTTTTTCCCCTAACCTCGAAAAGCTGTTTGCACTATGAAAGCCTTCTGACTTAACAGAATTTTTTCCAGGAGCAGAAAGAACAACTGAAAACAATGTCTAGTGAAACTCCGACTGACTGCAGTGGGGTCAGTACTGCTCCTTTGATTACAATTGTTTGAAGAGCAAAAACATACTCCCAAGGGTTTGCCTACATGCAGCGTTCATACTGCTTTAAATATAAGCTTGAAACTAGTATATTGAAAGCAGTATATAAACCCTAGTACAATGCAGTTGTGCTATTATCAGGAAGTTATGCTGATCTTGTTTGATCCCACAAATGCAGATCAGACCACAGTCTCTCCCTATCTGCATTAGTATAATAACTTCAATGTTTTGTTTTTCTAAATGCACACCTAAGGAGCTAACTTGGCACAGAGACTGGGTGTGTTAGTTTCTTGGTTTATAATTATTAACATACACAAAAAAATGAAAGCAAGATATTTAAAGTGAGAAAGCTACAGAAAATAGAAAAATTATGCTCTCATCTTATTGATGTGGGCTTCCTTATCCTGTTGCCTTTGTTATCTCTCATTCACTCCTGCTGACTTAAAGCAACATCACCTCCTGTTTATCTGAGTCGCATGAAAAAACATTTGATTGGGGTGTGTGTGTGTGTGGCTTTCCTAAAGCAAACACATACAAAGTGAAGTTGAAAAGGCTCAGCGCTCTCCTCTGTTTCCCCAGACTCTCTAGACATCCACCTGGGACTCTGAGGCCTGGCACAATCATATATTTGAGTGGAAGACTGTGTGGGTTTCTGCATATGTCTCTCTTGGGGCATCCTATTTGCTGCAGTCATGCCTTACAAGCGGCCAAGAACAGACCCTACTGCTGCAGGTGCTGCACAGTCAAGCCAGCAGACAGATCCTGCTCTCTGCACAGCAGCCTGAGCCGTGGCATTGGCCTGGCCACACGCAGCAGAAGGGACAGGTGGAGCTCACAGTGGGACACAACGGCATGGTCACAGCAGCCAGTGTGCTGGCACTGAGGCTGCTGGAGGGCTGAATATGGGAGGTTTCCCAAGAAGAGAAGCTGAAATGGAAAAGGAGAGAAAGTGAAGTGAGAAAGAGAAGCTGGTAAAGATGTACGCTCCAAGAAAACTGTGATGCAGGCTGGAGGAAGCAGCCCACTAGCACAAATTGACAAGCCAGTCAAAACTGTATAAAAGGCTCCAGGAGCAGCTGGATGCTCCCAGTGATGATGGCTCTGTAGCTTTCCCTTCTGACTCTCTACCTTTCCCTGCTGGCTGGGGTCTCATTCAAAATTCAAATTTCTCCCACAGGCCACATGGCAGGAAGGGGAATCAGGCTTGAAACAAGGAGAATTGATTTAAAACAGCCAAGCTGGGTTCTTGTTCCAAAATCCTACTTTCGAGGATTTCTGTCTCTCCCTTGTAACTATAGAAAACCCTGGTTTGATTATCCTTGCCAAACTTCAGTCAACCTTTGGAAGTGCTTCTCTTCCTCCTTTCTCCTAACTCTGAGAATGAGTTAGGAAGGTAGGTGAGGTGGCTCACTGCATAAAGCTATGTCCAAAGCTTGTAAAGATGAAGAGTAGCTGTAGGACTGGGTCCCAGCCCCCTGGGTCCAGAGGTTTCTGCCTTATCTGCCTGTAGCAAATCCAGTTCTGCCTGTTTGTGTTTGGAAGAACACAACTCCTAAAAATAGGAGAGGGAAAGTGTAAACATACTAGAAAAGGAGAGGCATAGCAAACTATGCTATACACATCTCTGTGTATAACTCTTATTTATAAGGTTTGTTCCCTGAACCTAAGCAAGCCTACAGCAGCAGAGGTAAATCATGTGGCCCTGGAAGCATTTGCTGTTTCCTACGTAAGCAACAGCTTCTATTTCTTCCTCCTCTACCCCAGTTTATGTTTTGCTGTCCCAGTTGGAGTTTAATGTGCTTTGCAGTTTCCTCTATTTTTCTTTTTGAGTATGTTTTGATTTTTTCATGTTGAAGTCTCTGCCAACAAAAGGTGTCAGCCCATTTAACAGCTGCTGGGAGACAAATGCTCGGTGGGTACAGACAGCATGGCACTGTGGGAGGCCAGACGAGACATCCTTTGGGCAGGCAAGCACCATGTGTCCTTGGCCTCTGTGTCTATTTTCCCCTTCATCTGGGCTGCTTAGAGCACATAATGGACGATGCTGATTTTTGGAATGGGAGCTTAGTGCTTTGGATGTGAAAGCATGCTGTATGTTTTCACACCTGAAAGCTCTTCAAGGAGAGGTCTGAGATCTTTCCTTTAATGCGCATACATTGAACTTTCTTTGACTGGCTTCGGACTATTTTTTTTACCACATATGGTGATTGCTTCCAATGTGTGCTTATAGAAACTGGAGACATTTACATTCCTAGTTTAAGGAAGACTTGACAGATATTTGATTTGAGTTGGTTTGTTATTCCTAGTTCTGGCTTATTGCAACCACAGTGCATACTGCTGTATCTCTATTGATTGCAGACAGACATCCTGAGGGATAACTCTGTCTTTCCTTTCATTTAAAAAGGAGAAAAAAAGGCATGTCTCCAGCCCTAGTACTTGTGAAGACAGACACAAATACCTATTGCAGACTGTTTGATGAGACTGAAAGTGTGTCACTTTGAGTTCTAAAATGTCATCATTTATTCACCCTGACTTCTCTGTCATTCATTGAGGTACCCACAACCCTAATGTGCAGAACTGTGATGAAAAGGCTGCAGAAGAGGAGTACCTGCAATTTTTTTTGGTAAAACTAGCAGGGGAGTGCTGAAGTGAAACCCTGAAGGACACCCAATCTAAATTCAAAACTCTGCCAACTCTGTAGCAAAATTGCATCTGATATCCCCTACTCACATTACCTTATTTCTGTCCAGACAGGCAAATTATGTTTGACCCCTGGATTTAGCAGGTTTGGGGTAGTTTCCTTGAGCCTTATCCAAAGAAGAAACAAGAAGATTTGGTTTATATTTGCATGTCTAGAGCACAAGAGTCCCTGGGAGTTTCTCTGTCAGCCCAGATGTTTTTCCTTGTAGAAAAAGGCCCTGCCCATGTCCCATTATCTCAGTAGACCAGGGGCGAAGGACAAGTATGATTTTCTGCCAGCACTAAAGATCTCGCTTCTGTCATTATAGAAACTTAATCACAGTGTCTGTTCCAGTTCTTCAGCATTGCATTCTCTTGCCTGACATACTTGGGCTGCTGTTCTGACTTTCCTTTAAGACACTGCAGGGTTTGACTGCTCTGAAAAGTGTAAAATCCTGGTGTAAAAGAGTAAGATCCTGGAGCATGGGTAGCAGCGACAGTGCCACTCCTGTAGCAGGACACCCAGCACATCTGAGTAGTCCAGGAGTTTACCCCTGGCCTCTCTGTTGCACGTTGCCTAAGCACTTGTGGGTGTTTCTGATGTATTGCCCCATGCCTCCTCATTTAAAGCCAGTGTTGCCAAGTTCTCAAAATCATTGAAGATTCCCACAAATGCCAGACTCTGTGTCACAGGATGAGAACACAGTCAGTCTTCAGCTTATTTTACCTCTTTCCTACAGCTCCTAGAAGTGAAAATGAGGCTAGGAGAAATGGCAAACATCATACTTGAAGCCCTAAAAATTTGCGGTTGCCGTGGTACAAATCTTTTAAAGCAACATGCTTGCTCTATTTCATTTAATGAATTGATCTGATGGCTTGTACTCCTGTGAAGCCACTTCCTCTTGCTCATTTAGTTTTCCTTCCTCCCTCTAAGCCCCAGAATTTAGACCTTTCTCATCACACTACCTGTCTATTGGAAGGAGAACTCTGCTCATTCCTGCCAAATGAGAGAAAATCAAAGTCTGTGCTGAGCAGCAGTAAAAGAGCAATGTTGCTGCCTGGAATTGCATCAGGAGTTCCTTCCGTACTAGACTGTGTAAGTGCTACAGCAGGGAAACAAGTAGCTGAGCCTGTTCAAAAGCCTGTGAATTCTTTCTTGCATTAAGTTAATTATTGAGAAATGAAACAAGAAGCTGGTGCATGAAAGAAAAGGATTAGGTATCTTTTATCTTAGTAGCTCAGTGGAATTGCAAGGAAAAGGGATCCAACTTGTCAGTGATGAGAAATAAGTGGTTTATACTTGCTTCAATTTTGAGTAAAATTCACTGTTTGTTTTACCTGCTGATGGACAGAGAATATTCAGCTGCTGAGGCAAACATGATAACAGATAATCCAGGGAAATTTGTGTGATCAGTTAGTGCTCAAGCACAGTCCTGTCTGAACCACGTCCTACTGGCTGAGAAGCAATATCTAATTCCCTTCTGCTCTTACTCTAACTGGCTGATTCAGGGAGTAGGAAACTCAAAAATGAACACACTCACTCCTCCCCAGCACTTAGCAGCACCAGGAAAATAAGGCAAACAGATGGGAGTCAATGTATCATCCAAATGAAATCCCACCCTTCATGAAAATGTGCCAGCTGAAGAGGAGACAGGATTCTTATTGATGTCCTTTGCCATAGATAGCAAATGTGAATTTTTTGGCTCAAAGATAGCAATGAGTGCTTTGTTTTTTTCCTCCTTTGGGTGCTTGTCATCTTGGCCAGGTGGTCTTTGAAGCTTGGGACATGCAGAAGCATGAGACTTTCCAGAGAAAGCTTCAAATGCCCTTGGCAAACTTGTTTCTCCTAAATCCTGCTTTCCTGCTGTGTCTGTGTCTGGGGCTGAAATTTACATAGAAAAACTAGCAGGGTAGTTAAGAAAAATCTAACAGGCTCTTGAGCTATCTTTTATGTGGGAAAGATGTGTTTCCATCTGGAGTTGGGGTGGTAGCTTTTCCTTGCCTTGCTAACAGACTTCATGTTGTCATGGGCAAAACTTGCTTTTAATGAGTATTGGGATCCCTTTCCCCTTCATGTGTTTCAGTTGTGACATTTGGAAATATTACTCAGGAAATCTCCATCTGGATTTCCAGCAACCTCGACACCTGCACCACTGATGCACCCTTGCCTCTCTCTACAGTAAGCCCATCTCTCTCCCTGCAGCTGTCCCCTTCAGATTCTCTGCCTCAGTCTGTCAGCAGATTCACCAACAGAAACCAGCTTATGGAGCCTGTTCAGTCCTTCTTCCAGCCTATAAACTTGACAAGAGACTTCTCTATTTGCACAGTTTCCATTACTTGCCATGAAGTGGAGATAGTTCCTGCAACATTTGAGGAGGCACAGATTTACCTGGAAGTCTCCCTGCCTTCTCATAAGGAGCAAGACATCACTTATTTTCAAAACTCAAAGGAAAAGTACTTCTTCAGTCTCAAGTTTTGAAGGGGGCAGCTTAGGGCTGCCTCTTTCCCTTCTCAGCTACAGTGCAGCCTCACTATGCCCATACAAAAGGCTCTTACCCTCAGCTCCAGGATCACCTCTGCTTTGCTGAGCATCTCCATCAGCAGCAAACAGCCTGCTGAACAGCCCTCTTCCTCCACTTCATCCTCTGTGAGTTCAGGTTAGGGTGGCTAGGAGGAAGTTCTTCCACCACCCCTGGAACAGCACTGCTGATCTCTTCTCAGGGCTGAAGAAATGGTGAAACTGAGGTCACCCTACGGGGTACAACTGCACACTCACGCTCTACTGCTAACCTGAACAGCCTGCTTGGCACCTTCACTCACTGTGGCAGCTGCCTGGTCTAGCTAAGCTCTGAAGAGCTTGTTATCTGCTCCAAAATAAAGCTGGGGACTGTCAGGAAGTCTTGACTAGCTGTGCTCCTTGATCTGCACTCAGGGTCCCAAGCAGGGTATGCTAACAGACTAAAGGTGGTGGATGGGTGGGTGCAATTTTAAATTTTATACATGTTCATAATTATATGTACTATACTTTATATGTGTATATAGTTACATACATATATAAAATATTTCTGTATAGTTACTGAGGAGAGCTATGAGCTTATCACTCAGAAACCATCCAAATTATAACACCACAGCAGAAAGCTGGATCAGCTCTACTGTAGCCAATGGAACAATGAATCAGATTAATGTGCCATTTTCCTTGGGTAAAGAAGGATATTTACATGAAGTACAGCATTTCAAAATGGTCAAGGGTGCTTTTAAGTCTGTGAAACATTGTTGTTTAAATATATGTGTAAAATTTCCTTTTATAGCTGGTAAGACAGTTGCTAGGGAGTTTACTAGCATGAGTGGTCTTTTCCAAATTAATTTTACACTTTAATAAGAATAAGTATTGTACTGCTAGAAGGCAGAGAGAATATGGAAAGAGCATTAAGTTCATTCCAATTCTAGGTTTCACAGGTAGGTATCGTATGTTGAAAGGTGGACATACTATGGGAATCCTAAGTACTGCTAGCAATTCCATCTAGCTAGTGAGTTTATGTAAAATCATTGACCTTGATCTGAGGATAGACCTCTTTAACACAATCAATACAGGTGCAATCAGATAAGAACATTCTATTATTTTATTAAAGTGCATCTAATTCAAAACTCAATAACTCTCACAAATCCTTAATCAGAGAAGACATCCTGGGAGGTATTTAGGTGAGTGATCTTATAACTCTTGCTCTCTCCTTGTTAGGATGGCATTTTACAAATAGACATGTCTGTTTCCTCCTTACCCTCCCTGCCATAATTCTTTCACTATACAGTTGTGTTGATTATCATTCATTTATCAAGTATTTTTGTCTTCATTTATTGAGAGAGACTGAGTCAAGTGACAGCTTCTCTTTACCCTGTCCCCCTGCATCAGTGTGGCCAAGCATACCAATGCAAATGTGGCTCACTTGCTGGCACGCTGGGTCCTATGTTCTATGTGGGGCGCTATAGGAGGAGTAGTGTTAATGCTCTCTAGCTCAGGGTGGCCGGGGATAATGAAAGAAAACAGTTCATAATGTGCAGCATTATGTGATAGTTTAAGCAGAATGAAAGCCAAAGGCAATGACTATATTTTTAGAAATTATTTTAGATCAAAATGATGCATACCAAATAAGACAAAATAACTATATGGTTGAGAGCTCAGAGAGCACTGCTTACAGTGAGGTAATTATTATTTTTTCCAGGTGATCCTCAGCATGTTCCTCGATAATGCAAAACAAATTGTAATTTGGAGCAATTGAGCTGAAGGCGGATTTCTTTTTAGCCATCCAAGTTCATATATGGCAGACTGAGGGGATCAGGTCTTTAGAGTGTGAATGGCTACACATGCTTAACTAGACCCCTGGTTCCCCGCATTACACAAAACAGCACTTAGCCAGTCCATAGAATAAAATAAGAAAAAAAAATCAAATTGGTTTGTGACTTACTACAGCACAGAGAGGCTCAAGAGGCTGCAGCACTGAAACCATCTCCTTAACATATGTGTCCATTGAAAGGAGAGGATGTCTGCTCCTCACAGTCAGAAATATTCCAGTTTGATTCTGATCCCTTTACTCCCTCAGACTTGAACCTTGAACTTTTCTTCCAATAACTATATATTGCTTATTCTAATAACTTCTTCCTCACTCTCTTTCTACCTCAGTTTTTTTAAGAACTAAGTTGTTTGTTATCTTGTTCAAGATAATACATAGAACAAAACTACCAAGTTCAAGTTTCAACTCCCACACGCACAAACACACCAACATCTGTGCTTTCCAGGAGCAGAATTCTGTGTCTCCTATTCCAGGTGGGCCAAAGTTATATCTCCTGAGTAGAAATAGTATTTGAAAGGGGATGTACTTTAGTTGGTTGTGTTCTGCTCAAGTTCTGCTGTCTGGGAAAAACTCAATTATCATCTTTCTCTAGCAAGGAATGTGGCCTGGATCATTTCTCCTGTTCTAAGGATACAGACTGAGGGCAAGAGTGGCAAACAACAGAGGGCCAGGCAGGCCTCCTGAAAATGGTTTGGTGATGCTACTACAGCTGATGGAAGCAGAAGGAAAGAGTTGATCCTTCCTGCCCAGCCAACACAGTAGCAATTGCCATTATAGTTGTTCTGGCCTTCCCTTCTGTTCACACCAAGAGCATGAATTTCCAGGGCTCTGGTGCAGGCAAAGCAGGGCTCACAGTTACTTTGCTGTTTCTGGCTGCCTATTAAATTAGATGGCTTTCTGCTTGGCTTGTGCTTCATCCCTAGAGTCTCCATTGCTCTCCATGTCCAGAAGTGTGCTTGCTCCATGCAGTGATGATGGCTCACTGCTTCCTGAGGCACTGCAATACCTCTCAGCTACAGCATGATGCTGTGCTGTCTTAGCTTGGGTCCTGAGGTCGCTGAAGCATTAGCACTGCGCAGTGCAAGACCTAGTCACTTTGTCATTAGCATCATCTTCTCCAAAATGCTGAGGTGATTTATCAGATTTCACATGACAACAGGAAATAAAGTACTGACAAAAGTGCTGTGTATTTGTGTTGGGTTTTTTCTGGTGTTTTGTTTGTTTGTTTATTTGTTTTAAATTACTGAGCTTTTGGTTACCTCAAATATCTCTTTAAACCACAGTTTTGAAAGAATATGTGCTGGACAGTGGAATGGTTAAATGCTAAGGCATGCTAAGTATCTTAGCCTTTGCCACAAAAAGCATTGCTGATTCAAGACATTACATAAAAGCTTCTGCTGCACTGCAATCTCTCAGTAGTTACTCTAGCTAGCCTTTTCACTCTCCTTCTGCAAGGCTAAATAATACCCTCTTTTTATTTTTGAAATCAGAATTTATGTCATGTAATCTCTGAAAGGTACTTTTTGTGGGTTTCAACTTTGATAAATGCAGCCCCCATCACCAGTGGAACAGAAATAAAATTAAAATTTATCTCTGCACACTTCTGTGTGCTGGGCCTGCAGTTCAAAAGTAGCTTTATTTTGCAGAGCTTGGTGAGGGGGAGATGCTGGTGTTTGGATGTACACAACACTTTAGACGAAGAGTTAAAAAGGAAAATGCTATTTCTTAATGCTAAAGGGAGAAACAACAGTGAAAGAGACTGAAAAACTGTCCAGATGCTGCATTATATCCACAATGATATGTTACTATTCTGTATTCATTAAATAAAGACATAGGCTTTGAGTTAGTTTGTGCTTTTCACTGATGTGTTGGACTCTGAAGGATTCCCACCCCCAATGGAAAATAAGGATATAAGAGATCTAATTAAAAATGGGAACTTGAGAAGCACAAGACTTTAAACTCTTCTTCTACTTAATGGAATTTGCTGTGGTGCTAAAATAGTATTCCGTCATTCTGATATGAAAAACATTATTGAATATTTGATTTTATTGTGGAACAAATTATGGTAATAATGAGTCTTTGAGAGAAAAAAAAAGTGCTCAAAGTAGTACAATCTTATTTAAAATGTGCATGTGTAAAATAGAGCAGATACACAAAGTGTTGTCTGCTTCTTTACCAAGACTGTTATTTTATGAACTGCATGCCCTTTCTGCATAGTGCTCAACAAGTACCATTTGCCTGTCTCAACCCCACTCTTACTTCAAACTCCTTTCTTTATATAATTTGGGCATTGGGACTGCATGAACTGTCAGGTTTCAGCTCCTACTCAGCAATCCAAAACTGCAAGGTCAGGTATCAGTGGGCAGAAAATTCTCCCTGTCTTTCCAACTGATTCTCAGACATTATGGCATCAAAGACTGATCACTTCCAGTCAGAATGTGAACAGCCAAGCAACCATATATGCTGTATTCGTTAAACTTATCAATTTAATTTGCACTTACTGTTACAAGAATGAGTGAACTCCAGGCAAGAAAGTAAGGAAGACACACCAGAGATGAATGGACTTAGAAGGATTATTTAAAAAATTTCTTTTTTTTTGGCTATCAGTGCACCCATTGCTGAAGTGGGTGCTGTCAAGACAGATGTCTCCTGCTACCTTTTTCTTTAAATGTTGTGCTGATTTTAGAAAAGTTGATGAGAAAACAGCTTCATCTTGCTTGAGGATGAGATGAAGAGTGACTAAGCCTCCAAAATCCCACTCTGGCAAGGACACTCTCTATACCCTATACTTTGACAATAGGTCTTTTGACCTCCCTTTGCCTTTTTTCTTGGTAAATGAAAATAACCCTGTACTTGAAAGATTTATTAACAGGAAAATGTCAATGAAGATAAGAGGCACTTTGGTGCATGCTGGGATCAACAGGAAAAAACTCAGTCATACCAGTAGATCAGGTCACATTGTCAGTGCGGGAAGCTGTAAAATAAGTTCTCTTGTCCAAATGAGACCAGTGGATTACTTGGGATATTCTCTGGGAAGCAAAAAGATGATTGTCCTGTAACATCTTCTCGGGAGCAATGGCTTCAAGGTTCAATGGGAAGTTTCTGTAGAGGAATGTACTGAATTTATATTCTTGATACATTGTTCCTATCTTGGAACTCTCTCTTCAGCAGACCCTGCCCACTTTCCAGAATGTCCTGGCCCTTTTAGATGTCTGTGAGTATGACTTGAGGAAGGTGTGTGTGGCAGGGGTAGAGGGAGACCTACTTTTTGCCCCCATAAACTCTTCTTCATCATAATGCCCTTATGATGGCCTCTATCAGAGGACATCTCCAGAAAACTTCAAAGTGAATCTGGCTCAGCCTTTGCAAGTTTCTGTGTGCATCTTCAGCATTACTGCTATTTTTCTTCTGCTGAAGGTCATTTAAAAAAACAAACAAACAAACAAAAAAAAACCCTAAAAACCCAAAAGAAAATTCACTGACTTTTTCATCAGCATGAGAGGATAATTTTGTTTTTCTGTCTTTTAAAATCAGAAGTATGTCTGTGTCTTCTATCGTTTGGGTCACATAGTGGAACACACATGTAGAATTTACAGCAGGGATACAATTTTCCTGCAGATGTTATTCAGGTGACTTTTTATTTTGTGAGCCAGAGATTCAATGTCACAAACTTAATAACAAATGACAAATGATTGTGAATGATGAATGTCAAATGAAAGACCTTTTTGCTATAGCTGGGTTGTCTTATTTTTATAAAAGCATCTAAAAAAATAAAAATAAAGCAGGGTATAAGTATATGTGCCTTTCCTCAGAATGCATCATATAAGCCCTTTGAACTCTGTTGAGTGATTAAATGAAAATTACTTGGCCAGTGAAGATGTGAAATGGATTTTTGTCACTGAGCAAGCCTGTTGAAATGACTCTGTTTCACAGAGCCAGCAGCATGATGTTTAAATGGAGTTTGTTTTGGGGCATGGGTCAGGTTTGCTCATATAAACTACACACAAATGTAGGCTAAAGAAAACAATAAATGTGAGCTGTCAGAAGATCTTATTAAGAATTTGCAGAAGATCTTACTCTTAAATAAGATGGAGAAAGAAAATATCTCACAGTCAAAGGCTTCACTATCTTCATGGTTAGCCTTTGTCCCAGCCAAAAATGTAGGACACATTTAATATAATCTCACTGTATAATGTAATCAGACTGTCTGAGGGATATCTTATGCTACTCTGATAGTCAACAATCAAGTGTGGTCAAGGACAGTCAAATTGTTTTATTGCACATAACTTGGCAAGGGCTAAGGAAAAACATGTATGAATTTAATGGCTCAAGGCTTTTATTACTTTCCCAATAGGTGATTTAAAAAATGTACTTCCTTGCCTTTGTGTCATATGCAAAGTGAAATGGATGGCCTTAAAAATCAAAAGTTGTAGTGAGAACAAGAAAGAATAACATTCCTCAGATGTGAGCCTGCAAATTCAGGTCCTCAAGAGGACCTGAAGTCCAACAAAGAATGTCCTAGAAGACTCAGGACAGCTGCAAAGGGTGACACCACAGGACACATCAATTCATGTTCAACAGACCTGATGTTAGAGGACAGGCTCATGGAAATTTCAGTAACCACACAACAGAGGAAAGACTCCTGCTCTGCTGCTCTAGAGGTACTACAGATGTCCTGTCCACCTCATTTAAACTTCCTTTAATGGAGAGAAGTCCACAGGGAATTAATCAGAAAAACAAGGGATTTGCATGATTCATGTATGAGAATGAAATGAGAACAAATATTTGATTTGGGAGAGAAGTAACAAGTTTGGGGAAATGCATTCCCATTCTATGGAACTGATTTTTTTTCCCTAAATCATCGTCAGGTTGAGGATACAAGAAGCAAGCCAGAATTAATTTTTTCCCTTTGATTACAAGGCCCAAGTTACAATGTTAGTAAAGTGAAACTTGAGTGAGTGATTTAATCTTTATTAAAATTCTGATAGCACAATAGAACTAGAAATATTGTTGATAGTAGATTTGGAAATAATTATACACTGACCAATATACTGCACTTTTAAAGCATTTGTAAATGTTCTCTTTTGTGTATGTCAGGAAGTCGGAACAATTCTTTTGTCAACCCACAGCAATGCCCCCAAGTGTAGAAATTATTTTGTTGATTTGAGATGGTAAGGAGCATGACTAGCTGGAGTACAGCTAACCAAAGTATGGTTTAAACAGGAGGACATAGCTGGTATGTTAAAACTCCTGAATAAGTGCTACTTATTGCAGTCTCTGTCAACTGAAAACAACAGAACTTAATTTTAATTTCTGTCACAAAAAGGCACAGCTCTGGTGCCCAGCCTCAGACAAGATTGGCCATTGAGTCAGCATTGGTCAAAAAGGCAGAGCTCCTTCAGTTAGAACATGACCTGCAGAAACAACCCACCTTTTCAAAGACAGTTGGGTCTTTGACCAAACCCTGTGCATCTTGTAAAACTTGACAGGATCATGCTTAAAAGGCTTTGATGCCAGATTTTGTGGAAGTGGCCATTGACTTCAGAATATTCACAGACACGTGAGGTAGGTTGGCTGACTTCTGTCAGGAGATATGTCCTGGAGGCACTGCTAGAGATATTTCTTCTAGTGGAAACGGACATGAACATTGAAGATTAATTTGTAGTCCAATTATTTTTTTTCTAGATTATCTCTGACTTTTATCATGAGCTAGACATCTTTCATATGGTCTTCATAAATTTATACTGCACAGTTAAAGTTCTTTGAGGAGTTTAGGTTTAAAGCAGAATTGAAATATTTTAAAGGACTTTATAATGACACATTGGAAGCACAGCAAATCCCTTGATAGCCTAAATGGATGGAAACATTCTAGAGTACAAATGAGTTAGAGATTAATTCATGGCACCTTGTGCAGGCTTGGGGAATTCTATATGTTTGAAATAGTTCCACAGCACAATCAATCTGCTGGTCAGTAGAAAGGTCCTCTCAACTCTCCTCACTTCCTAAAATGAGTGTTTAGGGGAAAGAATATTTCTTCCTTCTCTGTCCTCCCCATTGCAGCCTTTTTATTGTCAAAGAAGTTGAAGTTGACATTCCTCTGTGTACTGCAAGTTATGGAGAACATGTCATCATAAGAATTCAGAACCAGGAAAAAGACTGGTTCGCATTTAAAAGATTGTAGACTAAAAATGGCTAAATGCAGCTGGCTATAGAAAGAGGGTTTAGGATTTTGCATCAGCTGGGACAAGTGATCAAAATGCTCAAAATGCCCCATGGTAATCAGAGCCAGGAAAACTTGCTATGTCCTTAGATGTCCAATTGAAATTAAATTAGGACTCGGAAGCAGGTTTGCATCTTTTGTTTGAAAGAACGACTTGAAGTAAACAGGATATTTTTAGAATCAAAAAGAACCTCTATATGTGGCATTGCTGGAGAATCTTCAGTTGTCCTCCACTCTACTTTTTGTTTCTAGGAGAAAGACAGCAGGACTGGGGATTCTGGGATGATTCAGTTGTCTCCTCTTCCTCCAAATGATCAGCAAAAGCTGAAACTGGTATTTCCCCTAGGGAATAATCTTTTTATTTACGTATTTATTATTATGGATGTTGAAGAACTCTGTGAAATAGCTTTTACCTTTCCCAGTACTTCCTTTGATTGAAACCAAGTACATCCTCTTGCAGAGACTCCAGGCTGAGAAAGTCCATGTGCTGCTGAGGTTTTGGCACATTGTGACAAGTTCACTTTTGTGATGGGTTAGCTTTGGCAAACACCCAAATTTCCATCCATCTGCTCACTCACAACCCCTCTCCATGGGGCATGGGTAGAAAATAGGATACGAAAGCTCATTGGTCGACATAAAGACAGGGAAACTGCTTACCAGTTACTGTTGTAGGCAATACAGACTTGACTTAGAGAAAGTTAATTTAATTTATTGCCAATTAGACTAGAGTCTGGCAATAATACACAAAGAAATACAAAGATATCCGCTTCCCTTCCCTTCCCTTCCCTTCCCTTCCCTTCCCTTCCCTTCCCTTCCCTCTCCTCCCTTCTCCTCTCCAGACTCCTGTACATGGTCCCCGAGTGGTGATGGAGGACACTTATGGGCAGAATGTAGAGGTTTGGTGATTTCTNCCTTCCCTCCCCTTCCCTTCCCTTCCCTCTCCTCCCTTCTCCTCTCCAGACTCCTGTACATGGTCCCCGAGTGGTGATGGGGGACACTTATGGGCAGAATGTAGAGGTTTGGTGATTTCTCTCTTCTGCTCTTTTCCTCTCACACTTTTCCTGTACTTTCATGCAGATTCTCCTTTCTGTCTGCAATCCCTCAGGAAATATCTGTTACTTCCTGGGCTCTCCATGGGCTGCAGTTCAGGTGTACCTTCTCCTGCTCCGACCTTGATGCTCCCTCTGCTGTTTCTCATTCCTTTTAGTTCTCCTCTCTCTCTGTACCCTATTACAGAGACACCATCTGACTAACTTGTCTGTGTCCTGCAGTGGGTCTGGTGGAGCCAGCTGGACTTGGCTGCGTCTGCCACAGATCAGCTCCTCATCTCTTAGCTCAGGCTCATCCCTGTAGTCCTGCCTCTGCGAACAACTTGTTGTGGACACTCAACACAACTTTGAAGTTAGGAAAGTGAGGCAAATGTATGTCTGTTCTGACCAAAGTTAGCTTTGGAAAATGAACAGTTTTGCTCACTGCACTGTGACTATTCAAGACCTCTTTATGATAAACAGGAGAGCTTTTTGTGCTACTGGTAACTAGGTCTAATTGTTTTAACTGTCCCGTTCAATTCAAAGTATGCAGTGACTCACCCAGCCTGCACCCCTTGTCCTACTGTGTTCCAGGAGACCTTTTGTTTGTCCTGCAGCCATGGGGATTTGGGCAGGTGGCACATAGCTGGACTTCTTGGCATTCCTATCTGAAAGCACTCCCTGCTTTGCCTACTAAAAAAAAAAGATATAAAGCTCTTTCCTTAAGCAGTATTGCCCAAGCACCTTTGGGTGATTGTTTCAGATTCTTCATGAATACCACTTTCTGAGCACTTACCTTCTACCCAGACTGTGCTGGATTTATTTGAGCTGTGGGAGAACAACTGGCAGACGGCTGATGAAAGAGTTACTGTGAGGTGGGCATAGGAGCTTCTGCCTCACCATTTTCTTTGTAAAGACTAAAGGTGCAAGGGTGTCAATCATCTTCTATGTAAAGGTCTGAAAAGGCTCTCAGAGCTCAGTATTTTTAGCTCTTTAACAGATTATCTCTTTTATTTTTAGGGGTAACAATAGCTCTTAGGTTAAGAGGGAAACAAAAACCTCATTAGTTTTGGAATTTCAAATGAACTCAATAAGGCATTGAGGAGATTTTTTTTTTCCCACAGGAACCCAAAGAGTTGCTTAAAGGATGTTGTGAAACAGAAGGGAAAACCTCCAGCCTAAGGGGTCTCTGTGCTCACGATATATATACAATAGGAGATATTTGTTGAAATATTTTCCTTTTTCTCTAGTGGAGGTCTTGCTAAGGGGATGTCATCTCCTTACTCTCCTCCAACACTCCTTCTGTTCTGTTTTCTTATGCTTACCTCATCCAGATTTTTGTTGTTGTTATTTATTTTGAGGGCTATTCAGAGTGTTATTTGTTTGAGTTTTTCCCCCCCTCTAGGATATGATAAATTTAACCACTTTCTTGCAGATTCCCTGCATCACTGGATCTCCACCATGATAGTATTTGGGAATGGAAGCACTTTTTGATTTTTTTTAAAGTAAAAATCTTTGTGTTGAAGATAAACTTTTCATGAAGCTTATTATTGATGCATGATGCTCATCCAGTATATCCTGAGTGTATCAGTAAATCAAGTGGCTGCTCCAAGAGACAACACTTGGGACAGAGAGGACAAGGCATTTTGGTGTCTACTCAGAAGCATTGCATTTCCATGTGACATTTTGCTTTTTGTCTGGGAAATGCTTTTTGTCGGAGCTCCATCTGCTTAGTTTGCCAAAACTGAGTTACTGCTGAAATCTTCCTTTGCACTTTGTAAAAAATGCAAAAGAGAAAGAAAAGAAGCATAAAAAGTATATTAGAATTACACTGAGCACATTTCTTTTGAAATTATAATTTATAAAAATGAGTATATATGATTTTGCAACTACAAATTATGAAATAAATGCATTAGTTAAGAATTTAAGCTTTCAAGGGTGCTAATTATTAACCAAATGCATTTTACAGTGTTTTAATGACCACTTTTTCACATTGTGTTAATGTCCATTAGCTATATTCATACTAGTAATGCTAATATTGTGCAAAGCCATTAGTTAGCTTCAAAGTCAATAATGGATGATACTGATTCCAAGCCTCCACTGCACTAAAAGTTACATACTTTTAGCTTTTTTTTTTTTTTTTTGCTTTTTTTTTTTTTCTTTTTTGGTAGTGGGAAAGTTAACCTGAGTTTTCACTTGGATGTTGTCAATGAATCTGTTTATGCTGATTACACAGATGGATGTGGAGTCAGTTATTGAGCACCTATGGACAAAATACTGATCTGCCTCTGTCTACTCGAAAGCAGAAATTGGGGTCAAAATGAATTGCCCTGCCTCCAGAGGAGGGCTCTGAATATCTCTCTTCACGGACTTTATCTCAGCTGCCTTGTAGATAGAACTCCTTCACTAGTAATTTCTCATTAAGAAGTTTCAGCAATATTTCTTAGACAAAATGTTTTTAAGGAAAACTCTGGAATATTTCATTCACTACATTATCTGAATGGATTTTCAGACAGTTTATCCTGTTATTCTTCCTCTCAAAAACATTCACTGTTATTTTGTCAAATATCTCTCTAAGATGTAATCATTGTTCGGGTGGCAGTTTGAACTATGAATGGTTTATGTATTTGCCACATTTTGCTCCTTGCTTTAGGAAAGCTTTTATAAGATTATTTAAAAGTAAAATATTTTATTAGACTAATATAAGGAGCATTTTTGCTACTAGTAAAATGTGTGCATTGTTTTAGAGGCTGGATTGTAAAACTAACCATATATCTTGTAAATCAACAAAGAGGAAGAAGAAGCCTTGGTGGTTGTCTCAGATATTAAGCATACAGATTTTAGTAATAGGGTGTCCATGTTTAATTTTTAATTTATTTAGCCACAATATCTATTCTAACTTAAGGCTTACAAAACACAAATATTGAAAATTCTTTAATACAGAACACATACACAGATATTTGACTTCCAGCTTAGTATGTTTCATCTGCTTCATCTTCTTTGCAGGGTGTTAACTTCTTGGAATAAACTGCTCTCAGCTGCAAAAATGAGCCCTTAGCCCATGTGTTCATGAAATTGATTGAGTTTGTTGTGGTGCTGATTTACTGTAACTAGATGCAAAATTGGTGCATCCAGGAGAAACCATTCCACGTATCTCATCTGTCTCTGGAACTGCCCCTTTAATCTCTTTACTAGATTTGATTGTTCTCTAACAAACCAGCAGATACCTCTAAAGCAGGTGAGATTTTTCTTTATGTGAACGACCCAGATGGGATGAGCAGAGTTATTGTGGACAGGACAGATTAAAATGTCTCAACTTAGTGTAAGCATCAGCAGAAATGGGTTTGGGGAAAAATTCCTTTGTCTTCTTATTCTTGCACAGACAATAGGAAAAATGGAGTGGAAGGTAAGAGCCCATGCTGCATCCTCTTCCTGTGGTCCTGATGTTCTGTTTCTTTGTCCCCTTTCAGGCTGTGATGTGAAGACTGACTTATGGTGTGACTTTTGCTGAGGTGTGGAAGCTAGGAGGCCCCATAAAGAAAATAAAAGCATTATGTAGCACAGTTAGGAAGTTGAGGCCCAGTACAGCTCTGTGAAGGATCATGGAGTGATTGCTTGCCAAAGTGAACTAAATCAGAAGTAACTCCATTAAGCAGGCAGATTAAAACCTGTTTGGAGGAGATCAGAAGTGGGCCCTGTGTGGGAAAACACAAGGCACTTCAGATAATTGTGTGGAGAGCAGGGAGCAGGAAAAAAGTAATATCTTACCTGACAGACATCTTGATAACCTGGAAAACTAGGTGAAAGCTGGGAATGTAAACATACTGTCTTGAAAAAACAAAAAAACCTCCAATCTCTTGACATTTAAGGAAGACTTGATCTCCTAATGAAATAAATACTAAAGAAGACCTAACATATCTGAATAGTGCTTGTGGAGGCTCCCCAGAGAAGGAAGAGCATGCATAAGAGCAATCCTCCTTTGGTGCTGGGGAGGAAGGGACTTTGGGCTTTGGAAGACAGCCTGGAGGAATCAGACAGAAGAACAATGATAACTTTTTATTTCATCCTCTGAGGTCAGTGGCCTGGACTTAGCTCTGATGATCAGAGCATGGCTCTAACAACTCTAAGGCTGTGTCAATCCCTGTATAGGTCATTTACTGAAGAGCTGGTCTTGATGATTCCAGTGGGTTCCTTCCAACTCAGAATATTCTGTGAATCTGTGAAAAATTTATTCACAAAAAGAATGCTCCTACAGAAGAAAGGAGGATGCGTATTAATCTTCTCCAGACCAAGGAAATACTTTGGAAACAGAAGGCAAGTCTCCTGGGGTTTGGATTCTAGAAACAAATTTCTTTTTCCAAAAAAAAAAAAAAAACAAACCAACAACCGAAAAAAACCCCAAATGAGTTGGGTTTAGTCCATGGTACAGCCATTTGGGGACCAACTGTAATCTGTTTAGACTCATATTCCACATTTGCAAGTATTGGAATCAAAAGCTGACAGTTCTCATTAGTGCATAATTAAATTCTTATTCCCAGTTGAAGCCATTGGCAAAACTTTCACTGACTTCAATAGTGCTGGATTAAGCTTCCACTGAATGTCATGAGAATTTGAAAAGTAAAATCAATCCAGATTTTGCAAAAAGCCTCTTGTCTTTGTTGTGGATCAAACCAAAACCATAAAGTGAAAAAAACCAAAAACTTCGCCATGATGAAATAAGAATAAGGAATCATACTGGTATCCCGAATACTTTTCCAGAAGATAGACAAACTGAGTCACTTGGGGGTCTACAGTGATAATAAGAATTGTGTAAGTGCTGCATAGCAAAAAATATTTCTTGGTTAGCCTGCTCTTTTTGGGACAATCCTTCTGGCAGAAATGTATAAATTTATATTCAAGAGTTCCTGGTGAGTAATTCCTGCTCTGCAGATGGCATATGATGTAGATGATTTTTCAAGTCCAATTTCAAACAGTAGTGCTGTGGTTTATAACAAAATGTTTTGCTGTAGTCTAATGGCTAGAACTCTGAGATGCCAGATTCCACTGTTACATTTCAAATAAATCCCATCCCTTCCTAGGTGTATCCCTCATTACAAATTTGCAATTTTAAACCAATGAGAAACAGGAGTGCCTGGCTGTAGAGGAAGTTCTTCCCTTCCAAGCCCCATCTTACACCATGTGAGTGAAGGCTGCAGAAGTTTGGGAAACTGGTAAGACTGCAGAGATTTTTCTCAGGGAGAGTGATACAAAATAAGTATCATTCATCTTACAGTAACCCCCCTCCAAAAAAAAAAAACCCAAAAGACCAACAAAACCAACACAAAACAAATTCAATAGAACGGACTAATGTTATGTAGAAATAGCAAATGTATTCAGTCTATTAATAAACCACAGTTAGAGACATGTGGGATGGAAGGTGACCTGAGTTTCCCTTGATGATTTAGGGGATTATTAAGGTGCTCACTGAACAGAAGCTTGTCAATAACTGCTGCTCCCAAACCTATGCTTTGTCCAGGACCAGTGACCTCTGGTCCTTGCTACAATTCCCTTAGGATCAGAAGGAAATTCAGAGCAGAAGGAAATTCTACCAGGAAAGATGAAGAGTCCAGTTCTTCAGAGATGCAAAGGCTAGGGGAAAAGGTTCACTCCATTAACAGGATTTGCTCCTGCTCTGCTGTTGTTACAGCCCTGAGAGAGGACTGGACTTTCCACTCTTACCAAATGAATTATATCAGTAACACTTCATCCTTCAGTCCTGTCTTCAAAATGTTGTCAACATTTTTCTTTGGCTTTAGTGGTGACATAAGTGGCTAAGCAGAGCTCAAGCAGATACTGCATTTCTAAGGGGGGCATCAGAATAGGACTGCAACTGCTGTGATCACTCACCAGCATGCCAGGCCTGGACTGCCCTTCTTGGCTATGGGCTTTCTCTCCTGTCCCCCACTGTCCCAATATTCCCAGCTCCCCATCCCTTGGATAGAGGGAGTTGTCAGCCTCTGTCTCAGCCACACCTCAGTCTCCTTTTGCCTCCTGCTCCTGCCTGTCATGGTCCAAGGATTCTGGGTACACAACTACGGTATGTAAATATGGTTATGCTTTCTGACATCTCCCATAAAACAGTATCAGCTCTATGTTGTTTATCAGAAAATTCTGATTACACCTGAAGACTGGAAAACATGTATCCAGTCAAAATGTTTTTACTTAGTGTGTTTTGCCTTCTGAGATACCTTATCCTTGCTTTTATTCCTATTACATTTCCACAGTTTTCTGGCAGGTCTGTTTTCTTTTTCAGAGTGTCTGAATTTTACCTATCAGATTGCACTGGAGAAGAAAACATTTATTTTTAAATGTTTATGGGAATAAAATAATAATGCTATTATCTACACTCTTGATTACCAGGATTATCTCGTATATATACAGATCCTCCAGATAGGTAGATTAAGTGATCAGAAGGTTCTTAGTGGGTCCCAGGCTCAGAGCGTGCACTAAAGAGGATCAAGCCTGCTTTAATTCATGTGCTGCTTTGCTAATCTTCCTGTCTTTCTCAGGAGAATTTCTGAAATATGTTATCTGGGTCCCAGTGTGGGCCCAGTCAGTTGGATAAACAGTCTTTGGCTTTGATGGACAATAAAATGGGGCCGACTTGGAGCAATAATGTGTAAAGAAACATGTATTTTTCTTGTCTGGGGCTTGAACTATCTCAGTCTTTCACATCTGTTGGCAGACCTTGAGTATCTTGTTCTTGCTCAGTGCTGCTAACAAATGCCTCTAGAATCTAGTGAGAATGCCTCATTGTAGCCATTCACAAATCCAGGGTGTTTGAGGGAACATAGGAGAGAGCCAGCTGTGTCCCTTAGAGAAAGAAAAAAGGAAGTGGAACAAAGGCTTTTGCTAACTGATTGAACAGTTTTTAGGCAGGCAATGGGACTTGCTTATAAAGAAAGTTTCTGAGAAGCTGACATTTCTCCATGGCCCAGCTAGCATGTAGCAATTTGAACAATGAATATAAGAAACCACCCTGCAAATATGATTTATCCTTTTTTTTTTTTTTTTTTAAAACATGGTTGCTTTCTGACTAGGATATGTGTTCTGAATTGCTTGAGAATTTTGAGAAACTTCCTTTATAGAGCTTGAAAATACAGTAACATAGAGATGAAAGACTCCTTCAGAATTAATGATGGGGACAGAACTGAAGTGACATCCATGTTGAAATGCCACTATGTTAAATTGTTCTTTTCCAGTAACTGTGTTTCTGAATGTGCCTGTGGCTCCCAGTCTTTGTCATGTCTGCTAGCAAATCTTGGAGCTAGAGGATGACAAGAAATGTGCAGCAGTGGAGAGTGTTATGGGGTAGGAGTGAGCTTTTGACACTGAGTCTAAGAAAATAAGAAATGGAAAGATTTTTTTACTTAAGAATAAAAAATTACATGAAAATCGGGGCTGATAAAAGAGAAGTAGACAAGAATAGGTGAATAGATAAAGTACCTCGAAAGGAACAATGGGGGTGGATGCAACTGTTGAGGAAGGGAGGTCCTGTGTGTGTGAGAAAAACTTCACTGTACCTCATAAACAGATAGAAGACTTGAGTTTAAAATTCAAGAGTAGGAAATCATTGAAAAAGGGCTCTAGAAAGTTGAGGCAGCCAAGAAGAAATGACAGTAGTGTGAGTTCAGTAGCACTGTCTTGAAAAGATTAGGCTGTAGTGATTTAATTGGGTAAGATTCCTTTCCTCACTTCTCTTGTTTCACAGGGAGGAGGGTAATCTCTCATTTATTTATAACTATCCCACATGTGAGATGAAAGTCAGAGCTGGTTATGTTTGGCTTCAGAGTCCACCACAGGTAAGGATCCTGTGAGAAATCCTTACTTGTCAGGCCTCTAATTTTATGCTCTGGTAACCTTATGCCATAGCAATAAACTCCCTTAAGACCCAGCGACCAGCCCAGTTACAATGCCAAGCTGCCCAGCTTAATTTGATCTTCCATGAACACTGGCTTTTGGTGTAGGAACAACGCTATGAAGCAGAGGTGCACTTGTATGACTACATCCTCAGAGTGAAAACACAGCCATCCAAAATAGCTTATGTCTGTCCTTTTGGTGGTCTCCTTAATAACTTTGCCCAAATAAAAGGAGCATACCTTCCAAAAATATTATAATGGAGGCAGAAAGCAGTGCTCTCTCCCAAGGGCAAAGCTGAGAATAAAAAAAAAAAAAAAAGAAAAAAATGCACTGTCAAGCAAGACCCTTCTTTCTGTTTTTAATTTCAGAAAAGCTAGTTTGGTAAAGCTTGGACTGGATGCCTTTCAAATGCAAATCCTCCAGGCTACTTTAGGCGAACTTGATATCATCTTTGAGTCAGACTGCTCTTAAAATGCAGCAGGACCAAAAAAGGACTTGTGATTAAGGAGACCGCACATCCTTGGTGTCCTGGAAGCATGCCAGGGTATGAGATGATATTTCAGTCCTTTGCATTCCTGAGAATGTCCTTTTGTCCCATGAAAGGCTGACATCTTCCTGTGTCATAATGAAATGATGAGACAGGGAGGGAGGTGTCTGTCTAATGAATCAGTTTGGAGACCAGCTAGGTCTGCTGGTAGGGTGATTGACTGTTGCTTTTCTGGGCTCTCCAATGAAGGGGTGTTAGTCTCTGATGCTCATTCCTGTCCTCTGGCTGCCCCCTGTTGGCTGGTCCACCACATCGGAAATGGACCTGGCATCCCTCGTGCAGTACTTGGAAGGGCTGGACACAAATGAAAAGGGTTTTCAAGGGAAGTCATCACTAAAATTACAAAATCGCCTTTTTATGTGTCCCTTAATGTGACAAAAAGTGTTGCAGCAGGGTTTTCTTTTGTTGTTGTTTCTGTTTTTTCTCTTGCCAAACTCTGTATGGTTTAAGTTTGAAAAAGTGATGACTACACAATTAAACTTTTGGAATGCTGTGCTGGAAGCTGGCGGCTGCTTTCATTTCTGCTTAGATTTACTTTCACTTGTGATTCATATTTTCTTTCAGTTGCTTTCTTGCACACAAAACGTCCTGTGCCAAAATCATTGCTAACTTTATAAGTATGAAATGACTATACCTGTTAAAAATCACCCTAGTATGAAATAGCTGCATCCAAAATTCCAGACAGATAAACTCTTCTCAGGTTATATTAAACATATAGAAATGTGAATTCCAGAAGTTCTGNGAATTTTCTATTCCATTTCTGCTGTAAAGGAGCTGGGAAAGATGACACTTTTTTTCTTCTACCATAACCTATCCTCTCCCCATAGATCCTCCTTTAGAAGGACATAAGAACTCTACTCCTAGATTAGAGGGCCATCTAGCCCAGTATACAAGGCTGACAGGGCTACCAGCAGATGCTTAGGAAAAGTGTATCAGCACAGGGCACATACAACATGATCTTTCCTTTGGTGCATCCTCTTACCATCCAGAAGCCACTGTTTTTGAGACTTATTATGCAGAGGCTGGGTAAGGTCTGTCACTTTCATAGCCACCAATGAACTAACTCAATGTCTAAAAGTTGCCCTGTTATTCATAGATATTCACCAGTAGCCATGCTAACTTTGTGAACTCCATGCAGCTCTAGATGCTTGTCTCTACCATTATTTGACTAATATAAGTAATGCAGTGAACTAATCTCCCATTCTGGAGCACATTCCAATTCTACTTTCTCTACTAAAATCCTCTCATGCTCCTCCTTCTCCTCATCATGGTGAGTGAGGGCAATTCACATCCAGCTGTGGATGGCACTGGCCCACCTCACAAGACAGCTCTATGCAGCTGTTTTTGCAAGAGATGTCAGGTGGTCAAGTCACTTGACAGGCTGTCCATATTGTTGTTTGTTGTGGGCAGAAATAGTGCTCTGTGAGTCTCTGCAGTGGGGAAATACATGGAATAATGGTCCTGTTTTGGCTCTTTAAGAATACAACAGGAGCATGAAGATCCCTCTTCATGACTCCATGCTGTGTGTAATGGACATGTCTCCATGATGGATCCTAAGGTGTCTATAGTGATGATCACAGTAACTTAGATGTTAACCTTACCAGCCTTATCCTGTGTGACCACACTACAAGGTATAGAAACTAGAACTATTTTTCAAGCTCAGTTAGATTCCTGGGAACAGCAGCAGTCCAAGACATAGAACTTTCCTAAGCCTCCAACTTAAAGTGATCATGAGGTGAAATGGAGGCAAGAAGAGCCAAGTAAGAACCTCCAAAGACTCAAGCTGTCCTAAGGACAGTGTCCTTTTAGCAGAGGATGCATAGGAGGCCAAGAGAAGGGGAATAAGCGACAGTACGATGACACATTTTCCCATGGGAAGCACAGCCCTGCTCCACAGGCTTTCTAAGAGTCCTCTCTGGTGGCTGTGCCAATACATTCTGCACTGCAACACAAGACATCTGGAGGCCAAATACAAGTTCTGACCTCCCTGGTAGCAATGTGAGACTTTTCAGCAGCTGTTGACTACAAAAGACAAAGATCATGCTGTAAGGCAGAACAACTCTTTTGAGACAGGAAATTGATAGAAATAGGGTTCAAAGCTGATGCCCAGAAAAAGATAATGGGAAAAAATATGCATGCAATCTATGAACATGGATTCTTTGGTCCAGTAGGTGCCAGTCTGCTGCATTTGCAGATGGTATATCAAGGGAGCCCCAATGGCTAGTTAGAGCAATTCCTGCACTAATGTGAACAGAGATTTTGATTTCACGGTCTGAAATAAAATGACCCAAATATAATTATGCAAGCTTATTAATTTATTTGCTATGGGTCTGTAACCCTTCATAGTCTATAGCACGAGTTACATGAAGGCCCAGGGGGATTGAAGCTCAAATTTAGCAGAGTCAGATTCCTATATGGAAATTGGAAGAAACTAAGCACTAAATTGCATGTTTTATGATGATATCTTGTTAAGAAAAAATTAATGCCCAACTTTGAAATTCATTCTGAACAGAAGCAGTATAAAAAGAACACCCTCACGAAGGTTTGAACTGAATGATATATAAGCAAGTTACATCTCCCTGTCCAGTGAGGGAAACATGGACAAACCTTGAAAGTTACCAGCTCAGGATGGCCAATATAAATTGGGCTTTCTGTTTGCAGAGGGAATTTCTACAGTGGTGCCAGAGGCATTACTGGCAGATTTAGTAAAGCCAGGGTACTGCATAAAGTGTGTGTCTTGGTTTTGAGACACCTTTCAGGAGAATATGCCCTGGAATGAGCATTTCCTCTAAACAGAAAGGGCTTCAATAATTCTCTTTTCTTTTACCAATGAGAGAAATGGATGCCAGGGGGTGAAAGTGAAAAAAAACACAGTTTATTATCAGAAAAAATAAAAGGGTGCCCACAAGGCACAGGAAAAGAAAGACAAAAAATTGAATAAATGCTAGATATTGAAATTGTGCATGGCAGCCTTTGTTCCTCTTGATGACATCTGATGCTTTGTCCTCAGGGCTCTGTGAGCATTTCAGATTTCAGTATATGGAAGTATTAAGATCCTTCTCCTACAAAGTGGGAAGGAAGGGACTGGATCTGACTTCTTCCATTCCCAGTGCAATAGGCTGTTATGATATAAGGTGTGTGCACTGAGGGAATGACTACAGTCTAAACACACTGCACTATGTTTGGAGTCTTAAAGACAGAGAGTCTGTCCCACACAAAGTCAAACGGAACAGCGATGAAAGGAGTCAGACATTTAGGCTTGGTGCTGCCAAACACATGGAGTCTTTGTTGACACTCTCAAGAAACTACTACATCCGTGTGCCAGAGTGGAGGAGCCACTTGACCAATGCATGGATCACAGAATTGATTAGGATCACAGAATGTTCTGAGTTGGAAGGGACCCCAAGGATCATAAAGTCTAGCTCTTAAGTGAATGGCCCAGATATTGCAGTATACTTTTCTCACATGCAAAAGCTGTCCCTGTAGGCCCTCCCAGCTGGACCTAGAGGTAGTTAGGACCTTCACTTAGAGCACCTCACAGGGGCACAAACTTTGACCATTGTGAACTTGATTTGAGCCTGAGAGCCAGAAGCAAGGAAACTGCACACCTGCCTCCACTCTTCACAGTACTTCTTAAGGGCTTTTATCTTACATGGTAATACAAAACACTACTTCGTGTTTCTTCCTTCAAAACTGTCTTTATATGTGTGATGGAAAATCAAGGGAGAAAACTTTCCAGCAGGGACAAAAATTAACCCTCACTCATTTTTTCCATTCATTTTTCTCCCTACTTTCTCTGTCTATGAGGAAGATACATATGATGGCTATGTCTGCGTCAATGGTGGAGTTCATGGCTTTGCCTCAAAAGACACTTCATACCTAAGTGACATTCTGATAGCCTCCCTAACATAAGCCTGCTCATAATATTAGGTAAGATGGTGTCTTGGTTTGAAAGACAGGTACCTGCCAGCAAAAGCTGGAATCTCCCTTTGAATAGAGAATGTAAACCCCCTCCCTCAGATTATTATAATTTTGCAATTAGAGGCTCTCAGGCAAAGATTTGGGAGTGGGAATAACAGTTCTTTACTAGGAATATTAGACAAAGCAAAGACAAATACAAATGTAATAGCACTAAGAGACAAGCAAAAACAAAGAAACAACAAAACCTCAGAAAATGCCCTGACAGAGGCAGGGATGTGATCTGACACCCTGGGTATCAGGGTGGTGAAAGCAGTCCAGATGAAATCCTCCTTGAGCAGTAAATGCAGTTCTATGAAGTGAAATAGTCCTGTAGGAAAGTCCAATGGTGAAGAAAAATGAGTTCAGTCTTCCTCTGGAGAGAAATCCAGTGGAGAGAGAGAAAACAAGCAGGGTTCCCTGGTACCCCAGTCCTTTCGGAGCGGTGTCCTCGGACCAAACTGCCCTTCACTGCTGCTCCACCCGGAGAAACCTGCTGCCTCCTTTGTTTAAGTCAAGTATCCATAAAGTACCCAGCCATCAGTTACCTAGCAAACCACCAGGAAAAAATTCCACAAACACAAAAGAAACAGATCCAACCCCCAACAGATGGTTAAGTGTCTTTCCTCAGAAGAGGGAGCTGTGAGGTTGAACCCTTTTACATATAAAGAATATCAAACTGGAATGCACTTCCTGGATAAGCATCCTAAGGTGATGGGAAAGGACTGTGCCTGAGATGTGATAATGTTCCAGCTCCTCTTCCAGAGTTACTACTAGATTCTTTTTTTGAGGTACATACACCCAATGGGAGATAGCAAGTTCCAAAGCTCAGCATAAGCACCAGTATTTATAGAATTTTTTGTACCATATACACTAATTAGTACTAACCTTGATAATGGTGATTTATCAAGCCTTTTGATGGAAAAAAGCCTTGTTGTTAAATAAAATGACTGCCTTTTTTTTTGTTTGTTTTGGTTTTTTTTTTTTTTAAGAGGGTCTGGACTACTACACATGGCTGTAATGCTCTCCGAAATTGGAGCAAAAATGATGTATTTGACTTAGGCAGTAAAACTGAATCCTGCAGGAGATTATTTGATTTCAATTCATAGAAGTTTATTATAGAAATGTAAGAAAGAATAACAGCATCACTTTAGAATAAGATAAAAAAAACCCCTGACCCTAATCTTCTCTCTACACTGAAATGAAACCCAAAGTTATTCCAAATTAATTTTATAGAAGGAGTCTTATCAGGTCTCTACTGATGCTTGACATTTTACCAAGTTCTTTCCCTCCTGGTGCTTTTCTCACAAGACACAAGGAAATTTAGCATTCATAAATTGCTCAGGGCCCTTTGTAAAATCCCAGCCCATGATATCAGCACCTTTGTTGCTTGTTCTGAAAATCTTGTTGCTGAACTCAGATCTTTCATGAGTCTCTAGCTGATGGGGTCTGCTTGTCATTGCATCCAAATCCTACATTTTCCAGGGCAGATAAGTTGCTGAGGATGCTTCAGCACCACAAGACACAGTGAGAAATGGGCTTTTTGATGGTGGTGATAAGAGGCATGCAGAGAAATGTGAAGACTGGTTTATGCCTCAGCGGCTTCTGTGCAATATGATTATAAGATAGAGTCATTTATGTTGAAAAAGAGCCTAAAGAACATTGAGCTCAAAGATAAACACAACATTACCAAGTCCACCCCTAAACCATGTCCCTATGAGAGCATACCACATTCATTAGTAGCCCTTTACCTTACCAGAGTAGGTAGCACAGATAAACTAGCATTGCAATACCAAGCTCAAGGGGTGCTCAGTGCAGCTGCAGCAGAATGCAGCAAGGCATGGATTGCCCCTTAGGCTGGAGGTGCTGAAGTACCTCACACAGATCCATGCTATATCAACTTCACCCTTTAGGGGTATACAAGCTGTCTGGTTTAAAGCTCTGTCTGCATGATCTCTGCCTTCAGTGCTGTATACCCCATGGCTGTAGAGAAAGAGTGGGAGTAGGGATAAGAGAAGGCTTTGGTTAGGAAATGAGCTAAGGAATAGGTGTAAGCCTCCAATTTTTCCAGCTTCTGAGTTGTTCAGTGGTAATGATCAGCTTGTATGAAGGAAACTGTAGGAGCAAAAAACTGTCTCTGCTAGGGGAAGAGGTTGTGTTTGCAATGGTTAGGTTAAACCCCTAGTCTCAGGAAAACACTTAGGAGAAGCTCACTCATCATGGCTGCATGGGCTGATAATTTTAAAAGAGGAGTTCTTATCTGATAGCCTTTCCACAGTTTTTTCCCCTAGTACCTGCATTTGGCTGCCAAAGGACAGCTGAGGTACTGGTGGTGTTGCTCCCACAGTGCCACAGTCATAACTCTTCTTCTACTGCATACCAGAACTCCTCATCAACACCTCACAGCTGCGGGGTCAGGATTTAATTAAAACATCATAAAGATGTCTTTGGGAAACTGGACACAAGATTATTCTGAATGCAATGCAGTATTGCAGGAAAAATATGACTCTGTGTGTACCCAGGGCACAATTCAGGTGACCAATAAAAACTAGCCAAAACATATAGGATCAAGTAGATGATATAGAGTAAGCTTGGTTTCATCAAAATATACATAAGATGTGCTAATTTCCAGTATGCTTTTGTAAGCAGCATTTGCTTGAATTCTACTAGAAAATAAAAGGATGCTGCCAAAATAAGAGTGCTGAAGCCTGAGAAGGGAAAGGAGAAAAATCAGTCTACCTACTTGAAATCTCGTTTGAAACACCTTAAAAGGTCTCTGATGCCAGGTAAAGGATGTAAACAAAACTTCCAAAGAATCTTAGGAACATAGCTAGTGACTAATTTAATTAGTTTCATTTTGTTATAAAATACTAGAGTATGAAGTGGAGAAGGACAAACTGCTACCACAGTTATCGCTGTGCCTTCACCTAAAGAAAATTTCAAGGACTGTTTTTACTTCTGTCTCTGGTGCACTCCTGTTAAGTTGGATATGTGGTATCTCCTACACCCCTGGTTTTGAGCTTTATTCCTCAAAAACTTGATTCCCCACCAGATAACTCACATTTCATGCTGCCATAATTCTACTGATTTCAGCTAAATACTGTGAAGTTATTTGGTGATGACAGAGCAGTAATTAAAAGAAATCTTGTAAAAGTCTTATGGATCGTTTTTGATTTTAAATAGTTCATTTTAGTGGTTTCAGCTCTTAAGAATTAAAATGATCCAATCAACAGATTGACAACAATGTCACATTTTTCTGGTCTGTGTGTATGAGAGAGAGGGAGGGGAAGTGGGGGGGGTTGTCCCTGAGTTACTTCTGTGTCTGGGTTCCAGCTGGTACCACTGCTCACTGGTTTCCAGCAGCAGTGCTAGTTCACTGCCCATAGGATGAGGCATTTTATTTGTGGTTTTGAGCCAGAGCTGCAGACTGCCAAGGAAGAGAAGGACCTGACACTGCCTGCCATTGCTGAAAATGATAACTCTGATTTCAGTGGCATCAGGCAGCTTCAGAGCCAGAGAGAATGCCTGACCTAACAGGATTGGTTCCTGTGTGCGGAAGAACAACTTTATTCTCCCAGCATCCCTGGATCATATACAAGGAGTTTCACAAAGAAATGCTAAAGGAAAGAGAACGTGATACATCAGCTCTTTGGGGTTGGTGATGCATTTTGTATGACATTTACTAATTTTTTAAAGGAAAAATTGGAGAACAGTGTTTCCTTTCTACCCAAAACTAAGGTTCATGGCCAAGTTTTCAAATATACATATTCAAATCAACCATTTAGGAAATTCATAGCAGAAGCCAGTCAACCCTCACTAAGCTATATTTCCTCTTGTAGCAAAAATCATATCTCTGGGGACAATATTCCATTTATTAGGTTCTCAGGGGAAATAAGGGATAAGAACTCTAAAGATGAAGTTGGCAGCCAAGGCTGAGGATAAAGACTCAAAAGAAACCGAACAATTTCCAAAGGAATGTGCAAATTCCTCAAATAGACCCGTGTCATCTTTACTGGAAACTGTTTAAACATGACTAAGATTGTGAATGTTTGGCTGTACAACTGTGCCTCTATTAGAAGCTAACAGTGGTTTCAGTGGGTCAAATGCCTGACATAATTATTGCCTGGGTTTGGGGTGCTTGGGAGGACTTTTCTCATCCTTCATACAACTTCTCCCATGCCACTGATGGGAGTGATGAATGGCTACTTCACTTCCTCAGCACCACCAATCCTTGCTCACACCAGCCAAGGGACTTTCTCTGCTCCATTGGGTCTGAAGGATTTAAAGTGGAGGCTTTTATCAGATGTCCACGAAATGTCTTTCTGCCCTCTGCACTTCTTCACAAACCACGACTGGTCTACTTGTCTTTCATCACATAAAACTCAATTTCCAGTGCATAGACTCCTTGGGTCCCAAGCAAGTGTGTGATCTGAAGCATTAAATTTCAAACCTCAGCATGGGACTCATGAGGATCACGTGTCATCTAGCTGTCATTGTCTTCCTTGGGCTTTTCACACTAATAACTGTAATGGTTTTTCCAACACTATGAGATGTAAATTTGAGTATTCAATATTATAGTCACAGCTTGGATTTTGTTTTCTCCTATCTCACCTGTGGCTCATTTTCGCAAGTTGTTGTTTGTTGTAGAAAAGATTCTGCCTCATTTTTTCCTGAATATATTGCTGTCCTGGTTAATAGGCAATGTTAATTATGTCAGCATAAAGAGAAGTACATTTTTTTTCTTCATATTATACACCTTGCTTAACTGCATTTGGCTTGCCTCCAATCAGAAGATGGTTTTATGTGTTCCTTAAGGAATAATTAAAAAGTGGGGGTTTTTCTGTTTGTTTGGTTAATTGGTTTGGTGGGGGGTTTTCAGCAAGCAGCAAGGAAAAGTTTTCTCTATTCCACAGGCTGGCTATGAACTCACCTCTACAGGCAATGCTTCTTTATCCAAATTTGTAGTTAATTCTATAGACATGAGGCATTCATCTATCTATCCATGCATCTGTTCTTTGCCACAATTATTTATATTGCCCTGTTTGAAAAGGTTGCTATGAGCATGTAAGTGACATGATATTCTCACTCTACTGAGAGGGTTTGTCAGTCAAATGTGGTTGGTAGTGTGTATTGCTGTGCAAAATGTGGATGGTCTGCCTTCTCTGCAGTGCCCAAGAAGGTCCCATATATTTGATAGTTCATGGTCTGGCTGATTGAAAATAGCTCTAAATTTACTTTCTGAGGTAATCTATTGATAGCGTTTTCCTCAGGATTTTTCATTTCTGTGTCTCTTCTTGAATTTGCAGCTGATTAATATGCCAGAGAGTAAACAAGTCACACCTGCCCAGTCTTACCTCCCACCCTTCTGTCCCACCCTCAGGAAAGATTCTTTCCAGTCTCTGCTTCTCCTGTTCCTTTTCTGTGATTTTTGCAGGAGTACAAAGTACATGGAGAGAAAGAGATAGGTGACTACACTTTCTGAGATGAAGAAAAAGATTTGCATTTTTTAAATATAAGGATAGAATAAAGTGGTTCCATCTCTGCATATGTAAAGGGAATATGGGATTACCCTCATCCATGCCTTGTGGAACTATGATTTATGATCTCTGAATCTTTCCCTTGGGAAGGTTCTCTGAAGATGAATATGGTTCTGTCACAGGAATAAGTTTTGTTTCTAAGTTTTTTGGTTTTTGTTTTTGTTTTTGTTTTTTTTTTTTTTAATTAGAGCATAACATGACATTTGAAGTCTCAATGATGCAATGATTTCAGAGCTGATCAAAAGGTCTAACTGGCTTCATTTACAGTTCTGATACTCAAGGGACCAAAGTAACTGAGAAAGTCACCTAAGTCCTGAAATGGGTAACTGAAGCCACACTAATTTGAAACCTCAGATCTTGGTGTTTCCTGGTCATCAGCAAATGACATAGAATTAAAGAAACTCCAATATCTAGAGAGTGAGACCAAGTGCTTTCTCTAGATGTTTCTAATGCATTTACCACTGCAAAAATCCCCTCTCAGCAGTGAAACATGGAATAAGGGTTTGCCTGATTTTCTTTAATGTTTAAACTTTTTATAACTTTCATGAAGAAAACCCAAATAAATATAAAAAATAAATAATGTTGAATGTTGTTACCAATCAAACTATAAAATGCTTTTATTGTATAATAAAGGAGTGACAAAACAAACAGAACAACAGTCAGACATAAAAGATTAAACAAAAGAGTGTCTGGTTTTGGCCAAGGATAGGTTAATTTTTTGTAGTTATGTGGAGGTAGAGCCTGGAGCTATGTGTGTGTGGCCAAGACTCTAATATTATTCCATATCATCTTAAGTCATTGCCAGGAGCTGAGGAGAAAGGGACTCTTGCTTTCAGGAAAAAAAGGGTGTTCTTTTATGGTCAAGAGAAAGCATGGTGGGCAAAGGGTCTGTCCATCATTTTTTTCCATCATCCCAGGTTTGGTGAGTATTTTGTATGTAAATCACCCTCTCTTTGTACATTTTTGTGACTAGTATACTACTGTTACTGTTAGTTTTCTTACCTCATTGATGTTTCCAGTAAATTGCTCCTGTCTCAGGCCAGGATTCCCCAGTTTAGTACTACCCCTAAAAGAAAAACAAACCAGGAGCCGCTCCCCTCCTGCCCTTCAGTTACTTTTTGCACAGTGACACAATCTGATTTTGAGCAGCACTTTCATACCCACATAGTCAAAGCTAGGCTACAGCATGATGGTCGGGACACTCTTCAGCCAACTGCAGTGTGAAATGTCATCATCTTCCAGCCTCTCATCCAGCATGCAAATAGTCTTCTGTACTGCTGGAGATGCTGTGTTTTCAGATGAATTTAGGGTTTCTAACAGGTACAGTGTGAAATCTTATTACCCAGCTCCAGTGTGCCTGAGGAATAGGTCCTTGGCTGCTCTATTCTGCACACCCTGCCCTGGGCAGGAGTAGACTCCAAAGTAGGAGCCATGAGAGACTGTTCCATGGAGTGACAGTGCCAACTGGTTAGGGGTTTTCCAGAATCAGAGGGACTGCATCACTGTGTCACCCTGGGGCAAGGGAGGAAGTCTGGTGCTTGCTCTACTCCCAAGATGAAGTGAAACTCTTGAGAGAGCAGAAATGACTTGACTTCTCCTTGTCCATTTGTATATCATGGAACTAGACATTGTCTGTCAGTACTTGTATTGTAGATCTCTCAAGCAAAGCCAGATACCTTTGCATTCTACACAGATACTCTGAGTTTATGTGGATAAAGGCTCCCTAAGGGAGGCAGGGGGGGTGGGACGGGGGGGACGGGGACCATGGCCCTGATCCGATAAAATATTCAGGTTTCTCTCTTCCCACTTAAATCAATGATCAGCTATTAACTGCCAAGCATTTCAGGAGTACTCCTAGTGCTGTAGAAAGATCAAGGAGGAGCAAGACCTTAACTTGGTAGTGAGATATTTGTACAAGGAATGAGGCATTATTGGAGACCAAGACATATACAAGGCAGAAAAATAGACCAATGGAAAGAAAAGAGCCACAAACTAGATTTTGGAATTAATGAAGGAATTCTGTGCACCCAGAGCATTGTCTGTGTGACAGGGATTAGAAAAAGAATAAGAAATCAGGAGAAATATTACTTCTGGTTTAGTTCAATTATATTATTCTTGCATTACCACAGAAAATCAATCTGAATGCAGATTATCAAAAGAGCTTAATTTACATTAAAGCACCAACACAGCAGTACCAATGATGATAACAGTAAAAATCTTCATCTCAGATTGTTTTGAGAAACAATATAAAATACTGCAAAAATGTATGTGTCTCGGATTACCCAAGTATGCTTGGAAGAAGCAGGAAAGAAGGTGATCTGAGAAATAGTATCAGAGATTTGAGTTTATCAAAAATTAGAAATTTCTAGAGAAAAAAGTGGAAGACTGAGGAGATAAGAGACATAAAACCAAGGGAGAATAGGATTTGAGGTATTTTGAAGTCACCTGAGAGAGCCAGAAAGGTGAAATATTTGACAATTATGAGATTACTAAAGTCCTTTTTTTTTTTTTTTGTGAGCTGCTAGAGAGCTATTGGAAAGAGTCTAGGGTAGAAGTGGAGGAAAGGACTATTTACTACAAGAAGCATATTCAATAAAGCTGAAGGGAAAAATGAGAGGGTAATGAGAAAGTGGGGAGTGGAGAATCAGAGCCAAGATTATTTTTTCTTTTTTTTTTTTCCTAAGACTTCCTGTGAAAGAGGAGTAAGAAGAGACTAAGCTGCTGAGGAATAAGCTGCAAAAAGGTCTTATAAGAGTTTGTGTCATGAAGTAAAGCATCTGCAGCAGATAGATGGGCTGTAAGAGTAGGGGAAACATCAGTGTTTGGCTGAGAGCTGTGTTTGGCTAAGAGGAGATAAAGTGGATGGTTCTTTCCATGGGCAAGAGGAGTTATGAAGGAGCTACAAATATGGTAAAAACATGAGGGAATAACACATGAAGCTGCAGATCAAGAAAGCTCATTGATACTGAAGCTGATGTCTC
Organism: Peucedramus taeniatus; assembly: GCA_013400575.1. Classification (NCBI taxonomy): domain Eukaryota; kingdom Metazoa; phylum Chordata; class Aves; order Passeriformes; family Fringillidae; genus Peucedramus; species Peucedramus taeniatus. The sequence goes on from WBNO01013625.1 coordinate 290,262, forward strand.
AGATGAAAGACTGAGATATAAAGAACCAGGAGAATCCAGAGTTAAAATTAGAGGGAAAGGCTGATGGAGGGGAATTGGAGAGATAAGAGATGGCAAGAAAGGTTGAGGTGAAAAGAAGTATCAGCTAGAGTGTTGTGTAGAGGACAAAGAATGAGAAAGGGAAGGAGGAAAGACTTAGAGGAGAGGTCAAACTTTTCCACCACAGCCAAAACCAGGAAAGGGAGAGGGAGAAAAGGCTTCTGTAAGCTAAGGTAGCAGCACACAACAGACAGAGACTTAATTTTTGCCAGAAGGAGGTTTTAATAGCTCCTATTATTTTCCTAATAATAGGAGAATTAGGAAAGCCTGCTTTCTCAGCTCCCAGAGGGTAGGGAGACAGAATAAACTTGACAGTGTCTGTGAAGAACCTAGATACAAGGGGATAGGAATGTGCCATAAGGAAAGAAGGTAGATTATAATCCTAAAGATTTTCTTTTCAAAACCTCATTAACCATATTCACAGCAAAGCTATGAGAGATTGAAGCACAGAAGGAAGGTTTCAGGAGGCACTACTTAAAAATATACCTGTCAGGATCCAGCTCTCAGAAAATCATTTTAATGTCTCCTGATCTTGTCTGGATAGAGTTCAAAAGCCTTTTAAATCTTGTTTTGGCCTTCTGCCTCCATAACTGTTTATTTCCTATGACTTTTATCCAACTCAAATTTTGGGGGCTATTTCACTGAGCTGTTTAAAATTTAGATGAGACATTCCGTCTTTCTTAGACCAATATCTTAAATGACTGGAACTCCATAATGATATGAACCGTTCTGTGACAAGTGAAAGAAGACAGTGATGCTGGTTGCTTACTAAGAGCCTGGTGTCAGACAAGACAGTCCGACTTGTAGACAACCTTTAAACAGAGCTAGCAGCAGATGAGACCTTCTGTCCTGCAAGCTTTTGATACAGTACCACGGTTTTTTTTCATCTAAAACCAAGACCAAAAAGTAAAACCTTAAAACTTCATATAACAGTATAGTTCTGTGAAAAATTTTGTTGTAACTCAAATTTTCAAAACAATAACATCTACTTAGTTACACATTTACCTCCAAAACTGAATTAATATCTCTGGAGCCCTTGAGGCAGAGCAGTGCATCTGCTGCAGATGACACCTCACAGCTTCAGAGTAGAGGTTTTCCCAAGTGCCATGGTAGGCAATTGTTATGCGGAAATATCATCACCATTGCAGCAGTTTTGTGGAAAACCCAAGGCTGTTCAAACAGAGAAGGGTCTTCTAAAAAGAGCAAAATATTTTTCTGTAGGGGTTTGTGCAAACTGTTTTTCTAGGTGATCTTTCCTGGATAGCTTCACCTCAGAGACATTTCTACTCAAGAAAGAGCATTGCTTCCTGTGTGGGCTTGGCTCACCTCAGCCAGGGCTGCCTGGCAGAGGAGAGCCTTGCACCAGCGTCCTAGGGGCTCCAGAAGGATTGGAAGCTCCTGGCTCATTATACTTAGAGCCAGAGTAGGAAATTAGAGGTGACCAAGAAAAGCTATGCCCTTTAGGTTTTTCTGTTTTTCTGTTTTTCTGGTTTTTTTTTTTTGTTTTTTTTTTTTTTTTTTTTTTTTTTTTTTTTTTTTTTTTTTTTTTTTTTTTTTGTGTGTGTTTTTTGTGTTTGTTTGGTTTTTTTTTTTTGTGTTTTTTTTCTCTTTCTTAGTATATAAAAAACACCTGAAAAGTAATTTAATTTTTCAACTCTTTAGATTGACAAATATTTTTTAAATTGTTAATTGAAACCTGTTGTAGACCAGAAGAGAACCAATGAAATGGAGAAGTGTCCAAGACTCAAGTGGAGGGAAGCTGAGGAGAGAAAACACCTCAGGCAGGCAGTTTAAAATTCTAGTGGTGCTTTTCTTAACACCTATTTATCTTTAGTGGATTAACAATTTAGGCAAATGGCACCAGGGTCAAAGAATTACCACCTCAGTCCCTGCAGTTGTGGACACACAGAGACTACATAAGTTCTCAGTAGGCATGTCCACCTGATTGATGATACTGACACACCTTTATCAATTATAAGTCCTGCTGGTTTTTATTTTGGCTTAAATCTGTATAAAAGAACTTTCCTGCTGGCACTGTGTAAGTTCATTGAAGCCAGTGAGTTGTTTTATAATGAACTGGAATGTTCGTATTAATGTTATTTTCACCAGCCCAGGAAGCAAAAGACGTCTAAGGGAGGATTTCACAGTTGGGGGAGGTTCATCAGAGACAATCTTGCCATCAGGAATTATAAACTTACCCTCCACAAGCAAAGGCACAACTTGTGTCCAGGGCTGAGTGCCCCTTCAACAGCAGTTTAACCACAGACTAGCCTAAACCACCCACGAAATCATAGCCTTGTAAGCTTTCCTTGGTCTTTGGGTTTTACTACATGGACAAGCTCTGAGACCTGAGGTCCCCTGCTAAATGGAAGCAGAACAAGATAAGATGTTGGACTCTTTAAGCAAAAGAGGGAGGAGGAAATACTGCCTCAGGGAAATAAATGTCCCTCACCTTATCTCATAAGATTGGTTAGAAATATGCTTAGTGGATCATCTTCGTGACAGGAACTTCCAGAGGAACCTCAGGAGCTCTGGTGCACAGATCTCCTCATCAGGTCAAAAAGGGAGCTTCATATTTTGAGGCTAACTGCAGGTGGTTCTGCACGTGTTGGTAATTTTGAAAAAGGTAGCATTTGTGTGGCAGTGGGGGTTAGAAGGTTTTAACTGTTTAGAACTGTGTTCAAAATGTTACAATAGTTTGTTCCCTTTTTCACCCCATTTCAGTCCCTCATAATGGTCGCTCCCAAAAGCTGTCTCAGTTTTTCCATGTTCATAACTGAAACCCAGCCCCAGCTTCTGTCTGTCTGTGCCAGGTCACCCCCATTTTCAAGAACATTCGCTGCCATATATGATATTTCTTCTCAATTATTGGTTTCACCCCCCAAAATCCTCCTCTCAGTTAGCCCCGATTTGCTGCTGACCTGTCCCGTGGGGCAGGGGGAGCCCCCCGCGGGGCGGGCAGCTTGGGTTTTTAAAGGGGTTCACTCCTCTTTGTCCTTGGCTTTTCCCGAGTGTTCGTTCAAGCTGCAGACTCCTGCCCCCCAGCTCCGGACAGCGACGGCGCGCTGCCGACCTGGCATTACCCCCCCTCCCAGCCTGGGCCGGTCCCGCTCCGAGTCAGCTCCGGTGCTGCTGTCTCCCCTGCCACGTTGGCAAACCGCGCCGCGCTGTCGGAGTCGGCATGAGCCTGAGCCGGCCACGTTTGCCTGTTCCGTTGCCGCGGCGACACCGGAGCCAATCCACCCTGCTCCGCGGAAGTCCCAGCGGGCTACGCCAAGCCCCGCGTGGAACCCGGCGCTCCTGACCGGCTCCTGCTGCTTGTCTAGATGACGCACGCCTCTGCTCCACCCCGACGCCATCTTGGACAGCCGGAGCCCTGCTCGCTGCCATCCTGGCGAGGCGGCAGTGAGCCTAGCAAGCAGCGGTGACCTCCCGCCGCCTCCCTGACACNTCGGAGTCGGCATGAGCCTGAGCCGGCCACGTTTGCCTGTTCCGTTGCCGCGGCGACACCGGAGCCAATCCACCCTGCTCCGCGGAAGTCCCAGCGGGCTACGCCAAGCCCCGCGTGGAACCCGGCGCTCCTGACCGGCTCCTGCTGCTGTCTAGATGACGCACGCCTCTGCTCCACCCCGACGCCATCTTGGACAGCCGGAGCCCTGCTCGCTGCCATCCTGGCGAGGCGGCAGTGAGCCTAGCAAGCAGCGGTAACCTCCCGCCGCCTCCCTGACACCAGACCACAGCACAGCTCTTCCTGCAACAACCCCGGATTGCCCCTCACCGCCCGGACTGCTCCTGCCCCTTCCTGCCACTTTCCGCCGCTTCCCTGGCAGTTGCAACTGTTACAAATTGTGCACGGGGCTTCCCCTCATGGTGGGGTTGCCCGGCAACACCCGCGGGTCAGCGCGGCCCCTCTCCCAGCGTGGGGAATAAAGCAGCGTGGAAAACCACGTAAGAGAGCCCTCCCTCCTCTCCTTTATCCCTATCTCCGGTGCGAGTCCACAGACTGGCCATATCGGCTGGTCTTGACCCCGTCGAGCCTGGCCAAACCGTTACCCTTGCCCACTGGTGGCATAGGCAGGGAGCGGCCATACTTGCCAGTTCGCCGAGGGGAGGCAGGGGTTGGCACTAGCCAACATCTAGATTCGCTCCCCCATCCCCAGACCAAGGCGAGGCGTCAGTTTGCATTTGCCCTCTTAAGCTATGGCATAAAGGTTTGTTTTGGTTTTATCCAGACAACAGCTAATGTGGTGAAAGTACCTCCCTGCTAAATCCTGTCTTGAGACAGGGAGCCTGTGTTTAGTACAAGAAAGCCACAGAGCTTTCCTTTTCAAGCATAAAAAGCTGTGTCTTTTACCATGCACAAGAATTATTATACAATGAAAACACAGTGTAGACAAGGTTTGTAGGTTTTACGAGATGACTTACTGAAGTGAGCCTCATAGCGGGTACAGGGCTGATCTCAGTGAATTTACCCTATGGCAAAACTACAGCACATTGCCTGTGCTGTGCTTTTACCTCTGTCTGCACAGGAATGTTGCCTGGCTGGGGGTGGGTAACAGAAAGGACCGATAAAAAGACAGTTTAGGTGAAGCCAGAAGTCTCTCCTCACCTGCTCCATGGGAAATCAAACTGTCTTGGTCTCTGCTATACTATTACTGCAGCAGGATTGGGAATTTGTGCCAATTATGCATCAGCAAAATAATCTCGGTGCAACAGGCTTGCAGCTCAGGCAGAGGGAAGGAAAGCCTCCAGGAGGGGATTGCTGCTAACACACGTGTGTGCAGCACGTACCTCTGCATTCTTAGACACATTAAAAGCAAAAAGCCCCAGCACACTGAGAACTTAGTGCAGGCTAAGCTGTAATGCTCAATCTCTGCGCAATGCTGTTATCCTATAATTTTGCCTCAGGACAGGCTTAGCCAAGCCTGCATACATTTATCCATATGGATAACAAGTATTTCATGGAAAGCAGGATGCAAACCAGGTGGGTTTGCTGGTCAGGGGACTCATGGTTTTATTTACAAGGAGCAAGTGCATATCGAGTGCCTAACTCTGTATTCCCTTGTTACTTACAAGTCCATCTGGTTTTTGCAAAGGCACTTTCCAGGCCTTGTTGCTGGAATATTGCACGTTGCTGACAACAGCGAGGTCTGGGATGGTGGGCCACATTGGTTTGAAGTATGTCAGCTTAGCTGCTGTTCACCCACTACCATGGGTAAATGCACTTAGGAGCCTTCTCCCTCTTTCACTTCACTATTTTTCCCCCTTTTGGTCATAGACAGAGGAGCCTTTGAAAGCTTTTGATAAACTTATGTAATTGGGTATGTTTTCCAAAGCACGTCTCTGTTCCTTCTGAGGGCTTAGCAAAGAATATTATTCAAATTCTTCTCTAGGCCTTCAAAAGTGCCGATCCTTTCAAACATGTGCAGTGTGAAGGATTACAAATTTGTTTTTCAAAGGACCCCAAATCCCTGCTGCTTTCATCAGTTCCCCTCCTTGTGGTCCCAGTTTTCTCCCCTCATTCCGGTCTCATAGCCCCAGCTCTGAGCTGCAGGATGCCAACACTCCCTCTTCTCCTGTCCCACCTCTCACTTTTTCTTCTCCTTTTTAGCTCCCCCCACTGCCCATACTCCCCAGTACATAATATTTTTTAAATATGAAACAAAAGTGTGGAGAATCATTGCCATGGCAGCAGTGCTGCAGCGGGCCCTCCCCTCCGTGTGCATGCAAGCTCTAAACTTTTAATATAATGGCCTGAAAAGAACAGGAAGGGGACAGCTTAAGGCAGAGAAAAAGAGTGAGAGAGAGTGCAAAAGCAATGAAAAGTGGGACAAAACCATTGGAAATGCATTCAGGCTGACATCACCACCCTTTCCCACAGTGGTCATTCACTTAGGAGGCTCCAGTGTCCATTCACTGGCTTAAAGCTAGCTTTCTAGAGCCCTGGGAGACCATATTTCCTGGCCTGAATGCCTTTTTTGTTGTGAAACAGTGAACTGTTTCTGAAACCCTGCATAAAGGGCTGAGTAATTCACTGCAGTTGCCAGGAAGTCTGAGCCACTTGTGAGCTAACAATAGTTAACTTTATCTGCCGGCCCGAGCCCCCCTTCCAGCTGTAGGTCCTGAATTCTAATAAGGGCTTTACTCATGCCTCTGAGGTTATGGTAATATTTTATACATCTTTTTTCATTAAGACACAGTCATAGCTACTGTTGATGCACCAGAGGCAAGTGCTGTCAAATGATGTGGGGTGATGGGGGGAAAGGAGGGAAAAGAAGGAAAATAGCTTTTTACATCAGGCAGGCAGTTTGGTCATTTTATACTAGAAATATAAGCTTCGTTTGGGCAAAACCAGGGATCATAATTTTTAAAAATTCACTTTACAATTTGACCCAGAGTCAAGCAAGATATTATGATTGTTTTCCAGCTGTGAAACAAGCTCAGCTTTCCATAATTTGGGGTTGCTGGTTTTATTTTTCACTCTCTTTCTTCTCTGTCCCTGCACTGCAGGCATGATGGTGACAAGTGAGTGAATCATGAAGGAAATAGATGAATTTGTTTGGGTTTCCCTTTTAATCCAGATTTGGATGTTGATGTGCAGAAAAATTCTTCACAGTGACAGCACAGCTGTGTATAAGCAGTGACACAAAACAGTGATTCATGCAGTGGTTCTGCAATGCCGATGACAGTGTGTCTTTGAGAGATGCGGATCATCAGTTTTTTCTTTACCTTCTTTACCTTCTGAACTAGCTTTCTTGAGAACTGAAAAAATCAAGTGCAAGAGGAGTTTTAAATTGTCCCTTTGGCCTCCAGTGTTTTGAAAAAGAAAAGAAAAATTGCTTATGCCTCACTTTTAAGCAAATGATCACCCAGAGTGGAATTTATTTCAGAGCATCACTGTAACCATTCCTGCTCAAGGTAAAAGACAGCACAGCTTAAACAACTCTTTAGTGTCTGTGCTTCACTTGCTATGCTTTGAGAAATAGCATTAGAAATGCCTGGATGGAAATAAAAGCACATATTTCAAGGTCCCACACAATACTTTATTAATGTTTATAAAAAGTGATTGAAAGATGTGTACAGGTTTTGTAAAACTAAACCACAGAAGTGTTCCTGATATATTCTCCTAGCACAGCAATACTTTTTCTTCATCTGTACTCATGACACCAAGTGATGCCGGTGGGAGCTGCATGTGTTGTGGATGAGGTCACTGCAGGGTCACTGCATAGTAAATAAGTTACATGGCTTTTTGGTTAAGTTCAAGCATTGAATCGCTTTCATATCTTCTCTCCAAGTGACCTCTACCGGGGGGAATACCATGCTCTGATGGAGTGACAGGTTTGAACTGGCCCTTTTACTGTCTTAACACCAATGACTTCTGAGCTCCTCTGTGGGTTTGTCTTGCTGAGAATGAAAAGCTGCTTTTGGTGGGTGGAGGCTCACGAGCCATGCGTTGTGTGTGCACACACATAGTTGTGCACATACATCCACCCCTCCCAAAAACTCTCATTTCCCCTAATCCAGATGAACTGTGAGAGCAGCCAGATATCAGAATTGACAGAGCCCACAGGTAGCAGGCAGAGGGGAGAGTGGGGATGCAGGAGAAACATTTTACAGAGACTTTTATTAATAGTGAACTAACTGTAAAGTCATCCAAGCTATCCCTGTGGTCCTGACTGAAAGCTCTGATCTACTGGTAGTGTGGCTTTCTCTCAGCATGGACTGCTTCTGCTCTGGAGATGAAACATGTGACCTGAAGCTGACTGTGTTGCATTTTTACAACCTATTTAAATAAAATTAATTTATTTCATAATCCTTTGCAGAGAGGGAGTATAAATTAGAGGGAATAAGAGCATATGATGAAGAGAAAAGGAATCCAGCTTTCTAATTTACAGTGACCTTCAGGATTCACCATAAACCTTTACCATCCACAAGTTTTGAAGCATTAAAAAATCTGTCCACTTTTTTACATGTCCAAATGCAGACCAAGCACTTTTGAATGTCGTGACCTGTGATCTGGACTTTAAATTTCTCCCTTAATATATTAATTCGTCAAATGTGTCTGTATGATGCAACCCCTCTCTAATCATCTCCTCCCTTTCAGACCAATGTAAATACTCCAAGCAGCTACCATGCCTCAACCAGATGCAGTATATTTCATTCTCTCACTTCACAGACTATTTACCCACCAAAAAAGGCAATATTGAAGAAATATCATCAAATTTGGGTGTCATAGAATACCAGGAAAAAGCCAAAACAAGCCCTGAAAAAGATACAGTAGCAGTCCTGTATTTCAAACTGATAGGTATGACTTCTTCTGGAAAAAGATAGTGACTGAGAATTAAAAAAAAAAAAATTGATAACCAGGTCAAATATTTTACACCCTGTGTCATGAAACCTCAAAACCTCAGCTGTGGAGTTACCTGGGATGGAATGTCTCCGGGCTTATGTTTTACTTGTGCTTTCAAGTTCCATAAATCAGTCTCTTTCATTTCAGTGCCCTACTCAGCCCCTTTTGCCTCCTAACACTTTGTCACCTGCTTTTAGTGACTTGTTTTTTTTCCTATTTCTAAGCCTGGTCTCTCTTTCCTTCTGTTCTGACAGACTTTTCTCTCACTCTCAGAGTTTTCATTATTTAGCAGGATTCTTCATCCTCTTCTGCCACCTGGACCGTGTCTCACTTGCTCTTGCTCACTCTCACTTCAAAGGCTTCTTTGTTTCCAAGCCTCTCCTGCTGGACCTGGCTTTCTGTAGTATTAGACAGTTCTGACTCAGAAAGCCTCAGATGATTCCTGTGAAGGACCATCTTAGCTCCTGGTAATGATTTTCTACAGCCCTAGAACTGCTCAGAGTTACCTTGGAATCCAAAACTCTGGGGAGAGCAAATAGCTAGCAGCTCACTCAGAGCTCTGCTCTTTTGACAGCCTCTGTCCTGGGATCAGAGAGATTGCAGGTTTGCCTTTCCATGCTCCTGTGTGTTGAGATCCAATAGTTCTCCAGCCACCTGTGGCTTGGGGACAGCAAGGAACCCCAGAAGCTGAGCTGTAAGAACAGACTAACTTTCCTGGCACTGCTGTTCCATCAGACTTCAGTGGTTCCCCAGACTTTTCTACATCTAGATTAAGAGAAATGGACTCTGAGCCAGAAATGGCAGGGGACCCATAGTCAAGGGTCAGTAGTACTTGACACTGAGAACCACAACATTCCTCCTCACTTATACAAGGACCAAGGAAAAGTAAGTGTCATGGAAGATACAAGAGAGTTTTATACACAAATAAAGGAATGTTTCACTCTGACATTTCTTAGCTAGAACCCCTCTTACAAGGAAAGCTGAGGCAGGAGGAAAGGCTTTTCCTCTTTTTACATCTTTAGAGAGTAAATATTCTAAAATAAAACTGCACAAGAGACAGTAAAGCCAGTGAAAGTCTCTGTTATATCCAGCATTAGCATACTAAAGTCACCGGCATGAACCCAGCATGTGGAGCTTGCCTGTTCATTAGCTGGATTGCTCTGTTTTGATGGTGCACTGGTTTAGCACTGATGTAACACCTTCACAGTCAAACACTGTGAGCCTAGTTTGAAAGACTGTAAGCATTTCCTTCAGGTGGCCAGGCAAGCAAAGCGAAATGAAAGCTGCTGGTGGGTGACAGGAATAAAAATACAGGATAAGAGAGTGCGATATTTCTCAGACCCACACTGGGAACGCCACAGGAATCCTAAAGAACACATCCAAGCTGAAAGGAGAGAGGAAGAATTTTTGGAGGGAGGTGATGCAAACAATTACTGTGCAGGCACCAAGAGCAGGCCTGCCTCTTGTTTTTTGTTTTGTTTTGTTTTGTTTTTTTTTTTTAATAAAAGGGAATAGATTTGGCAACTCTGTTTTCTAGTTTTTAATGTTCTGTCTGAGTAACACAACTAGAAAACTTGATGGAAAATGCCACTTAAGAAGTGAGCCATTGGTTCTTCTTTCAGAAACCTGATGTTTGTCCAGCTATTCTTTCAATTCTTCTTCTCCATGAGTTTAATTTCAACTGCATGTATACCTTTATCATTTCTGAAGCAAGAAATATTAATCACTAAATCTGATTGGTCTCACTGCTGCTTACCCCTGGGCAAGTTTTTTAGCTTATGAAAACCAGTGTCAGTTGACGTTGTCATCCACATGGCTTGATAACTAGGAGCTGAAGATAGGCTATTTCCATTTTAATTAGACAATAAAGCAGAGAAGCTGATAAACGCTGAGGTAGGGCAGATTTCAGCATGGAGGTTTTATGGAATGAAGTTTCTCATTGGCCTCATACCCACCCTGTCAATGGAAATGGAGCTGCCTATGCTTATCCTTTTAATGTTTTTATTAAGAGATGTCAGCAAAAGATGGGAGAAGACTGTGCAGCCAACTGAAAAAATTAAGGGGGAAAAGGCTTATTGTGATATAAATGTCCTTTCTTCCCACTTTTGCAGAGCTGCTCTTGCTCCTTTCAAAGCAGTCTCCCTTTGAGAAAAGAAGATGCTGTTAACTGGAATCACACAAAGAAGAAATTACAATAGTCAGTCTTTTATGTTAATATTTTAGTTCATTAATGCTATTATTACTTGTCTAGCACAAACTGAATGCTAGAGGCTTTTCAGATAGCAAACTCCATGTCCTGGTGTATAATGTACAGGTGATATATGCAAGAGGATGTGTGAGTTGGCATCTAGTTAGGTGCTGGCATGTACCTGAGGAGATGGGCATGGGGCTCCTAGCTCTGCAGCACAGGGGTAAGCCAGACTAAACAAGATTTTTAAAGTTGCTCCGCTCTCAGCTTTGAGGTATGAGGCCTGATCTCTTCTCAGTGCATTACTTTTCCTGCTGGTAAAAGAGAAGCTACTGTGTTTTGTCCCTGTGTCTTTAGATTTCAGAAGGAAGTTATGAAATGTAACTTCCCATGTAGATAAGGATTACTTTGCATACTGGGACATGCTCTCATTAAAGGCCATCATGCACTGCTACAGCATGAGACCTCAATAAATGCATTTCTTTCTCTGCCAGAACACCTTTTCATTTTCTGTACTTGGTTCCACAAACAAACACTGAAATTTCACCTGTATTTTAAATGAGTTTGCTCCATATGTCTTTTTTTTTTTTATTTAAAGGATTAATATTTTAAATTAAATAGAAATGGAAAGGGGCAAGACAAGTATAAGGGCAAGGCTTAAAATGATTAGGATGAAGTTTAGTGCAATTTCCTCCATTTTTCCCTTCATGTGCTTCCTTGGAGAGAAGTTTGAATGGAAAATCAGGCAGAGTTGATTCTTGATTTCTCTGGTTACCACTGTAGAGGAAAATTCATTACACCTAATTGCCTTAGCAATTGCCTAAGCAGGTAATACTTTCTGCTCTCAATAGATAGAATTTTCTGAGCAGATGCACTCACCTGTCCTCTGACAAAATCTCTGAAAACTGGAGATGTATGGTTGACCCGGTCCAGTGAGTCACCACCATTTTGCATGGGAGGACTGAGGTTAAGCACCTCCACAGGGTCACTGCCCACACATTCATACTTCAGAGAGACCCCCTTCAACAGAAGCAGCAGGTTAAAAACAGGGCAGAAAGGGAGAAGTAGCTGGGTTTCTTCTGAGCCTTCCTACCTGCTCCAGGCATTGCACATGTCAAAACAGAGGTGACACAAGAGCAGCAGGAGTAGACTCCTCTTTGCTTTTTAAGGAGGCTCAGGACTGGTCCTGATGAACTGGAAAGAGGTTTTCCAAGTGCCCTGGGGCATCCTGTGGCTTCACAGATAGGAAAATGCTAAATAGGGATGTCTTCAATTTTGAGTTTCATACAGCCCTTTCTGAAGCTGAATCCCTTGTGCTATAAACTCTGACATTAAAGACCCTGAGACCCAAGGTCCTCTGTAGGGACAACTGTGGCCGGTCATCTCTCACTCCTATGCCAGTCCCTTGGGATTAGTTGCTGGCATATTGGGTAACACAGGTTGGGTGGTCAGTGGCACTGACCACACCACCTATACAGATCTAGGAGATACAGACATATAAACATGGAGCCTGTGCTTAAACTGAACATCTCTGAAGTCTTTGGGTATATAGTGCAATTCAGGGTTTGGTTTAGCTCAAATAAACAAACAAACAAACAAACAAATATATTTGGTTTGGAATACCTGCCTATGGTTGAACCATATTACAGTACAGATTACTAAGTTTTGGCTTAGTATCTCTGACTGCAGAATAATTTTCCTTTATACACAGGGTGAAGCCTGTGTGTACACACAGGCAAATGCAGAGAAGCCTCTGGGGAAGGTGAGCAGTCAAGAGGGGAATTCTGCATGTTGGGAGCCCACATAGAGCCTAGCTGATGAATAAATAAAGGAGTGCTGGCTTCTGACTGTGCCAATTTCTTAACCTTTGGGATCATTAACGACTTCTCTTATCCACTGGAAAAAAAAAAAAGCCAGCAGTTCCTGTATTTTTCTGAGACACAAGCAAAGCATTTAGCACCACAAATAAGCTCATAATTTGACAGGCAAAATGCCCAGAAAAGTGAAAGCAGATTTCTCCCTCCAAGTCCCTGAATATCTTAGTGATCCTTTACTTGGTTTTCAAGTGCTGTTTCCTTTTTGTTTAATCACAGGTTTGGGTCAAGCCACTCTTCAAAATATCATGCCCTGTCCATGCGCATTTTCTTAACCTTTAGTATGTTCACAGTTTCCTGCTTTGCCAGCAAAAACAGACACCACACAGAAATGCCTACACACGTCCAGAGCAGCTGCTGAGTAGCTCTCATTTTTAATTTACCTACCATCCATCCATGTGTTTTTTTCCCTTACGTGCAAATCCAGCATCCACAGAGTTGGCATAACAGGTATTCAAGAAGCTGCATTTGCTGTGAAACTGAGCAAAGGGAATTAGCTATAGTATGTGAACAATAACTTTATAAAGAGCTGAGGCTGATAAAGGCCACAGTCAGGCAGAATGTTCAAGCCCCTTGAAAATGAAGTAATGTTGTGTCTTTCCCAAGAGACTTCCAGCTAAAGAGCCCAGTGGATTCTCAAGAGGGCTGAGAAAGCAGGTGGCACTCTGGGGTAGGTTCTGCCTGCCTCAGGCTCCTTGTTGGAAGTAATCCTTTGGGTACTCTCTTGGAACTGATCTGAGAGGATTATTGTGCATCCCCAGCCTCTCTGAAGGACCAGGCTTCCCTATCACACATAACCACCCAGTCCTGGATAAACACTGGGTTTTCAAGCACTTATGTTATCTAAGGAGGTGGTTCAGGAATGACAGTATCAGAGCATGGGGCCTTGCTGCATGGCTGCTGCTGCATCAGAGAGAGGTGATAGTTGCACTGGCATCAAGTCACAGTAAGTGAAATTCTGACTGAGTATGGGGAAAAAAACGAGCAATGTAAGAGTGGTTCAGCACTGAAGCAAGTGCCCACCAAGGCTGTGCACTTTCCATTTTTGGACAGCCAAAACTCAACTGGACTGGTCTCAGCAACCTGCTTTAAGTTTAAATTTACCCATGCTTGAGTGGGATTTGTACTGGAAACCTCCGAGCCCCATACAACCTAAACTGTGCTATGATTCTATGAGAGAGAAGGACAAGATGAGCCTCCCCTTTCTACCCCTCTCCCCTCCCCTCTCCTCTCCCCCCCACCCCCTCCCTATGCATCTTTTAGATTAGCATTTGTCTACTTTTCTGCTATAAAGGAAAGTTTTGAAGGTAACTCATTACATCCACACCTGATTTTGAGAAGAAACCCACATCCCAGTGGCAATTTTATATAAAGTTTTCAATAATAAATGACTTACTAAAGACCATGCAGTACATTGGCAGCAGAACGTGACTCTGACCTGGTAGTCTGAGCACTAATGGTTTGTAGCCAGAGGATTCACACTTCTTTCTGTCCCTCTGAGGAAAGGAGAAGGACATTTCTCTGGGCAGCCTCTGTGAGGAACCTGTCACCATGGTAAAATGCCAGTTGTGATTATCCTGTGTAAACCACCTGAAATCCATGTATAAAGGGGCAAAAAGTTAACCCTACAAGTAACCCCCACCAATCACATTAAAGGGAGAAGAATGGCATGTTTAATTTTGTTTTATAGTCATCAGGGAAGGGATGCACTCCAGTCTTTTCTATTAATAAAAATGTCATTAATTTTCTTAAGTAAAGGTTTTAATGTTACACTTACACCTACTTCTTGGATTCTAGATGAACTCATCAGCATTTGCATTTGCTTTTGGGATCCTTTCCTTTCCTTTCCTTTCCTTTCCTTTCCTTTCCTTTCCTTTCCTTCCCTTCCCTTCCCTTCCCTTCCCTTCCCTTCCCTTCCCTTCCCTTCCCTTCCCTTCCCTTTTCCTGTTTTTTTCATCCTTGTCTTCCTGCCAGTAAATTCTAGAGAAGTTTTCAGGCTGCAAGACACTGTTGCAGTCGGGATAGCTGTAAGAGTGAGAGCTGCATGCTGGTTGAGTGGCGAGCAGACACAGAGCTGTTTCCCCTGCAGCCCTCGGGAGCCCCCCAAGCTTCTTGCACGCCCCACTCGATGCCAAGCGGCAGCTAGCAGCACTGTGCCATAATTCATTCATTCATTAATTGTGCCATAATGAGATGCATGGATGGGGTGACTGCTGCAGGAGTGCTTTAGGGAGTAAATACAAAGCCAAGACCTGCTGCCATGCAGGCACAGCCTCATGAACAGGGCACTCGCCCTGCAGCAATGCCCGTGTGCTTTCAGTGTCCCGGCTTGTGACAAGCACATCGGAATGGGCAGAGGGGGAGGAGCAGTGGGGCTGCGACTGCCCTGAGTGCTGCCCGGAGCCGGTCCTGCTTCCCCAAAAAGGTTTTCTTGAAATGAAGGATAAGCAACTCATGATTGGACACCGGGAATAGAGAGAGGATGGAATGGAGTTTTACTTTTGGATCCGTGTTAATTTTTGTATTGCAGAAGAATTCGTAAGCGTCTTCTTGCCGCTCAGGATTTTAATTTTTTCCCTTCCTTGAAGCTGTGAAATTTCTTGAATTGTGAAAAACACAGGTCCTTACTCAGGTTTTCAGGTCAGCAAGAAATCCGTGATCATTTAAGATGAAATCGCTGTGACTTTTCCCAGGATTAGTTTGTGATATGCCACATTCAGGGAATGCATCGCCTGCACCTTCGAAGCTGAAAGATGAAGTCGAGGAAATAGTTTTGGATTTGCCTGCATGTAACAGTGGCTTACTTGGCCAAAAGCTTGTCATAAGGGAAATTACAAATGATTTCTGAACTTGATTGTATAATTCTGTCGCACAGAAAGGGGAACCTACAGGCCCACTTCTCTTCCATGAGAAGTGATTAATTCCCAATAATTTAATCACTGCTGGAATCTGTCAGGTGGGGATAGAGTGGGACAGGGAGGAGAGAGAATCCAATAGCAGGCAGCCATTTATGATTATCTCTAATCGTAAATTTTCCTCACTGGAAGTCACTAAAAGGCCTTGGCTACAGGATAATGTTCGTACACCTATTTTCTCCTGCTGTAAACAACAAAACATTTTATGTACAGAGTAGGGAATATGGATTGTCATGTCAGGATTCCAGATTACTTCACTCCTTATAGTAAAGTGCTGCAAGTCTGGATTTGAGACGTAGCTGGTATCGTGCTGCAGGGTCTTGATACAGCAAACAAATCTCTGCGCAAATGGAGACACCTTCCCTGTGACAGGAGTGCCATTGCCTACACAGCTATTGGCAGCCTGCAAAGCCTGTGTAATCGGTCATGGGGATAAAGGACAGAAATATTTCTAGATGCATCACTTTCCTGCTGATTTCAGGATCGTCCTACAAAGTAATATGACCAGCCTCACCAATCCAGGCCTTGCATGTTCCCTTCTTCTTGAGAACTCGCCTTCAAAAAAAGAACAGTATCTCTCAAGGATAACTAATCCCTATTGCTTGCTCTCAGGGGGTCCTTTCATGTGGCAAGAAAAGACCACAGCTTAGCTGAGTGAAAATGGGCTGATGTTCTAATTTTGTTCTTCTACTTTCCTTTTGTTTTACAATCTATTTTGGATTAGAAATGTACTTAGGAGATGTAATTCTCCTGAAATGGAGTTTCTGTCAAAAAAACCCCAAAAATGTCATGACAAGGAACAATCTCAAAAAGTTGGAATCTTCTTGTTTCAGCAGTCTTTAATGGAATAGTGCTTAAAAAAATAGCCCATGAAATTGCTTTGTTTTGACATTTACCAAATGAAACTTTTGGACCTTTTATGTCAAAATGACATTTTTCATTTCAAAAGTGACCTAAACGAGAAGAAAACAAAGTTTAACAACAGAACGAAACACCTGGAGAATGAAGCATACATTTCATTTTGGGTTGAATAGTTTAGTCTGAATTACTCCATCAAGAAACTAAAAATAATTTCCTGTATTCAGAATAGCATTTTCCTGACTTGTCAACAGAAGAAAAATAATGAAGCTGTCTCTTGTACACCTCAGCTTTGAGCTGAGTATGAAAGAAACGTTTTTAAATTTGATTTGCAGCAGCAGCAGGACATGGCAACAGAACAAAAGAGCTGCCTAAGATGCTTCTAATTTCTGTGGTGAGTGGGAGCATGTCAGTTGCAAAAACACAACAACAGCTTACGCAGCCCCACGGCTTTTGTTGATGTGAGAACTAAAGCTGCAGATAGTAAATTGAACATTAAAAAAATTAGTCTACAACTAAATTTCTGAGCCAAGAGGCCTTACCTATAGCCAACAAATATTTTCAGCTGTTGTCTTCTTCCAGCAAAACACAGCCCTAAGAACTTTAATTTTGTTGCTGAAGGCCTGTGTTACTGACCTAGTCGCTCCAGCTTTGTTGGAGCTCTTACCGCACGCTCCCCAGTGCTGTGGCTGCTGCCCATGTGCAGTGAGCCTGGGGGCTAAAAATACCTATTACAAATGCTATGGCATAACAGCAACATTTTTTTCTCTGTATGAAATCACTCCATGTGGATTGTGTTACCATCCCACCTCATCTAGCACATGCTGTCTGGGATTAACTGGCCCATGAAACTCAGTCCTGGCGAGGACCAGTGCAAACTCTATTCTGCCCGCACTCCAGAGCTCCCCTTGAGGGCATTTGGGAGGCTCTTCTCAAGTGCCTCTTCTGTGGGGTGTTCCAAACAGGGGTCACCATCTATTTTATTTCCCCTCTTCAGTTATAGTCCAGACTTGGCAAGAGGTGGCCATCAGTGTCCCCCTCCCCAGTCCCCATAGTGACTTCTCCTTCAGGCTCCCTGGCCTTTGAGCTCTGTTGTAGTTCCCCTGCTTAGTGCTGTCCCACAAACTTTCGTATGAGGACTTTTCTCCTTCTTGTCTTTGGAAGCCTTTCACATGTTTGGAGGAACAGGAAGGGGACTCGGTGAGGCGGAAGTGTGAAGACAGAGCAGGGGACAAGTGTAGGAAACTTAACTCTGTGTAGGTTATACCATCCAGACACTGTCACTCCAGACACTTTGTCACACTTTGTCACTCCTTACCCTGTAAATCTAGAGTCTTACCAGCATGAGTAGAGGTTCCTTTTATATCTCTGCATGAGGTCAAAATTTTTTATGTAATCTGTCCTTGTCATTGTGTGTGTATGTGTATATATATGTATAAAAGTAGCCATATAGATGCTTATAAACTAATGAAGTTCAGCAACTGTGAAATTAGGAACATACATGTCACTGTAGTAGCTTGAAAAAAAAAGTGATGCAAGACTTAGCCCTTTAAGGCTATCCTTTGTTGTTGCAACAGTTTCTGCAAACAGGGTGGCAGGAGAGACTGGGTGACAAGAAGTTCAAGATGAGGTATGGGGCCCTTCAGCCTTGGCTGTCTGGTTGAGATGTGATTCCATCCAGCAGCGCCTGCAGCTTTCCTCCATCAAGAACAGTTTTTTATTTGTGTTATTTCTTCTGGACAGAGACCCCTCACAAACTGTCAGACCCTTTAGAAAAAAGTTTGTGAATAGAGTATGGGAAAGATGGTATTTCTTTCTTTTTTGTAGTTAAGGGCCAAGGTAAACTGGCACCAAGGGCACAGCTTCACCTGCCTTGCCCTGTGCAGTGAGGGCTTTGGGATCCTGGATATATTTGCAGCATGTTTCATGGGCACTGTCACTGGGTGTATAAAAGAGCAGTTTATTACAGCAAGAGCTCTACTGATAGCATGATGCCCGCAGTGAGCTCACAAGGATGGCTGGATTATTAAGGGATGTAAAAAGAGCCTTTTAGAAGTGTCACTCCTACACACTAGGGTACAGCAGGAGGTGCACAGCAGTGGTCTGTGTGTCTCACAGCATGGACTGTTGGCAAAATGGCTTCTGTTTTTGCTGCCTGTTCAGTATTAGTTGTTTTATGTTGATACTGTCAATGGACTTAAAGAGATTATATATTTTTCCCATGGCATAAACAAAATGACTTGCATTTTGCAAGGAGGGTAATGGTAATGAGAACTCAGGCTTCAAGGGGAAATGATGGTAAGGTTGACAGCAAGGAGAAATAAATCTTGTACATTCAACTTAGTCTGAGCTGACTGCCATTTCCTTAAATAAATTAATAAAGTCAAGTCCCCATGTTCTTACCGTATGAGGATGGGGAGAAGAGGGAATGAGCTGTCACCTTGCGGCAGGCAGTGTTTATAGTAGGTGATCTCTTACCATTAGCTCGAACCAAGCTTCAAGTAAGACATGAGTCTGGTCGTTCTCCTCAGGCCGATGTCAAACCCTTGCCCTCCCCCTTCCATGCACTACTTTGCAGCAGCCCAGAGTTAGACATGATTACAGAGACAGAGGATGATGTAAGGACTCTTCTGAAGCCAGGTGGGCTTAACAGGTTGCTTCAGAAAAATCTCCAGCCCTTCTCCCCTACCCACTGTCACCCTCCCATTCCTTGCTGAAGTGTGTAGCCATGAGCAAGACTGGGGAGGGGGAGTCATGCTCTAAATAAATCTGACTCACTGCTCCCTGGAAGATGCTGAGCATTTGTTTATCCTTTGTTCCCAGGGGACAATATATTGTATGTTACAGCCATTTGTTGGTTTGGTTTTTTTCTCCACCCAAATGCAGAACAGTGGCAGCTGAGCTGCTGTATGAGAATAGCATTAAAATGTGTAATGCACCATAAATAAACAGAAATAGCCAGGAAGCTGTGGTAATCACTGCTTTGATGTAGCATGAATTACGATGTGTGTATATATGTGAGCGAGTGTGTGGGGGTGGGGTTTTGGGTTTCAGGATTTCATGTTTCTGGCTGTGCTTGTTTTGACTCAGCTGCTGTTGCTCTGGGAAGAGAGAGAACCCAGCCTGTCATTTACTTATCTCCACCTTCGCACTGACAGCTGTGTATGTCCCTCGACTCAGAGGAAAGGGATCTCATACTCCACTGCCTGTTCCCTTGGAGTCACTCCCTCCACCCCCTCCCTGTCCCCTTTGCCCTGCTAGCAGGGCAGGAGGGGTAATCCTGGCTGTCTCCCAGGACCGGGTCACTCCTCCTGTAACCTAGAGAGAATCTCCTTACATCCTGGGCTTCAACATCACCTTCCAGGAGTAGCTGATTTATGTTTCTTGGGTCTACATTAAGCTGTTTTGTTTTTTTTTTTAATTTTATTTAATTTTTTTTTTTTAAATTTTATTTTTTTTCCTTGCTGATTTCCTGTTGCTGTTGGGATAGTGAAAAAGGCAATGGTTGTGTTAGCACAGACAGGTGAGTTTATTAACAACTCGGTGTCATGCTTCCCTCAAGATATCAAAATTAAAAAGGTGGCTGTTGCAGCCTAGTGCTCTAGATCAGTAAGATACACACAGTACGTGGAAAGAGGAACGCCAGCAGAAAAAAAAGGTAGCACGGGTGTCTCCTTGTTGATTATTTCCCATCAGCTTCCCAGGGACTCCTCTAGCTGGCACAGCAAGCTGCTTGTTTGGAATTATCTCCTGCCCATCCCTGATACAGCAGCAAGACAGCTTATTAAAACAGCCTAGCTTTCTTTTTGTGTTCTTTGCATTATTTTTTTACCTGGAGCCAATAGCCTCCCTCTGAAAAACTTGTTTGGTCTGATTAGCCACAAATGAGTCTAACAGTGTTTAAGTGCTGCTCGGGTTCAATGAATTCTCTGACCTTACGATAATTCCGGTGTCACAGGGCACCAATAAATGCCAAAAACTGTCGGCCCGTCCGTAACTAGCTGCACAGCCAGCGCCGAGCGCTGCGGCGCTCAGCGAGCCTGAGTCCAATTAAGGCGCCTGGAGCAGCCGCGGCCCTGCGGCCCCAGCCCGCCCGCGCCCTCTGGCGGCTCCGGCCGGAGAGCGCCCGCTGCAGCCCCGGCACCATCCCGCCCTCCCGGCTCCGCTCCGGGCGCTGCGCTTCGCTCCGCCCGGGGCTCAAAACATCCACTGAAAATCTCATTCTTCTCACTCAAGAAGGACCATTTCCTAGCTGGGGCGAGGCAGGGAAAGTGCAGGCCTTGGCACTGCTGAAAAGCAGTTGTCTCGAGCAGGGAAAAGGTTTAAGAGCCCAGAAGACTGGGAGCATTTAAATAACTAAAATTTTTTCAGCCGAGTCAGTCAAGTCTGACAGGCTTATATAGTCCTAATGAACTGCTGAGCATGGGCAAAATTTTCTTGCAGCTGTGATATACTGACGTAACCAAAGACCGTGCAGAAACTATCTGAGTGAAGGAATGGTTTTTAGCTAGACAGTTTCAATGGGAATTAGGTGTCCTATATATCTCTGAGCATCCAGAGGTGTATTTTTCTCATTGTTGTCACTTAATACAGTTGCACTTTATTTTATTATATTTTTAGTGAAGAGGAAAGGTTGTACATTGAAGTCTTTCTACATATAGGGACTGCAGTATATAAAAGTAAGAGGCAGCCCTGCAGTTTTTCTCTGAGGAATAAAGGTGCAACTTGGTGGAGCTGAGTTAATGCTGTGACTAATCTCTCCCTGACTCAGCAAGGAACTGAGAGATGTGCTTAACTTTATTCACAAACTCTAAGAAGTTTGTGAAACAGATGAAGCCTTGTTGCTCTGTGGCATAGCTGCGCACTAATGGATGCATTAAAAAACGCTGTCACAGCGCACCTATATTGCCACACATGGTAGTTAGTCAAATTGCAAGACAATTATCATTCCAATGCTGAGATTGCTGACTTGCACTTGCTTCACAAATGCTGGAAACACCTTCCTCATTCAGAACTAGCAGGCCTAATTCTGTGTTATGTTGTAGCTCCATTGCCCTCCAGCAACACAAAAGGCCGGTAGAAGCTAGAAATAGCCTCTGGAGAGCAATCTCTGACATAAGATGTTCATCCCAGCCCATCTGTTGGCATACCACAGCTCCTCAACACTAGCTCACTCCAACTGTCTCACAAACCTCTGCCTGGGGCCCTTATTGGGAAGGGGCCATGAGTTTGACACGTACAAGCAGAGAGCACTGCCTAGCAGTAGCTCAAAAGCAGCTTATGGTCCTAGGGGCTAAATTAAACTCAGTTCAGGAGACAATAATAATTCATGAAGTGCCCCTTCCCTCACTCCTATCTGCCAAATAGCATCTCCTCCTCCCGTTCTGTTCGCTGGCTGTCCCCCAGGAGATCCCTGCTAGCCCTCTTTCCTGCAGAGAGGTTGAGTTGGAACAGGGGGATGGTGCAGGACTAGGTAAGGAGCCAGTGATGGTGTATTTTGGAAATGGTGGTAAGCAGGAGAGGGAAGAGAAAAGCAGGCTGTGTCTCCATCTCAGTGAGCATCTCCATGCACAGAGTGGCAGGATGAACCCTGCCACTCTGTGCATGGAAGCCCACAGTGAGCCAGACCCTGTTTCTGGAGACAGTGCAGTAAAGTGGAATGTCTCTGTCTTCATCCCAATGTGCCAGCTCACAGTGGTCAGAGGGTTTTGGGCAAGAGGTGGGACTCCTTGTGTTTTAGAGCCACTAACCATTCCCTGCCTTTTGCTCAGGACAGAAATGTTCTCCTGTGTAGTCTTTCAGGTTTCCTGTGGCTCTGTCCTCCAGTGGGAGTGGAGCTGTTGGTTCTCTCCCACCATGGGGCCGTGATGGCCCTGGGTTTTGCAGCGCTATCGCTGAAGTGCAGAGCAGAAAGTTGCCTCACTGTCCACCTGCCAAGCACCCATAGTTCAGACACTTGAACTTCTTCTCCTCCTTCATTTGGATGTTGCTCTCAACATAAATCCTACTTCTGTTATGCACAACATTTTTAAAACAAAAATTATATAAGCGTGAGAAATATCCACTGCCCCTGACTTTAGATTGCTTTTCAGTTGTTGTAAAGATAGGACTTGATAAACTAACAATACAAAATATCTTCTCCTAAGTCATATCTCTTTTTATATTAGCTTTACAGGCTCAAACCACCCAAGAAGAACGAGGGTTTTTAATGCTCTTTCTTGATCAGAGGAAAAGATGAACATAAGGGGATTCTGCAGTGCAAGAATTATTTGACAATGCAAGTCTGATATAATAAATTATTCTGCTCATTTCTGTAAGTATGTAAAGCATATGTAAGCCAGCCCAAATGTCAGTATATTCAGAATTTTTAGAGTTTTTAATTTCTTTTGCATTGCAGAAGAAAAATGCATTTTATTAAATGAAAAATTATTGACACCTGTTCTCACTAGCTGAAATTAATTAAAGCTTTGTCATTGTCTTAAGTGAAGTGAGAATCACACCATTGCAGTCCTGTTTAGTGTCATAAAGTTGTCAAGCTGCCAGTTTCCTGTTAGCATGTTCATGGCTTTTTTATGATATTTAAAGCAGATAAATTATTTGTATAGTGATTTATTCTATTTTGCAATTAACTGCAGTCATTGAAATATGTTCTGTCTTACACATGGGTTTTATTTTATATGATGAGGCCATCATATTTCCATTTTTTGTGGTATTTGAGAGCTTTATATTTGCCCAAAAGATGCAAGTATGGCAGTTAATGACTGGATGCAAATTCAGTGTTCTGCTTTCACATAGTTTATTACATTCAGTCAGTGTCTATGCTGAGTAGATGTTTACAATTTAAGTCTGCTTTACTTAAAAAAAATAATCTTATATAAATGTTATTATTAGGATTTCAGATAAATCAAATATTTTTACACTCCACCTTTTTTTGTTCTTATTTGCTGTGGTTCTTTTTTCATTTTCAAGGAATAACAAGAATGAAATGTGTATATAAAACAACGATACATCATAAAACACATCACATTTGCTTAAAGATACTGCTAGCATGAAAATATTAGTAGTTATAAATCCATCTCTGAGAAAAATTACTATATTTCTCTGCATTCAACCAGCTGTTCATTAAATAGAAAGATACTTTTTCTAAATTGTAGATTTAAGGTCACGTATCTCCTTGTAACGGCTCAGTCTCTGAAGGAGCATTCTTCCAGTTGTTAAACTAGATCTCAAAGTCTTTTCTACTGTTTATGTGCATGCAGATGAATTTTGTATTCACAGAGAGAGCTAAACCAAGGTTTATATTCTTTTTCCCCTGAAGATCTACTCTCTTCTTGGGATTCCCCTGCCTGGGATGTTCCCAAGAGTCCTTTTTCACAGCCAAGTGATCGAAGAAAGAGTCAGAGCTGCTTGGCTTTTGTTTTCAAGGTTATTTATTATTTCTTATCTATAACATGTTCTCCCTGACCAGCCGAGATGCGTTCAGCAGGTCAGTCCAAGGCACTCTGCCCGCCCCCGGGGCTGTGTTGTCTTTTTATACTATAAACTACGTAGACATTATTTACAGTTCATTCCCAGTACCTATCACCTATGTTAGACAGTGATTTTCTACTCTAAACCAATCCCTAAGTGCCACCATCACCAAGAAGATGAAGGCCACGAAGAGGAAGGAAGGAGGACAGTACACGCCCAGATTCCTCCATCTTGACCCCCCTGTACACTTCTTGACCTCCCTGTACACTTATCATATAAATCTTAACATTCTATTTCTCTACTCAGTGATAAGCTACTCATTTTATTCTATTTTCCCTGGTTTGTAACTCTTCACATAAAGTTGGTAACTTTTTCCATGCCTCGAAATCGAAGGCAGAAGGGTCTTGGGCTCTGTGCCAAGCCCTCTGAGCCCCCTGCCCGGGTCTCAGCCCATCCAAAGCCACAAGAGAGATGTCCTCGTTTCCCACACTCTCCCACCTTTTAGATGCTTCTGCTTTTGAGGTGTGGAAGTGCATGTGAATCACAGCAATTGAAGAAGCAGCCAAAACTGCAGTTTTCTGGTAGTTCTCTGCCCTTCATATTTTACAGCCCTCATTGGGCTCCTGAACTTGACAGAAGCTTGGCCCTTC
The DNA here is from genome assembly GCA_013400575.1 of Peucedramus taeniatus. Classification (NCBI taxonomy): domain Eukaryota; kingdom Metazoa; phylum Chordata; class Aves; order Passeriformes; family Fringillidae; genus Peucedramus; species Peucedramus taeniatus. Next base: position 314,645 of record WBNO01013625.1, read on the forward strand.
GTACTGTGAATACCTAAATCTGGGAAAGCATGAAAGATAAGATGTGCTACCCCTTGAATAACTATTTATAATGTATGGAGGGGAATAGAGCATTACATTGTGGGGGAGCTTTACTAGAGTTCCCAGGGGATGAAGTGACTGACCTTAGAGTTATGTCAATACCACTGGCATTGCAATCCTGCTCAAAAGCTCCACTGGGCAAAGAGCTGGGCCTCTACCTGATCAAATGCAGCCCACCTGGTACTACTGAAAGCACTTATGCTGATGCAGGTGACACAAATACAAAAATACTCCAAGTTCTGGCTGTCAATAGCCTGTCTATAATCAGTCTAGTTTTATTTACTTAAACAATGTGGGAGCTTTTGTGGTATTTTTATAATAAATATTATTGAATGACAACTTACCCCCAAAAGTAAGATTAGAATTTATTCAGGAATTCTCTTCTATTTAGTAGTTTTTAAATGATCACATAAATTAATAGATAAGCTTGTTAACAACTCTGAAATAAAATTAATTTGTTGATGTAAATTGTTACTCATCAGGAATGTCAGGTCTGCAAAATAGCTGCAGTTTTAATCGCTGACAGTCACAGTGCCTTAAATAAGTCATTTCCACAAGTTCCATGAAACAGCTTATAGATGTTTATATTTAATGTTAATATTTTATATTATTTTAATGGAAACATTTGCTCTTCTTTCATAAAACAACTTGTCCTAGACACCAGACTCCTGGGAAAATTGGAAATAAAAACAGAAAAAAGAATTCACTCTAAAGCACCCACTCATCAGCCCTGTATCATAGGGTTAAAATTCAGAGATGATAATAAACTTGCTAAAAAATAAAACAAGTTTAGCCATGTGACAGCAACTGATGTTTGAACATTGTAGCGAATAGGTGATCTCTGAGTTATAGAAATTAAAGGTCAATCATTCAAATACCAGTTATTTTATTTGACTCACATAATTAGTGGCTATTACTACTGTTTTAAACTGACTGACAAATGTTTATTTACTTTTGCATCATGTCCCCAGAGCAGCACAAAGCCTCAACACACTGATGTGTCTAACAGCAGAAAACACCCACAATGAAATCAGAGGTGTCATTGCAGTAAGGGCAGAGCCACCTCTGGTGGGGTTAGCCTGGGTGCCACTAGAAGGATGCTCTGCATATGGTCCTTAGTGCATAACAGCTACCTCTGCATGTACTTGCCGTTTCTAGGCAGATCTGTCCAATTTATCCTGAACTCCCAGTGCCACAGTGCAGCTGCCACTGCCCAAGCTGGTTTCCTCAGTTCTAGTACCTCAGTTCTATGACTGTGCCTGCTGACATCATGACTCTTGGCTCCATGAACATGCCGAGGGTAACAGAGATGCACCAACCCTCCCTTTTTAAAATGCTTGCGCAAGATTTGCAAGATTTGTGCAGTGCAGACCACTGATGAAAGGCGTTTTCTGTCAATGGAAAGAGCAAACCATGGAAGCATGGATGCAAATACAGGAACTGCAGCTCACCTGTGCTCTGGGGAGTGCAGTGACATCCCTGCTGTCCAACCATGCTAGTTTGCTCAGTGGCTTGCTCACTGACAACGTGATTGTGCAGATCCTTGTTTGTTAAGACAGTTCAATAGCCTCAAATGACACTGCTTGCAGGGAGGGTGGGATTTTCCTGATACACACAGCTGAACTTTAGGAGTTGAATGGGATTCAAAGTCACATGAGATAGATCCAGTCATATGTCATATGTCACCAGTGGATTAAATGGTGTGAACTCAACTGCTGCTCCTGGCTGGTGGGAACTTTCTATGAGGATGGAAGGACAAGGCATAGACATTTCTTGTTCTTTATAAACATTATTATTTATAATTAATTGTTTTTATTTTATTGCCAGTAGAATGTATGGCGAAATAAACAATTCGTAAAGCTTGTCTTCCCTTATCTCTGCAATTCTTTCTTGAGCTCATTGGTGATATAATTTATGCTTGTTTCTCCATTTACTGCAATTGCCCTTTATCAGAATTCAGGCTATACTTTGCTGGCTGATTCTGATAGCTGGAAGTAATGCAAAGAGGATGTTTTTAAAGTAGATTATTACAGGGAAAAGAATGATTTTCTATCATCATGATGGTGTTTGCAAAGGGGATCTAAATTTTCCTTCAAACAATAACTGCTTAATCCTCTCACCTCTATGAATATTTATAAATACAAGAATCCGAGTTACCTTTCCTGTCACCCCAAAACCAAACATATTGATAAGGCAATATGAAATGAAAAAATAGTTGACTTGAGAATTTCTCCCATTGGTAGAGAAGCAGATATGAAAATAACCTAAATAATAAACTGAATAAACTCAACTCAATAAGCTTCAATGTCAGGGTTATATCTGTGCCTGGTCCTAAGTGGGATAGTATTTGAGGGTGAAAGATGAATATTCTGTTTTCTTCTGGTCTTAAAAATCTATTAAATCAGATCTCTCAGCTCTGGAAAAGTGCAGCACTTTTCTCTGAACCACCCAGAGCTACAGAAAAGCATGTCAGACCTAGTCCTTTCAGGGCACCTTGAAAGGCCTGGAGGTAACTGTGGTAGCACCATGGTGGCTAAGTCAACAGGAATACTGCTAATGTGATCCTTGCAGAGTTCAAAGTGTCCTTTGGAGGCAGCACAATGAGAAGCAGTCCTGAGTATTTTGTGAAAACTTCCTTCCCCAGCTGCTGCTGGCAGGGGTCCTATGGGTTGGGAACTGGTCTGGCTAGGAAGGTTCAAGATGAGCAGCTGTCCTTGAGTATGTTTGCATTTACTTGCATCTGAATTTGTTGCTCTGAGAAATATGGAGATGCATGCAACGCTCAGCCTCCCAGCCTAGGATGAAGAGGGAAGTCAGCATGGTGCAGGCAGATGTGGCCAGCTGCATGCTGGGGAGGAGAGGCTGTGTCCCAGGCTCTGCACTAAGAGCAAGGACCTCGAGACAGAAGCAGTGCTGGCCACCTCCTTCCTCCTGGCAGGGCACTAATTTGCAGACATTATCCCCAGGCAACAGGATATGAGCTAAGCCAGATGAAATTTGGCCAGTTCAGGTGATAAAGTACTTTGGTGCTGCAGAGCTCATTATCAACCTCACAGCCCTTTCTGGACCTAGGAGATAAACAAGGGAATTCATTGAGTGCATTGGCTTAGTAAGAGTGACTGACTTACCTTCAAGATTCAGTCTACTTCATTTATTGCTCATCATAGGTAATTGTAGATAATTAAGGATATGAGGGCTATCAATTTTCCACATACTGGGTAATCACTACTGTCCTTGTGTCTTGTCCTAATTATTTAGATTCTCAAGTTCTGATTTACAGTGACATACAATATTTTAATTTTTTTTAAAATTTTTTAATTNGGCTTGCCAAAGAAGCAGGAAAGCAATTTTTATTTCCAAGAAAAATTCCAACACAGAAAATTTCAAATTTTAGTCCACTTCCAGTAGTAGAAATGTCCCTGGAGTTTGAAATACCAATCCAAGAGTCAATAAATAGCTAGGTGTTGGAGCAACTAACCCAAAACCCCAAAAGCAGGAAAAAAAATTTTCTCAGATCAGTAGGTGGGTGCTGGGTCAACCTTAAAGTATGGTACATCATACTGGTACATCATCTGAGCAGTACCAAAAATATGAAAAAAGTTAATGATGATCATGTTAAAGCTAAGAAAATGGAGAATAACGTGAAAGTGAAGAGAAATAGTTAAAAGGGCTGGGGAAAATAATTAAATGCTTAAAAGGCAGCATGTTAAAACAACAGAGTAGAGAAGGTTATTAGAAGTAAAATACTCATCCATTTAAATGTGGAAATCCTGTCCAAACGAGGAAAATAAAAGACAAGTTAAACTCATCCTGTTGAACATAGAACTCTAATGAAGCAAGCCAAAAAAAGATTTTGAAGAGCAACTTTCTACAGGAATAAAAGTGACTAATAAGAAGTTTCTCAGAAACAGGAAGCCTTTTGGAAAGTCAATGGGCTGAGAGATGATTAAGGTGCAAATAGGATACTCCAGGAAGTAGCACTGTGGTGAGAAAGCTAAATAAATTATTTGCATCAATGTTCTCTTCAGATGAGGTCATGAAGGTTTCCACACCTGAGCCATTCTTTACAGATTCAAGCCTAAAGAGCACTCAGAAATCGAGCTGTCAACAGAGGAGATTTTCAGAGCAATTCAATAAAATGAGCAGTAGCGAATTTCAAGGACCAGGTAACATTAGACCAAACATTCTAAAGAAGCTAAAATATGAGACTGCTAAACTACTAATTTCTGAAATCACTTTTCAAAGCAGAGAAATAGAATTCGCAAATGTCATGCTATTAAAAAGAAAAAAAACTTTAAGGAGCAGAACAGAAAAACTACTGACCAGTAAAATTGATTTCTGTACCAGACAAATTGGTAGCAATCATAGAAAATAGAATTGGTAAATACATCATTTTGTAGAGAGCAAACATGCCTCACAAATCCATTATCATCCTTTGGGGGAGTTAATGAGAATCAGACTAAGGGCATGCTGCCTAATATACAGTGGACCTGGGTTTACACAGTGATTCACATCACCAAAGGTCGTTAAAGGAATTAAACAGTCATGGGGTAAAAAGGGGGTCCCCTCACATGGTTTTATATGTGACTAAAAGAAAAGTAACAAAAATTAAGGGTAAACTTCCATGCTTACAAAGTGGAGAAATGGGGCCCAATTGAATCCCAAAGGGCCCCTGCTGGAGCCCATGCTGTTTTGAGTTAGATTTGATACAGGAATGGGGATGAACCCAGGCTATGTTCCAGCTTTCTAGCTTTCAACTGTTTTCTTTGATCAGGAATACAGTTTAATTTGAGTACAGACTGAACAGGTTGGTGCATAGGCCTTTATGACCAGGAGACCTTTGCCAGACTTGTTTTGTTGAGATATTATGGGTTTGTGAGCAGGCTTGAATAGCAAGGAAGAAACTCTTTCTTTCTTAGGTTAGAAACTGCAGTAATGGCAAGCTTCAGGGGATATGTTGTGTATGCCTCAGACTTGACAGAGCTGGCAGATGTTCCTCTTGTGTATGTCAAGCAAATTAAATGCTAATATTGACCCACCACCAGCAAAGATACTTGTTGACTGAGGATGGGAGAAAAGAAACTATTTGCCAATCTTTAGACCAAGATGTCAGAAATATGATACTACAACAAGAAGCAACTTTTTATCATTGAAACATTATATTTTCACAAATTGTTACACTTAAGCATTTTTATTACTCTCTTGTATGAATCAAAGCTCTCTATATGTTAAATTTGGCTATCTGAGAAATCCAGTTAATTTTTTTACTGCAAGTATATGGAAATAATTGATTGTCAAAAGCTAAGTGGTCACAAATAAAAACTATTTTCTCTGCTTTAATTAGTGAGCCTTTTGAGACACTCTGAATACTTAACCCATGAGAACCTTAGGGCAAAAACAACCTTTGTATTGTCAGGTACCTATCTATGTTCTTTTTTTGATATTAAATAACTGCAACATTTCTCCTTTAGAGATGTTATGGTCCCATTAAATGAGATGCTGTTTCAAAACTTGTCTTTCAAATAAACTGCACTGCAACTGTTGCATACAATGATCGTAACTCTGAACTACGAATCTATTCACAAAGTGCATTGGTGATACTTAGGGATATATTTCTAAGCCTTTTGTTTGCATAACGGCTGTTTTGGGGCTTGGTAGTTAGTGTGGTTGTGTAATTTTTACTTCCAAGTAACATAACAGCCTAACAGCAAGTCTCTTGCATGAGGAATGCCTATATCTCGCTTTCAGTGGAGCCATGAGTATAGAACAGGTAAATAAACCTTTGTATGGTTTGATATAGCTTGCATACATATACACTCCCATACCTTCATATATACTGCACATCTTGGGCAGGAGGCCGGGCTGTAGGGTTTATGGTAGGTATGTGGCAGGTACTGCATATTTGCATTGTTTAATTTACCAGGGAAAACTCCTGTATGGGAAAATAATAATTTACAGACATGAAATTAGTGAAACTCCCAAGAAACCACAGCACAGCATTGTCAAAATAGCTGTAAAATCTACTTTTCCACTCTTACCATGCAAGTGAAGTTAGTGGAATTGATGAATTTAATTAGATTGTCTGCTTGTGCTGTTTGGCACTGCCTCGTGTTTTGTGGAATAAGAGGCCCTGCCATCAAATTGCTCCAAGCTCTGGTTAGAACAAATCAGTTCACATCAATTCATGTGAACAGTTCAATGACAGGTTATACCATTGAAATGTGGATTTAATGTGCAAGACAACGCCAATCTGACCTGACAGTGGTATATAGTGATGGTGAGCAGCTGTCAACAAGGACACAAGTGCATGGAGACAGAAAGCCTGGAACATCCAACAGATTCTTCTTTTACTTATCCTCCTTTTGTACTGATTCAGTGAAATTGCTTGCATTTGCAAGGATACCAGGGAAAAATTAGGTCAAGCAGCACAATATTGTCCCTGAAGTACTTACTTTGAGATGGGTAGAATGATACCCACTTCTTTCTTTCAGGGCTAAATTCAGCCCATTATTATTTCTGATGCATTTTGCATAAAATGAATTAATCAGTTGACAGGTTTAGAGTAGGAAGAGATTAAAAAAAACTCAAACTAAATCTGTTTCATGATGTTCCCAAATTTGCTTTAGGCTGAAAGAAACTTCTGTGAAGCCTCTTTGTACCTTTTCCTTGTTTGTATAGTCTTCCATAGATACCTGTTATCAATTACTGTTCATAACATGATGCTGGAAGAGCTGAATTTTGGGTTGAGCTGTTAAGTCCATTCCTATATGTATGGTGAAAGGCCAACACCTTCCCCTCAATTTCTGCATCAAGACTAGGATACTAAAACCATGTAACTTCAATTCTGCTTATCTTCCCGAGAGATTAGGGAATTACAAAATGGCTAAAGCAAACAGCTGCCTGAACTGATATCACACGGCTGAATTTTTCACCATTCTTTTTCTCTTGGTATATTTGTTAATTTCTGTCCCAGCAATACTACAAATGAACCTCAGCTGACCAGTGGAAAGTGGGAATAAGCATTGAGTTTTTATCTAGGGAACAGAACATTTCTTCTGCTTGGACAATGCTCTTACCATTTGTGGGATGAGGTGAACAGATAATAAGGACAAATCTTTGTTAATGTAACCATAAAGTTTTACAGCTAAAATTGAAAAGGTCAAGCAGTGCAAAAATCAAGGTTTCTCTAGCAATCTTTAACTTGACTTCATTCCACAGCTGGATTATTTTCTTTTCTATTTTATGTTGTTTAATGTGTCATGTAATATATTCCTCTTCGACGCTAAATGTGTATGATAAGTATACAAGTCATGAATTGTGGTAGAAGTAACTGTTGCCATGGGAACTTTTTTGCGTGTGCCAAGTTTGAATCTGTAATAGTGAAATCATAAGACTGCAATGAATGGGGGTGTGGCACATCCCTCTGACCCACCCCTTTGAAGCAGTCCCTTACCAGCTCTCTGCTCACACATCTGATCCCCAGCAGGTCCCCACACCCAAGTGGGGAAACATTAGACTGTTCTTCTGCCTCTCTTTTTCAGGGAGTCCATTGAATTTCTTCCTGATACTGTCTACTTACAGGTGAGCCTCTAGAGGGTTGCACACAAGATCAGATCTGACCTATGTTGCCTTGTTCAGTGAGTCCATTAGCACATGTTTAACACTTACCAGTTCTCTAGCAATTCCAGATGCATTTTCCCTTAGCCTTTCACAGCTACAGAGTTATGGGCCTATTTTATGTTGTGAAGAGCAAGGGTATTTATTGTATGGCAACTTCTACTGGACCCAGCCAGAACATAGAACCCTACTCCAGGGGCTTGACCAACATTATTTGTTTCCTAAGCATTTATACCAGCAGTTTCCTAGAGAAATACACGGCACAGAAATATTTTTCCTTTAGGCCCTTTTCCTAACCTAGTCCTAAAATGGGAATAGCTGTCTTGCTGAAATTCTGATGCAGCAGTGTTTGTTTACTCCCAGATAGGCCTCAAGCCCTGAAATATCAAAAGCATGAAGTAGAAGTGCAGAGTGAAACATGTTTGTAAATAACAAAACTGTTCATTTAGTCAGTCTCCGAAGACACTCATCACCTTGTGGGGATTTTTTCCAATATCCTGTATTTTTTCCTTCCTGTGGCCCAGAATCTCTGGCTGAAATGTAGCTCCTGAGAGATCTCAGTTTGTAGTGCGGAGAAGCCCAAACTCTGTGTCCATTGCACAGTTCTGTGGGCCTCTTGTGACAGGAGATCCAAGCAGAAGTGATATAGGAATACATTTTCCCAGGGAAATGCCAAGCCACTGTTCAGACATTTTGATACATGCTGGTGAGGTAGCCTGGATGGCTGCACAACCTCTGTGTGTATGAACCACTTTGTTCTCACCACTTTTCTGTCCAGTGATTTTTCATAGCTTTAAATTCAGGAGGAAGAGGCATGTGGGGGGAGGTGTGGAGAGAGAGAAGGAAAGAAGGAAAAAAAAAAAAGAAAGAAGGTTGGTCTGTCTCTCTTCCACAATACGCACAATTATCAAAGTAAAGTGACAATCAACAGAAATTGGGAGGTAGCTTCCCAAGCAGGAAGGTTGTGTGCCATCGCTTGATGAACAAAGAGTTTATTCTTTCCCTGCTGGGATGATCACCCATGCCAAATATTCTGGCACGTTCTTGAGCCTGCTATCCAAATAATATTCACTTGTTAACAGGAACATTTGTCTGTGGGTAATGCTCTAAGTTATACTGCTGGGGTTTGCAGGGCATGAGAATTTTTGGTGTTGGAAAGAGCATAAAAGGCCACCTCCTCTCTCTGCAGGCAAGCAGAGACTCTACATTCTCTTCATGTAGGCTCTTCTTTGTCTTTAGGCCAGAGATTGTCTTAGATCCAAGTCAACCAGACAAAAGCTGATTATCTCACCTTTAAATAGAGGGATTACAGAGAAGTTGAAACTGGGTAACCGATCTCGCACTTGAGCAGCTGAGGGGGATAACCCTTCAGATGAAACAGATTTGAAGGAAGAAGGGGAAAAAATTTCCAAGTTGAAGATTAATGCAAAGCCATAGCTCCAAGCGTCACGCCTGACATTTGACTCATCATTCATAGTTATTTGTATCTGTATAAAAAGGGAGCACAAATAAATAGCAATTTTAATTTGTTCTGCAGCAGCGAATCTGCTTTTCCTCTAAAAAGTTCACTATAGGGAAAACTTTCTTGAGAAGCATTAAAAAGAAGAAAAATGCCAATGTCAACATTGACATCTTTATCTTTTCTCTTCCCACAGCCCCACAACAAATGTTTTGGGTTTTTTATAAGCAACATATATTTTTCCCCTTACTTATTGTGGGTGCCTTGAAACTAAATGGGCTGCAATTAAATTCTTGAAAATACCCTCCCTAGAACAGCTATCTTCTAGGAATACTGTACAACAGGTCCCAAATTAGGACAAAGAAATGCTCAGCAGAATTCAGATATTACATCTGTGCAAAGGTAAATTTAAGCAACCCTTTAATTTTCCCAGTTCTTGTTTACTTACGCTGGTATCCTGAAAACTATTTTTCATCTTCACTGTTGAAACACTGTTAAGGTGAAAATGCTGATAGTAGCCTGGGCTTCCTGAAGGAGATTTGGTGGTTCCTGGGTTTCTCTGAGGCACAGGAGCACATAGACTTTCCCTCTGTCTGACCACAGTCTCTCCACGGTCTTTGTTGGGGGAGTTTTGGAGTTATCTCAGCATTAGTGTGCTCATAAAGGGTTTTCCTGTGCTGGTACAAGCTCCCTGATTTGCCATGTTGCTTTGGGCTAGCAGAGAGATGAAAGCCAGGTTTTGCCTTCAGAATACACTAAAACTGAAAGCAGTTTTCTGGCATGGCCACACTAGCACTGTTTTGACTCTGAAATGGGTATATTATTGAAGATCATATGGATCAAGAGTCCTGGAATTAAGATAAGCCGGATTCCAAAGGAGCTTTTTTCTGTTCTCTATCTAACCTACAATATTTACTTCTTGGAACTGTAACTACTGAAGACATGTTTTTCACCAGATCAACATTTATGGAATTGGATCTGCTTCTGCTTTAAGCTGGTACAATTTCAAGGAGGTGATCCTGATTTATACTCAGGTAACTGAGAGGAAAATCAGTTCTATTATATCCATAAGAGTGCTCATATTTTAAAAGTTCTAGAGTTTTAATCTGTCATTTCAGCCAAGGGAAATAGATTTTCTTGTCACCCATCCTCAGAGTCCATGACAGCTAACAGCTCATTTAGATGGATTTTTGAGTTGGTGGAGGGTAGCAACAAGCTACAAAAGCATCACAGACTGTCTTTCTAGTATTTTACCTTTTCTTCTAGTCTTCTTTATATCATCATAAACTAAATAAAACAGCAGTGCACAGCATGAGTAGCATTTTGATGTCATTCAGGCTACCAAAGAAGTGGAAGATACAGCTTAGTTCCAAGTGCCAGACATGCACTGGCAAGATTAATTTACAGCAGAGTCAGAAATCTGAGTAGGTTTGAATTATGCTCCTCCATAGTACAAAAAGAAAAAAAAAGAAAAATATTGCAGAATAAAAGAAAAATATGGAAATTGATGTGGCATAGTGCACAGGGGAAAGAAAAAAACATTTTCATTCCACTTTAGAGATAGCATCAGAGTCTAGTATTAAGACAAGCTAGTGAGAATATCTAACGCTGGCATTAGAAGAGAAAACTATTTGTCTTCCCAAGTCAGGCCAAATTCTACTTTTTCAGTTGTTCTGGGGAAATACAGATTTACACCTGAACCAATAAAATCAGGATGAACTCCTTTCCAGCATGCAAGAAGAGAAAAGATACAGATCACTCTGCAAAGCAGAAGGAGAGAGGGCAACGTAATTTGGAACACCAAAACACATTTCCCCCTCCGGTATGAAGCAGTGGAGAGCAGCAATCAAAATTGATTGTTCCAGTTAAAATTCTACATCATGATGTTACTGAAAAAGTAGCATGATGAGCTCAACTTTTCTACAACGGGTCACAAAAAATATAGGCAGGAGCCTGTTAAGATTAAAGAGTCCTTTGGCACATCATACATTTTCTTGATTCATTGTACATAATTAAAATTTCTCTTTTTTTTTAATGATATTTTGTTCACTTCATGGGCAAGCCATTAAATTCAAATTACATCTTGAAGGAAGTTTACTTCATTTGGGCCTTACCATAGAAACCTCTCATGTATTTGTATTTCTAATGTGGATGAACAGCTCAGATCTTAATAGCAGTCAGACAGGTGTGATAGTTAAGATGCATCAATAGCACTACTCTTTTTTGCTCTAGCAGTCCACTTCTACCTTTTCTGTGCAGAAACTCCAAATATTTACGTAAATATATAAATCAGGGTGATAAAAATGATAGAAAACCTTTTTTTTCTCCAGCTCCTGAGCCATAATTTTATGTTTTATTGCTGATTACACTGACATTAAATAGTCAGTAAAACAAGTATATCTGCATCACACAGTGCATAAACAGCATTTTGGATGACTAAGTTATTTAAAATTTTTCAGTGGCATGATATTTAGAATCGTACCCTTTCTTAGAAATCCCTTTCCTTTTTTGACTTTTCAGTGGCAGTGATTATTATGAGTAAAAGGTTAGAGCTGTGTAATCAAATTCATTATACTGAAGTAGAAAGTCTTTATTTGCCATTAATTTGAAAATAAATTGTGTCACTAAGTCTCTCCCTTCATTGAAAGATAAGCGTTTTGTAAAATTAAATAAAGTGCAAAGTTGCGTACTCAGGGAAGCTTGTGCAGTCCCTGAAAGTCTTCTAAATATGATCACAACTTCTCTGATCATTTTCTGACTTATCTTCCCCCATGAATCCTCCTTCTCTTCCTTCCATTCTTACCTTAGGGTTTGCCTTATGCAAGCAGGACAGCAAATCTACCCAGCTCAAAAATGAAAGCAGGTTTCTTTTGTTTTGCTTTTGTTGGGTATTTTTTTTTACAATAGAGTTTCTAGTTGGAGCTCATTCAAACCCTTGATGGGTTTTCAGAAACCAGTGACAGAAATGGCTTCTGATTCATGGCTGTGCTTTGTTACCTTTAAAAACATTTGTGTTTGTAAGTTCTACTGTTGCTGGCTGTGTTAGTGTTTACTACATGCAGATGCCATTATGCAAGGTGTTGATCTTTCTCAATGAGGAGGAGGCGCCTAGCATCTTGGAATATGTCCACAGCATCTTGCAGGATCATGTCCAAATCCCAGAAACAGTCTTACTTCTGCTTTCACACAAATCATTGATGCTGAGCAATCTTTGTGATAATGCTAGGATTTCATTTTAACTTGCCTGTAATTTTTATTTATTGTAATGTTTTGCTGTTTGCTAAAAGTCCAGTAAGATTTTGCATTATAAAGATAAACCTTTCTCTACCGTCATATGGCATCATTGTGTCAGGAAATAAAAACATTCCAAGGTTGCTTTCCAGGATAAATCAAACTGTTGAACAGAACTGCACATGGACTAATTATTTCATTTGATACATAACCAGGATGTTAACTCAGCCTCAGCAACGGCCTCTGGGAGAAAAACAGAATTACCTGTTTTTATGCAAAAATGTTCCGGAGATCAGCTTAAGGAGACTCAGTAGCCATTTCGGAAGAAAAGTAAAAAGTATTCTCATCCTTAGCTGGTAGATTCCTCAAGGGAAATTATGAAAATACATGGGTAACTGTCAGCCCAGAAGGTTGATAAACATAGCAGTTCTTCAGATAGACACTGTTTTTCATTCTGGTAAAGTCATGCACATATTCTCCAAACTACCTTTAAAAAAAATACCTATGTTATAGTCACAGACATCAATTTTCACCTTAGCCATGGAATAGTGCCTCTCCTTAGAATCAGTCTGGTGTATCCCTAGAAGCTTAGTAGCAGTAGGAGCACAATTATTGCCCTTGAATTTAACCACTCTAAAAAGAGGATTCCCCACTTAACTACAGTCTTTCCCCTCGTATTTTGTACAAGATGCATGTCCACCTGGGAGCTGCTAGTAAGCCTGTTTTTCATAGTACAGCAGATAATAGTCTCTGGAATGTGGCTGTAGTCCAGGACAACACTTTGGAAGGGGCACCTTAAGTCTCTGTAGTCAAGTTATCATATTCACAACATTCTTAAACTCTACCTACATGAATAATAAGAACTTTGGTCTGTTGCTTCAGAGAGAGCTTCATCAGTGCTTTTCTTGTAACATCCTCATCTGCTCCAGAATTTGGCTCTTCCACATCCGCTGACAGACCTGGCTTCTCCCTTGACACGGATTGGACTATTTGTACCAGCCTTGATATGCTTGCAAGGAGATTGATGGTGACATCCCCATCAGAACTGGTTGCTGTGGAAGGTATTCTTCTGACAGAGTTTCATATGCCTGAAATCTTGTCAATGTGACCAGTAAGGATGGAGTTTGGCTCTGCTGGGCACATTTTTGTTATCACCTGCCTCCATTCAGCATCCCAAACAACAAAGGCAAAACCACAACCAACCTACAGATCTGCATATGTTTTGTTTAACACCGTGAATAAGTAAGAGGTCTCAACACTTCCTGAACATATGTAGGGCAAATATTTCTCTTCTGGGGAATTGCAGTTATACACCAAAATTGCATTTCTCAGTACTCAGGGAAACTTTTCACTGTTGATCATACTTCATAAATTGTGCCTCTGAGATAAAATGCAAACAGCAAACTATGTCAAGGTAAACACATATTTAGGCACAATTGAAAAGAGGGTCAGTGTTTGGGGGAAATTATCATTTTAAATTATTATGTGCCAGTGGCACTGATCTGGGATATCACACCAGAGTCAGCCCACCTGCTTCTGAGATTCATCAGGCTGGTCATCTTTTTTATAAAATCACAATTTGTATTCCTTCATAAGTCCATCATCTAATATGCATATTTCAGTAAAATCACCAGCTCTTAGAGACTTGGGGAAGTTTAGAAAAAATCATAATGGCTTGTTTCTTGCTCCTAGATTTTCCAAATGTGCTTGATTTCCTTTTCCAGCACCCAGAATGCACATCTTATTTTACTACTAACTGTTAGTCAGAAACGAGCTTTGTTTAATTCAATGAGCTTTTTAACAAAATGTTAGAGATATACTAGACTGTATTATAATACTTACACTATGGCATAAATATTTTTGCAAGTGTACTAAAAAACTGATTGCTTCTCCCCCTTTCTGTGGCTTTGGAGAAAGTTTTCTGTATTTTTATGAATGTAGTAGTGCCTTCTGATTGTTTCTGAGGCCAGTGGTTACAGACATAGTCACTCATACACACACACACACACACACACACACACTTGCAGATGCAGCCAAACAGATAAAAAGCTTAGTCTGCATGTAGAGACCTGGATTAAAGAACCTTTCGCGGAGATTAAAAAACCAGAAAAAAACAGAAGTGGTAATTAATAAAAATAAAAGTGAATAGAAAACTTCCAAGTTGGTGTAAATTCAGAGAAATATTCCTTATCCAAGACAAAATTAGAAATTAAAATCTTCTCTATTTTTTAACATCTCTCATTCAGAAAAATTATACTGATGTAAATGTTTTGATTTTGAAAGTACACGTTTTGGTTTCTATTTGCTATCTATCTTTTTGAAGATAATTAGCTGAGAAGTCAACAATGTCCCAGAAATAATTCCAAAGTGAAGAACACAATGTTTCCTTTAGTGAGGTTGAGGACATAGTGCTGCTTTCTGGATTAGGTTTCTGTATGGAGTGAGGATTTCTGTTGGAAGGGATACCAGAATGGGGACGCTGGTTACTTGCTCCAGACTAGCCCCTGCTTCTGTTGCCACTGATGGCTTGATGAAAGTGCACACGCACTGTAAAGAACAGATGACAGAAGTCCAAGCTGTCCCTATCTTAAAATGCCCTATGTGTGTATTTTGCCCTCACGTCTCATGTTCTTATTTATGCTGCAGTTCAGCTCAAGAGCAAGGACTTAGGAAACCAACTGACCCGCAGTATAAGATCCGCTCGCAACACACAGGTCTAAACCTCTCCTAGCTTTTTTTCCAGGAAGAAATCCAAGTTCCTCTATTTTTCTGAACATACTCCGGCACTGGATTACAGCTCTGGTGAGGTGGTAGAATTATCCCAAACCTTGCAGAGCTGTCAGGGACACACTGACAAAGAGGTGCCTCTGTTGCTTCAACCAAGGCTATACCAAACCTTTGACAAGACACATTTAAAAGGATGTGCCAGCCACACTAGATGGGCATATATTAGTGAGATTAGTATGTCATTGTGTAGTGTTCTACAGTGGTTTGAGGTGTATAAATGTTTTTTAGGCATCACAAAAGTTAAGGCAACTATGGAATGGCATACTGTTTTCCAGAGTTTGATTCAAAGAGCACCAAAGTCAATCGGACTCTCAGTGTTACTTGAGAGATTTAGACCTGGCTCACCAGGTGTTTGTTCCCTCTGTCTGCTTGGATATATATTCAAAAAAACTGTGTGTCTTTTGCATTGGGAAATCTATTCTCACAGCTAGAGATTTTTTCTGTTAAAAAAGACTAAGCTTGGAAGAGGAGAAGAGGCTTATCTAGAAAACAAAGCAAATGCTGCAATTTTTGTGGAGTTTTCAGCAGTGCAGTGAATGTTTTCCTTTTGTTAGAGTGCCAAATGTGTGGTCTATTGCACAAAGCAAAATACGGCCCTCTGCTCTCCTTTTCTGGAGAAATCTACCTATAAGGTATGGCACTTCCTTGTTTTCTTGGAAACCCAGGCTGTATATGAAATCAAACTCCAGTCCACATCTTTGGTGTATGAGTAATGTGAGAACATTAAATTCAGAGACACGGTGGAAGATCTTGATTTCACATGAAGGAGGATCAAGCTGAAGTGATCCTGTGCTAATTGCTGTGATATTGTGCAAGACACCTTGAAATTTCTCTGTAATGACATTTTGTTCCATCAAGGAAAATAAAGTAATCATGAACTCTCACAGCCATCTGTAGCATATTTTTTAATGACTGTGCATCATTGGTATGTATTCCCAGGAAGTGTGAAGTATAATAATTAATAGGCCTGATTCCACACTACTGAAGCACCTAGGAGGATTTCCATCAGCTTTCATGAGAGTTGAAACATACATTAGCTGAGCTATTTGGGGAAGGAGAAGCTTTCTAAATTACATATTTCTCCAGCTCTGCAAAAGGTTCTTTGGGGTCACTGTCTGCTCTGGGTGAAACACACATTTCTAGCCACAAAGAAAAGGACTGCTCATCTCACCTGACTAGCATGTTGGCAAGGTAAGGAGAAAATAAAATAAACTCCATCCTCTCCAGTTCTCAGACTATTTGTTCTACGAAACCCAGGAAAAAAGGGACATAGTTTGTGACATAGCCAAAGGGTTAGTAACTTACAACTCCTGCAGTCCCAAAGGCCTTGAAGAAGAAAAAATACCAAACTCAAGGATGCCTACTCCTTCAGCAGTTTCCTGCTTTTGTAGAAAAGAGCTCCAGCCCAACGGGATCATTTAATAGCAACAGGGGGCACAGGATCCCTCTGTAGAAACCAGGGATGAAAACAGATTGCAGTTTTATCAGGCAGGATTATAGCCATATCTCCAGACAAAAGAGATGCTGATAGCAATAGGAAAGTCTAACAGAAAAGAGAAGACCAGTGTCTACTGCTCATACAGAAACTAAGATAGATTTTTTTGGCAATGCCCGGGAGAAGAAGTTCAATCTCAACATAAGCCTAAATTGATCTAATTTTATCTGCCTCACCAACAGCAGTTGGGTGTTCCCTCAGCGAGCAGCAGAGATGGAAATTTTGGCAAGATTTCTCCCTGCCTCAGTTCATCCCACCAAGGTTGCCTCAGTCCCTTCCACACTCATTTGCAAATAGCCAGCTCCCCTGTCTTGGTTAGAAAGACAGGTACCTGCCAGCAAAAAGCTGGAATCTCCCTTTGAATAGAGAATGCAAACTCCCTCCTTCAGATTATTATAATTTTGCAATTGGAGGCTCTCAGGCAAAGATTTGGGAGTAGGAATAACAGTTCTTTACTAGGAATATTAGACAAAACAAAGAAAAATACAAATGTAATAGCACTAAGAGACAAGCAAAACAAAACCAACAAAAACCCAGTAAAAATCCTGACAGAGTTGAAGACGTGACCTGACACCCTGGGTATCAGGGTGTTAAAAGCAGTCCAGATGAAATCCTCCTTGAGTAGTAGATGCAATTCTGTGGAGATAGTCCTGTAGGAAAGTCCAGTGATGATGAGATGAGTCTAGTCTTCTTCTGGAAAGAAATCCTGTGGAAAAAAACCAAGCAGGGTCTTCTGGTGCTCTAAGGTCTTTTTGGAGCGGTGCCCTCGGATCAAACTGTCTTGTTCACTGCTGTTCCCCAGGAAAAACCTGCTGCCCCCTTTTGTTTCAGTCAAGCACCCATAAGTACCCAGCAATTAGTTATCTAGTAAAACCAGGAAAAAAATTCCACAAACACAAAAGAAACAGATCCAACCCCCAACATCCCCTGAAAGCCTCAAGTGTGTCTAGACATTGGTTAATCCTTTCCCTTGTGCCAGCTGGGTGACATCAGCATACTGAATAGTGCTACAAATCTCTGCACCAGCCAGGTCTCTTGGTACACGTTATCATGAGCCTTTCCCATGCTGCTTTGCTGGTATCGCTGCAGACCGAGGAAGGCTGCCAACAGCTACCTGTTAGGGTGCCTCTGGAGCATGAAGGTGACAGCTTCAGAGAGCAATTCTGTGCACTCCTGGGATACTCATGAATAAGTAATCAAACCTCATGGTCATGGCTATCCTCCTCAAGGAACTACTGTGGATTCAGTTTCTTTGTCTGTACTTAGCGGGAGTTAATCTAGATGTTCCAAACTTTTCATATCACTATTAATTTCCTATTGAGGTCTATAAGCTTTGATCCTGTCCAAATAAACCCGAGGATTCAGGAAGTTACCACTTTGCATAGCAGTAAATTCAGTGATCTCCTGCTACCTGGCTGATTGCTTACCACTGCACAAGGCTGTCAGCATCAAACAGGCTGCTGAACACTTGCTTCCTAAAAGATACTCCAAGTCCAATGACATTCTCATTTCTATTATGTATAAAAGAAACAAAAAATCTTGTCAGAATAAAGTCATTTACTGAATACTCAGAAATACCTTTAATTGTTGCATGGCACTTAAATACTTAGAAAATCTTGAGATCAATAGATTGATCTTACTGAGTCATCTGTCTCCCACCTATTCAAATGTTCATGCTCAGCATTGTAATTATCTCAGCACCTTTACATTGGGAGTTAGGAGTAGCAGAAAATCACGGACACAGAAATTTTCAGGTTTGGAAGGGACCTCTGGAGGTCATCTATTCCAACCTTCCTGCTCAAGCAGGATCCCCTAGAGCACACTACTCAGGATTGTGTCCAGACAGCTTTTGAGTATCTCCAGATAAGGAGACTCCACGACTTCTTTGGGCAACATGTTCCAGTGCTCAGTCACCCTCACAGTAAAGAAGTTCTTCCTCATGTCCAGAATACCAAAATGATGTCTGTATCCCTTCTTCTAAATAAGGCTGTTCTAGAACTCTTTGCTGTGCAAAGTGCAGCAGGGAGAATGCTGCAGAGGGGAAATGCTTGGGAACAAGATCATCAGCTTTCACAGGCGTGGGGTGGGTCTCTGCCCTTCTGCTGAACTGATAAAGATTGCCTTGTTTTCCAGGAGATTATGTTCAGCCAGTACCTGCAGCACATGTATGTTACACAGCAAAATGGAACTTGCCACTGTCTGCTCAGCACATTCATCTATCTTTTAGTCCAATGTCCTGGCGGTAGACATTGACAGTATTCAAACCTTTCAAAGATGAAAGATCTGCACAATATGGATCCTCACCAATTGTGCAGCACTGCATAATGAGAAAAAATCTACTAGCTGATCACCTACCTGGTCAATTCATGCCTAGGGACATGGAATTTAATTGCCTTTAACATTGTCTTAGTTTAAAAAAGTATACTTTGTAAAAATGGTTTCAGCTTTGGTCTTATTCCACACTGAGAAGTGGTAGACACTAGCAACAGAAACACCATTCAGACACCAACTTCTGAGGGGAGTTAATTAAGTTTTAAATGTATACCATTTTAGTCAAATAAATAACAGCTGACTTATACATCCATGTAACAATAAAACAAGATTTTATATAATCTTCTGCATTGTTACACCAATCAAAAGTCACATATACAGATGACTTAACACGGGACTTTACAGTATTAACAAGGTTTTCCCCCCTTCCTTTTTTTCATATCAGTTTCTCAATCCTGGTTATCTGAAATCCCCAAAGTAATATATTTTAACAAACAAAATTAGGCGGATGTATCATTCATTGTGGGATTTGAACCCATTGTCACTGGGGAGAAAGCTGCAATTTAATAGATGAAGATGTCAAACCATGTTATAGAAGCTCTTGTGACTGCATATTTATCACAGTGTCATAGAGGTCCCTGGCAAACTGAAAGATTTCACTGTTTATTCACAGTGAAGACACTTAATTAATGACTAGGCCTAATCAGCCTGTTTTTTTATTTACAGGGATTCCAACATGGCTTAGCTCAACTGATATGCAAACAAACCACCCTCAGCCTGCTCTAATTAATAATTCTGAACCAGACTCACAGAGTGGCACTGTCAAGTAGCTCTTTGGTGATTTACAACACCTCCTCCGTGAGATTCACATTGCTGCATGCAAATGAGCTGCCACCCCTTTGAATCCTTCAGTTTAAAATACAATGTGCTGTCTTGTTGACTACAGGAATGCCCTTATCTTCACATATGACTTAATGGAGACAAATGTCTGACTTGGGCAGGTTTGTGGAAACCTTCATGGACACACACCTGCACAGGATGTCATTTCAGAAATGTTTAGGAGGTGAGGAAGAAAAACCCTCTTTTGCCGCTGGCACAGTTGCTGTTGCTGAATTCTTCCACCAAGTTGTCAGCCTCAACTTCCCCAAAAAGGGAGGGATTACCCATTGATTTGCACTTGCCAAATTATTTTCTATTGGTGCTAAGTAGATGAAAGGCAAGGAAAATGTGTCAGAGAGGTGGAAAGTTGTAATGAAATAGGTTGACTCCAATGTCACACATAGGTACTGGGTGATCTGACTGGATAATTACATGCCATAGTTGTCTGAAGATGAAAAGAAGCAGATTTTCTTCTCCAGGACATTAGGGAAAAAATCTCAATACAAATACAAATAGGAATTAGTAGGGGGTAATTTGCATCTACAAGTGATTGAAGAATGTTTCACATTTTTAGGCGAATTTTGTGTTCACAGTGGAGAACCTGAGGAAAAGAGGACATCAGAGAAGGTCAGGAAGATATGCTACCAGCTGGGGTTGGCAGCAGTGGATTCATACCAGCAGACCTCATTTTCTCTGAAAAAGACTTCTAAATACAGAGGGAAAACATTATAAGGGAAGCAATATAAGCCAGATGAAAATAGCTCATGAGTGTGAGTCATCTCACTTGTGACTGCTGTCCTATTCCATTGTGAGCCACACTTGAGAAACACTGTGGAGCAGCACATCAGGAGGAGAAAAGATCTCCCTCAAACCTATTAACTGAAATACAAACTTAGTGGTACTTAGCACCTGCCATGTTTGATCAGCTCAGGGTATGCATGTGGGCTTGGGTCTGAAAGATGGAACTTCTGTACCAGGAGCACATGTGCACATGCCTATGGTTAGTGAAGAGTGTATACGTTCCTGGGCAAAGCTGGCTTTAAGCGGAAGGGCAGGTGCATTAAATTGCTAATGCAAAATAAACCTCCTATTACAGAGAACACAGCTTGCCCTCCCTGGAAGGCAGGAAGCTCTGCAGCTCATGGAGGGCAGATGTTTCTCCAGGCTCTGCGTTGCACCAGGCACCTCATCCTTCACAAAGATGGTACTGAAAGGAAGTAATTATTAAAGGCTCACTGTCATTTTAAAATTATGCTCCCTGTGCTGGTGCCACCAAGGTGTTTCCTATTCAGTAATCTCATTAATGAGACGGATAATGGAATGGATTGAATTTATTAAACATGGGGATGATACAAGCTTGGGAGAAGTTGCAACACAGTGGAGTACAGGATGAAAGCTCAAGTTTATCATGACAAGTTGGAGAAATGGTCTGAGAAAGAAAAAAAATCAATTAAGTCACTAAAAGTAAGTGTGGAGTGCTACATTTAGAGTATTGTACAGAAATAATGAACCACACTAGTACAAGGTAGGAAATTAATTTCTCTGCAGTCGTTCCACAGAAAAGGATATGGTCCTTATAGTTGACTGAAAATGAGACAATATTAGCTTCAGGAAAAGGAAAAAAAAAGAAGAAAGGAAAGGTTCATGCCTTTCTAACCTCAAACTGCTAATGATTCCAGGCTTTTTGTCCAAAAGATAGAGCATTATTAGGGAAAGACTCTCATATGTCACTGAAAACCTCCTTTGTTTGTGCTATTGATGGCACAGTAAGGGCGATTTTCTAGAACATATGAGATGGACTGAAATACCCCAGAGGAGCCAAGGGATAGCAGTGAAAGATACTTGTAAGATAAATGTGTAGAACAAAATTAAAGACTGCAACAACATGAGAAAAAAGACAAAAATAAAGAATGAAGAAACTATCTATACATACGTTATTTTTATTCAGAGGCTCAGAAACACTTATAATAAAATATGTGAAAAACATTGGGGTTTCTGGGATTTTTAAATAGCTTTTTCCATTAGTCAACTTACTGACAGAGTTTCTTTAGATTTAGAAAGGAAAGAGGGCATAGCTGGATAAAGCAGACAGGCAAATGGACAATTTATCAAAATGCTATGCACTCAACTAGATAAAAATTATTAATTTGTAACCTGGCTATTAAGAACTGTCAAGCCTCAAGTCAGGTTGGCAATTCTCAAGTTTGAAAATGCAGTTTGAAGTCTGCAACATTAAATTTAAAAATCCCTCTTTGTGTTAGTCTTCACTAATGTTTGTAGATGTAGCAGGGACTTCTGGCATCAGTGAGCCTGCTTCTCAGTTATTATTCCTCTTGGCTTGCAACAAGGTTGAAAAGGAAGCAGAAATGCAAAGATATCTCTTCTGTTAGTAGTTTTTGATATTCTGACACACTGCAGAGCGCTGCCTAAATCCCCAGTAAAACTCAAGGTCTCCCATGCTCACACTATGGTCCCTGGACACAGCTCTGTTCTTCTGCAAAGACAAGACCTGAGAGGGTGACATGGGCATTTCTCTGCTGTCAGTGATGTCCCATATCCAGGGTGTAGAAATAGAGAGGCAAAATTTTCCTGCTGTTTGTTGTGAGGAGGTAAATAGCCATAGGTCCTCCAAATCCAGTGACAAAGACAGTGCCATCTACACTGGGTAAGGGGGAGAGTAAAGGAGGAAAGAGGGAGATTTTCTCCTGTGTGACTTTCTGATGGGTCCTCCCATCAGAGCTGGGAGCTTTACTAAAGACAGGTGGTGAGCTGTCTTTAGTAAAGGTTTGGGCTGTCAATGGACTCATCAATTCCTCTTGCATAGCTGGCAAAAGATTTATCCCTAGGTATACAGATTAGGTAGGGAGTTGCGATATGAGAGTATGCAACATAGCTTGCATTTGTAAGATCTGTAATTATGTTGTAAACATGTTTAGGGTCCTTGCTGGGTGTTAGTGTCAAGATTTACATGCATCATTTTAAAAAACAAATTATTTTATTTTTATACATCGAAGGCAACAAACAAGGTGATAACAAGCACTTTTCTACTTTCTGTGCAAAATGTGGCATGGCAGCTCTAATTCATGCTAGCTTTTGCAGGGACTCTGGGAGCTTTTAATAGAAAGGCAAAACTCTTTGGTGTGTGCAGGGATGACTCCTTCCTTGGGAATAATGGGTCTAGTCCCACCAAAAACTTTATAAAATTTTCTAAAATCTTTTTTAATTCATTTTGCCCCTACATGCTGTATATGTGTTTAAAACACATACTCAGTATCATCTCAAATGCTTTCTAGCTGGTGGAGATCTCAGCATAAAATTTTTGTTGTAGGTGTGTTTCCACATACACTTGTGCAACTAACACAATGGAAATTTAAGGGAAGACTATTGCATGAAACAAAAATAAGAAATGTAGGGTGTTCAATACATAGATAATATTAAAAGTTACAAATACTCAATTGTTATACATTGAAAATCAGAAAAATTAACTTGAAAAGGTTGCTATAATTTTTTCCACTGAGACCACAGACAATTTCAGAATGAGGTTCCTTGCCAAAGAAACTGGTGCAACTACCCTAGTTTTAATAAAGCTCTTCCAGTTAGAACCAGCAGGCTTGATGTATGCTGGAGGAAGTGGTGAGGCAAAGAATAATTATTCTTAGGTCTTGTGTAATTTCCTGCATGAATATCCAGGTCCTCACACAGACAAGAAAGCCTTGTGTGAAAATATCTTCCTATAAACTTTTAATTCAATATATGATGTATCACCATCACTTTTTCCTCCTAGGCTGTTACATATCTGATATGATATACAGATATAAAAATGTATGTATATAATAAATAGGACAATTGTCATTAAAATGTATTATCTGATTATAGCAAAAGTTAACTTCCAGGGAAAAATCATATTTAATAACATACTAGTTAAAATATGTGATGCAGTTTCCAAAAATAAACGGACACTGAATCTACAGGAAATTCTGAGTTAAGGCTTTCTCTCTCAATCTTTAAAAATCAGTTACTCTTTTATGCATAAAATTCAATATTAGTATGAAAAGAAAAATTACATAGCAACCACAACTGAGGCTGTATCAATTCTGTATTCTACTTTTCTCTGCAATGCATGATTATAGTTGCATGATTATGCTTAATCATTCCTAAAGAAATGCCATCTTAAAAGCTATATTCTTATGGAGCCTTTCAAAATTGCCTACGTAAAAATACTAAAAATAATCACCCCAAAGAAATGTCTGTATCCACATAATCCCACAAAGGATAATAATGCATCAAATGGCTGGTGAAGTCACAAGATGAATTTGACAATGGCTTTCATAGACATTTAAAAAGACAATGATAATTTACATTTGCTCTTTCAAATGTAGCCCATATCTTTATTTTTTATGTGATTGATGACAATTTAAACTTCATTTCTCAACTACCCATAATGAAGTGTGTGACATCTGGCTGTCCTTTGGAGGGGTTGCCCAGAGGATGGGAAAGACTGAGCAGCAAAGCTTGAGCCAGAGGCAGAATCTCTGAAGAAGCCTTGTTCTCTGAGGGGACAGTTCCTGATGACCTGCCAAAGAGCAAAGGCTATAGTTTGGTGGTGTTAGCAGAGTGCAAGAAGCTGCCAGACAGAGCTGGCAGAGGAATCACAGAGTGAGATCAAGAAGGCTTGAAAGTGGGGGGCCAGGAGGGAAGAGCAAGCAGGGGGAAGAGGGAGGAAAGAACAGGTTCTAACAGCTCAAGAGACTGATAGATCCATGCTGAGCTGCAGGGCAGCATCTGCACATATCAGTCTGTCAGCAATGGGCAAGTAGCCAGTTAAGTCCTTTACTCCTCCCCGGCATGGGAAATGGTTATCAGTCCTGAGTGACTGTGATAGGTGACTTGAAAATTGCTTCAAAAGAAGATGTGCTATTCATCAGAAAACCCACTGTTCTGGGCTGCTATACCCAGATATTGGGGGCACTACTCTCTGCAAACTGGGAATTGTTTTAACAATTGGAAGAACCCCCAAGTGTGAGTCGGAGGGTGATCTATCATATCCCAATGCAGCAATAAAACAATTTTGAAGGCTAAATGCTCCTAAGCTAGGAGTCAAATTGAGCCCAGTGTAAAGAAAAAAACCACAAACAACTATACTTATATTCAAGCAGTTTTTATTTTGAGTCTGTGTGAGAAAATCTATTCACTGTTTTGCCCATATTGAATTGGATCATCAGTAGTAGGTGGTAGGAAATGTAGATTGTGTTGTTATAAACTCTGTGTATAAAACTCTGATTTCAAGCACATTTTCTCCCATGCAGGGTCAGGAGTTATGACTACTTCAGAAATTTAGGTTTAGAAAATGATGGAACATTTGGATGTCTGTATAGTCTATTAAAAAGGCAAAAAGCAGCCCATTTTAATAATTATTCCTGAAGGCCAAAAATTAAACATATTATTTTAAAGAAAGTATTCAGTTAAATCAAAAGGAACATGGAGTGAAATAGCATGTAGTTGTACAAAACCCCAGGCCTTAACCGTGCCTCTTATGGCTCATTTCCTCAATAGAAGAATAAGTTCTTTGTTTCATGGTAACTCATTATGTTTTCTATCTCCCTCTGTTTTTGTGGGTGTCATTAGCTGTCTTCTCCTATGCTGTTAGACTCTGTAATACACTGAGGGTGGGTGGGTGTGCAGGTGGAGGATTTTTAATTGCCCATCTGATATTTTGACTGTCCTTTGAGGAACTGAGAGTAAATTGCTAGAAGGAAGCTGGTCATGGAAATATAAAGATAGGCTGCAGGTTTTTCTAAGTCTCACCTGTGATGAAAGCTCATCAGGAGAGAGGGCGAGAGAAACCTTCCTCCATGGGAAAATGCTTTTTAGAAGTTGGCTAAGTAGTTGAGAAACCTGTGATCTTCTCCCCTGAAAATGCTGCTAATGGACATGGGATGTGCTTGTAGCAGTCTGAAGCTGTTG
Source organism: Peucedramus taeniatus (assembly GCA_013400575.1). Classification (NCBI taxonomy): domain Eukaryota; kingdom Metazoa; phylum Chordata; class Aves; order Passeriformes; family Fringillidae; genus Peucedramus; species Peucedramus taeniatus. The sequence goes on from WBNO01013625.1 coordinate 340,408, forward strand.
CTTGCAGATTAGATTTAAATTACTATCCTAGGACAAAGTGCAGACAAAATGTTTTCACTGGTTGGCCCTGTATACAGTGAAGTGTTTCTTTTCCTTTCAGAGGGGCAATATTTCACATGATCTTGTTGAGATCTTGAAGTGGCAGAAGCACTTGAATCCCTGCTGGGAAAACATCTAAATGTGAAGATCATACAGGCACCAGTTTAGTTTGCGATTTTAAAAGAGTTTTCTCCGAATAGCCAAGAGACAAATGCAGTTTTGCACCTTCTTTAATGAAGACAAAGAAATAAGGTGCAAGGTCATATTTTCCTTAGCAAAGGAAGAAGATAGAAAATTTGAGAATCTTTGAAAAATCACACAGCTGACAGTGACATTGCTATTGTTCTGGCTCCAAGTCCAAGTAAGGTTCAATGATGGCTTAATCAAGATAAGTACGATGAGTCCCCTGAAGAGTGGAAGAGAAATAATAGGCCAAGTCATCTATGTATCTAGTTTTGGACATACCTAAAGAGCATCAGCAAATTTTACTTACACAGATCTCATCGGAGTGCTTCAAGATTAGGATTGTACCTTTTGGGACACGTCTTTAGTAGATGACAGTTATGGCTCTTTGGTGGATAAAATAGGTTGACTCTATTGGGAGCACTTGTGCATATTGCTGATGTTGGCACATTGAACACATCCTAAAGCACACACTGAAGTGCGCAGCACTCTGAAGCAAAGACTGGGTTAGCCACAAGTCTTACAGGGGGAAGTAAGATGTGTCACTGATATAGGATCTGGGTAACTTATGGAGATTTTGATGGGAGTTATCCCTACTACCAGAACCCATTGCTAGTCTATGGACAGCCCAAAGAGGACTAAAGACTGAGCAAGGCTGGGACATGCCATCTGTGGGAGATGGGTATGATACCTGAAAACAGCCCTGAAAAGATGAGCATTAAATGAGTGCCAGATGAGTTTTTAAATGTGATTCATTATCAACACCAGCATCAAAACAACATAGAACTGAATTTGAGGGTCATGGAGAAAGCATGGTTGAGTCAGTAAATTTATAAATGTGGAGGAGGAAAATACCGTCAAAGGAAAAATCTCATCTCCCCATACAGAGTACTGCTGGTTTTATTAAGACTATGAATGTCAGTCATTATTTATTTATACATGTATTTTGCTAAAGGATAAATTCAGACAAGTCAAGGTCTTCTTGTTACCATTAGTGGTATATTAATTTAAATGTTTTGTTTCACTTCTGTTTGCTATCTGGATTACATGGCAGAGAGCTGTATCCTTGTGCCAGGATGTTTGATGGGACATTGAATTAGCTCAGCATTACAAGACAGCAGCATCCCATTGCTCTTAAATCTTTCTCCTTCCTTCAGTACTTCCTGCTACATTTGTCTGAATCTGCTCTTGCTCAAGGTATTGACACAGGAAAGCAAGTTTTGCCAAGGTTATTTCTCTGCACCTAATAAATTTTAAACCCTCTAAATGCCTCATTCTTTAGGTGAGTTTTCTTTCCTCTGGTTTAAAGAGAAGAAAAAGCATTTCAGGAACAAGATCCTTTCTTCTTGTTTTGTGTGGTATTAATTTCCTTCCCAGAGTAAATAATTTCCCTGATAGCTCTATCCCACACAGGCACCACCAAAATGTGTCTTCATCACTGTTGAAGACAGTGCATCTTGAAGGAGTCAGTACCTCCTGCTCTGTTTGGCATCTGCATGTCTAGGTAGAGAGGTTTGTGAATGTCTCAAGGAAAGGAGTTTAATTTGAAAGTGCCTGTTCACAGGGTAAGTAGACCTGAGTACCACAAAGTCAGCTCTGCCTACCCCAGAATCATTTCTGCAACAGTTGACTTCTTTGGAAAGGAATTTGTTCCCATTTCAACTCTCACCTTCTTCAATTCAATTGTAGTCCAATTGATGGTACGGTGAGATCAACTAAGATATAGCAGGTCTCCAGTTTTGAGATAAAAAAAAGAGTTCTCAATCAGGTCTAAATTAGAGTCCAAAGGAGAGGACCTCAAAATTTGCCACTGATCTGGGTGCTCAAAAAATGTTGTTACAAGTCCTGCAACCTTCATCCACAGTCAGCATCACACATTAGCATCCATGGTTCATTTAATGCCAATTTTTTCCCTTCTTTCCTAAGGGAGCACAAGAAAATGCTTCCCTTCCTTTCATTCCCCTCTTACAGTCTTGCAAGGTGAGACTGCTCATCAATTAAATGAGCTTCTGGTATATGTGTAGTCATATTCATCTTTAATAAAGTTATACCATTCTACCAAGGATCTGATTTCCAACTGCATTTATATATTATCATTTTCTGCTGGAAACAGTGACTTTTGTCAGTGGAAAGTACAACTGTAACAGTTAGCAGACTGTCCTTGACTTGGAGCTTGCTTTTTGGAACTGATGGACTCCTAGGTCCCTCATATAATCCAAAACATTGGATTTTGGTCGTGGAGAAACCATAACCAGAAATGGAAGTAGGTGTAGCAGGGGGATTGTTGCGCACATAAAGAGATGTTCCTGTGCGCAAGGTCTGAGACATGTACATGTCTTGACTGACATCCAAACTAAAATGAAATCAATTATAAATTTGCCTTTGTTTTCAGCAGGAGATGGCTTCCATCTCTGTCTGTCATATATCACCCATTCCAGTCTTCACTATACATTTTATTGCTGGTTTTATTTTGAAAGAATAAATGGACAAGCTGTATATCCATGTTTTTTAGCCTAGCCATACAGATTGTTGAAAAAATTGTTTTTGTAAAATTCAAGAATATGAGCGGCCAACATATCTCAGGAAAGAGATATTAAAAATGCATATTTAACATTACTGTTTAGTTAGCTAACCAGATTAACATTTTTACAATGATTTTACCTAAAAAAAAAAAAAAGCCACACAACTCAATTTAATACTGATCAAAATATCATATTCCAAAACAAATATCAATATGTGGACTGGAATCAGTGAAAAGGATTAAGAGAGAGGATTGTGATTCTGAAAATCCTCTGCACAACAGTGAGATTGTTCTCTCAGCAATGAACTTTGCTAGCTAGAGTATGAGAAGACACAGAACTTACTCAGTGCTCGAAAAGCAGAAGTGTCCAGAAAGCAATGACAGCTGCTGAAGATTAGAGGACATTTTGGGTCTTGTTCCCATAAGCTCTAGTACATTTTTGAGACACACTGTTAACCCTGACCTCTAAGATATTTTTTTATGGCATTTTCATTGAAACCAGTGAAGTATTACTGAGCCTGACCAGATGTCCAGATCTAATGCTGCAGAAGAAAGAACTGGGCCAAAGAACCTTGGGAAGCATTAAAAGACCCTACTTTTAAGGAAGCTTCTTTCCTTAAGTGAGGTGTTCATGGGCTGTTTGTTTTTTAATTCTTCTGGTGAGAAGTGGAAACAACAGCAGAGCAGGCTATCAGGAGAGATGTTAGCCCCTTCACAGTAAGCTGAGATTTTTCTCAAAACGTCTGAATTAGGACAATTCAGTATCTATATAGTCCAGAAGTGATGGGTCTGGTTGTGGAAAGCAATAAGAAGCATCATGCTAAGGGAAGGGCAGCATGAATTATTATTCATCTGCTTTGAGTAGAAGGGACTGGAGCAGAGAGCAAAGGGACCTGTCGTAGATTGTTTCTTTGTGCTGTTCTTTTCCTCTTTGTTTTTATGCTCTCCCAAATAATGTGCTCTTTGAATAAGCCTGTTTGATTAACTGCTTGTGGGCATTCTTCTTAGTGAAGAACACTTCACTAAGTGTTCTGACAGTTTGATTTGGTTTCTCTCTGGTTTTGGATGGTGTCTCAAGATGATGTTAAAAGATCTAGATGTCCTGGTGCTTGTTGCCAGTTGGGGCTTGGCAAATGAGCTACCCAATTAAGCTGTATACATTAAATGAAGCTGTCACCAATGTGCCAGCTAGCTATACTAAATGTCCAATTAGAAATCCATCCAGTATCTTTAATTCCAAGGAATATTTTACAAACACATTTTAAGACACAGGAAAGCATTCGTCTACTGTAATGAAGTCACCTCTTTATTAGTGCGACATGGGAGCTGTAACCATGTGAAACTGCAGGAGGAGAAATATATCAGCAACACACTCATTCGTCTCATTTTCTACACAATACCATGCCAAAATTTCTATAGCTAAGCAAATAATGTAAGACAACATTGTATGGCAGCTCCTTCACGTGGGTGGCAACAAGCAGCATAGCATAAGGGTTATTATAAATATTGTGAATCTGTTTGAAAAAAAAGTCTCTTGAGGTAATGTTCTGAAGCATATCAAGTTAATATGACTATTAAATTTTTTAATACCTTTACAGCATCTTGAGAAAGAGCCAAGAAATTAATTTTTCTCATTTTGTAGCATTTGTCATATACTGATGTCTTCAGGCATCTAGAAATATCTTTGTAAATACTGACAGGTCTCAGTGGAGACTCAATGGAAGCAAAGTTGCAAGTGCAGTCCTGTGAAATCCTGTGTTGGTTTCATACAGGCTTTTTAGAGTGGTCCCACTGGTCTCAGGTCTGCATCTTCATCTTCAGGCTTCAAGCAGCCACAGTAAATATGAATTTTATTTGGGGCATTTTTATCTCAACTTGCTATTGTCAACACATACCCCAAAAAGCTCACTTCTACAGCTTACTTACTAGGACCTCTTAGGTTTTATCCAAGAGGCCTTTTAACCCCCTCTTCTCAGATCTTGTCACTTGTGAGATTTTACCAAAAATGACTGTCAGTCCCATCCTTGTGTGGCATCATGAGCTGGGGAGGACTGCTATGCTTTACCCACAGCCCCGGAGCTACCTCACTTGCTTCCTATTTCTCTGTAGGAAATTTAGGGATGGGTCCTGCTGCAGAAGTGCCTGCATTACTATTCTTTAAATTCTCCCTCTGAGGTGAATATATTACTTTGGGTTGTTTCTTGGATTCTTCACTATCGGTGAGTTGCGTAAAGTCAGTGAAGTCAGTAAAGATAGTTTTGTGTTAAAAGTCTCTAACTTTACAGTGTCCCAAACACTGGTTTTATGTTAAGTTAAAGAAAATGGACAGTCAGTGATAAACACAGTCAGTAGCATAAATCAAATTACAGCTCTGCCTTTTGTGCCCTTTGTTCATATAGATGCTGGATCAGCGAAAGGAAGGAAAAATAATATTGTGATAGAATTGGATTAGAACATATTTCTTGATTAACACTCACATGTAAATAGCATTTAGGTAAAGTAGCCACTTGCCTTCTAAAAGCATGTGCTCTCATTTAATACATTTATCAGCAGTACTGAAGCACAGTGTGTTTGCTGGAAGCCTTAAAAACAGCCCCAAGTCTGAACTGAATGGCTGCTTTTGTCTCCCTTAGGAGCAGAAGGATTTTCCTTATCCAGGGGAAGAAAGAAGTCTTTTCAAGAGAACAAGACTTTTCACCAGGTTCAATGCCAGGAGTCACGGGGTTTTTGGATGACCTGGAGAGGCCACATCACATCGGTAAGCCTAGCAGGCTTTGAGTGCTGAGAAGACAGAGCACCTCTCTGCAGCTCCAGGCACTGGTATCCTCATTGCCATGCCAGACAAAATCACCACAGGCAACAGGTTGCTCCCTCAGGGGACACAGCGTCCTCCTTTGTTCCCTTCCCAACTTCTCACATTCACTTTCACCACCTGCTCCAAACTTCTCTGACAGTCCCAATGTAACACCCCTGCCCCAGTAAAGTCCCACTTCGCAGGCAAAAGAGGCAAATCTGAACTTTCTCCTAAGCCCAACAGAGCTGCTTATTAATCAGCCAGACAGTTCATGTCTAAGAGACATAAGGGCATTTCTCTCAGGGGGAGAATATGCTGCTTCCAGGGAGATCTCTTCCACCATCTGCCCATATCAAGGCTAGGAAGCGGGATATTGGAAAGCAAATTCAGCACAGATGTATAATACGTGAAAGTCTGTTGACTTCAGGGTATAATTGTATTGCATTTAGCCTCAGGAATCTAAACCAGAGACAGCCTTTCCTCCCCTCCCCATTGCCACTCCAAAGTAGATGTCAGTAGACATATACTGTGACACCTAATTCAGATTTCAGTATGATCGTCATTGGAGTTGCATTATGTTTTTCATTTGTTATTTGGTTGTTTGCTTCTGCAAGGAAATAGTTTACATGGGAATTACAACACAGGCAGCCATTATGCAAACTGTGCTATTTTACCAAATTGAAATTCCTAGTCACCTGTGTGACTTGGGAGGGTCACTAAGCTATTCATGCTCAGAAGATATATATCCTTAATGAATAACTTCTGTCAAATGTGTTTGGAGAAGTATTTCTGGATGACTTCTTACTCCATGTTGCAAAGGACCATAAAATATCAGCCATAGCAATGTCACAGTTGGGTTGTCCCCGGGTTTGATGTACAGAGTGTAGCAGGTCTTTGTTAGGTAATCCTAGTTTGGAGGAAGAATGAGGAGGACTGCAGTATCTTCCCTCTCTTAGGCCCTTCCTATTCAAGGAGTAAGAAGCATCCAGCAGACAGCCCTTTCTCAGGCAGTGCTTAAGGAAAGGCTTCAGGGCTTTAGTGCACCACGTCTGAGTCTGTGTACATTTATCTGGTGCAAATTGTTCCTCTTTTATTTGCCCTTGTCTCAGGCAGAGAGATGTTTTAAAAACAAATAAAGGAGAAAATAAGACATTCTTCCACATAAACCTGTTCTGAAGAAGGCAAAAACCCGAAGAACATGTGAGAATGCTAATTGTATTGTCAGATACACTTCTGAAAGGAGCTTATGGTGACAGTGCTAAGTATGGCACAAGCACTTGAATAAAATAGATCACAAAGTCTAAATTTAAGCAAATATGAATGGAAGGGTTCCTTTTTTTTTTTTTGAAACATCTTGAACATGCTGGGTTTTCTTTGGTTAGCACCCACTGAATTAAAATATGTGGAAACTGACTAGGAAATACTGTCTTTCTATTATAGATTAAGCCCCCTTTCCCTGTAATTAAAGAAAGTGCTTTTTCCACTTCAGCAATCCTTCAGCAAAAACAAAGATAGAACTCAATGTTCTTGATAGATCTTGGATAAAATGAAGACAGGAAAGAAAACCTTTCAGACTGGTTTTATGGGCTGGAAAGAAACAGAACTGCATATCTTGTCTTATTTCTACTCTTAATGGCACATTGTGACCTCTGGCAGAGTCTGCTGAAGTCAATGGAGTTGCACCAGGGATTGGTACCAGAGCTCACGGTACCAGAGCTCTGAAACTGCCAAAAAATAAAAGGCCAGATGCATATTTTTTCACTGTTTTATGTTAAACAACTTCTTGTATATGAAAATAAAAGACGGAAGGAAAATTCCTCTTACACATTTTCCTGCAAGTTCCTACAATCACAGAAACGTTGTGGTTGGCAGATGTTCAGCATGGTCTCCCAGAAGATGAGTGGTGAGGGGCTTCAGACCTCCACTAGCCAGAACAACTGTCCTTGGCTATTTTTTGCTCAGGGGCCAGGAGGAGGGGAGCCAGGAACCAGAGTGCCTGTTTCACCCTCTGCAGATGGGCACATGGTCACACAGTGAGCACACCCTTTCCAGTGCCTGGGACAATTTAGCTCATACTGAATATGCACTTGCTGTACATGCAGTCTATTTTTCTGCCCGTATCTCTAAAATTTTGGGGTTTCTTCAATATGATTTTTGGCTGACTGGCAAGGAAAGTGACACTTGAGCTTTAAGAAAAGGATCAAGAATCCACAAAAGGAGTTTAACTTCCAAAGTCAGTATAACAGCGATACTCTGGGCTTTTAGCGAGAAGCGTGCCATTACATTTCCAGAAACATTGAGAGTGGTACATTGCCTCAAATAACTGTAAGAGGCAGCAGAACAAGAGTGAACTTTCAGCACCTGAGATTTATGTGTCAAAAACACCTCAGCCCTTGTACATGTTTTATGAGTGTTAAAATAAAAAGTACAGTCCCTGTGTGTCAGGTGGTGAAACGAGCGATACTTCTATAAGATTTAGCTCTTTGCAGGCAGTTCTTGAAACTCCTTAAATCCCTGAAATTCTCAGTGATTTCTCCAGAGGGGTGTGAAATCTATATCTGGACTTCAGGCTGAGTTTCAGTTGTTGGTTGTAATTGCAGGGGAATTTTTGGTGCCAGAGAGATCCTAGGAGGCTATAGGGAAAAAGGCGAAGAAAAGAAAAAGAAAGTTATATTTTGAAGCACGGTTGTTTAATAAACATGTTTTTCCAATAAATAATAAATAAATCTGGGAATGTCTTCTGCTATGCTATGCCAGTGGGGGTAAGCCTGCATTTACATATGGAGGCTTGGCAGAATGGGTGCTTGACTCACCAGATATACAGTATAAAGTCTGTGAAATGCTGAATGTGCCAAAGTGAGAGGCAGATTCTGTCAGCTTTGCTCCCAATGAGTAGGACTATGCTCCGCACCTGCTATTTGAGAAGGAAACTACTACACAACGGAAGAAAGTTGTCAATGCTGACCAAAATAAGTATGGACCTTTTTTTAAAACTGCTAATGTGGGCTGTTTCCTTAGAATGAAGAGGTTTTTCAATGGTCTTTGAAGACTCTTTGTTTCCATTTGTTTCTCACGTTATTTGTTTCCCAAGTCTACCTCATGTTAAGCAAGAACCTGCTTGCTGCTAATCTTTTGCAGCTGTATTCTTAAACACCCTGTATACAACACTTGTCACAAGCATGCTGTTCTGGCTATATCAGTGCACATGACCACGCAGAGATTCATTTTTAGAGCAGGATGGTACTCCAGGAGCTGTTCTTTCAGCAGTGTGCATGGGCTTAGCAAAGAATATGCAGGCTAAAATTGGAGGGAGGGCTCAATTAACTGCCTCCAGCGTTCTAAAGTACACCATTGCACCCATTTACAGTAAATTTCTCTACAGTTAAAAAGGAAATTTTTTCCACAGTTTTATTCAAGATCTTGAGTAGAACTTTATGGAGAATTAGATCTGTGGTTCAGCATTTTAGATATCAATTAAGTTCTAATTTTAACAATACAATGTTGGGTTTATTTCTACTAAGATCTATGGCACCTTTCCTTAGGACTCCTTATTCCTGGTAAATGTAAAAGTCTGTTAAGAGTAAGCATGGAGAGTTCTTCTTAAAAAATGTGTACTGCAGCTTCACCTGAGGAGCAGAGGTAGAGGAGGCAGAGGTTCACGCAGTCTGAGTGACTTCATCATGAATGTGATTCATCTTTACTTAGGATGTTAGGATGACTTTCTGGTCATACTTCAGATGACTTTCTGGTCATACCTCAGAAAGGATAGAAATATAGCATTTTGAACAGCATTTATTTTTCCTTAATGGGATATAAAGAAATAAACTAAGTTCATGATTCCTTTCCCTGGATCCCAGGCGAAGAAGAGAAGACATCTGCTTTTCCTACTTCATCTCTCCTCTTTCCTTAGGAAACCAAAATCCAGTTAGGTCAGTACTGCAGCAAGTGGTGTTGACTTTTACAAGATCTGCACATCAGGTTCCTTCATCTCTACTGTTTCAGACAATAACAGTTTCTCAAGTGTCTTTGCAAATGTGATGACATGCCTTTTGTTTGTATGAGGTAATTAGAAAAGGAAGCACCTCAGTTAATGATCATCCACTCACACCTGTGCTCAGAGGTTCCCAGGTTTGGGCCCTTTTCTGACTGCAACTCTAGCTGCGGCAGAAAGAAAAAAAGGAGGCTTTTCTTGCATGTAGAAGGCCCTAGGAGATTCTTTATTCAAAGAGCAAACACCACCACTATCATTATGAATTACTATTCTTGATGAGTCTAATTCTTTTTACTGCCATTACAGCAAATGTTCACATATCTATCCTCAGTGGCCAAATCAATCTTTCCAAACTCCTAATAAACATTCCAGGAAAAATACTAGCTTTTTTAACAGCATTTCCTTGGCAGGAGAAGATAGAGCTGCCCCTTCAAGTCAGCTTTTCACACAGCTTACCTGCAAAGCCTAAGGGACACCAGACAGGGATCCCTTGCTGAGCATTTCTGTTATACAGGCAGATATTCACAGTGACAGCATTTTTCCCTGTTAACAGCCTTCAGTACAATATTTTTCTCTGTGTGGCTATGTCTCTTCTTTCACCGTCATCCATCTTCAAGTGCATGAGCTCTGTTGTGGTTAATTATAAACTTCAGGGACTTTTGACATGGGGAATTTCTTAGAACACAAACTAAGTGAACAAACAGGCATCCTCTGACAGAACCTGGAAGACAGAAATAAAACATATGGGTTGCTCAAACAGTAGATCTTTAAGAGATGTCAGATTCACAGTCTCCCAAACTAGGTAGGTTATCTGCATATAGATTCTTCCTACTTAATTTCTTTCTTGCTATCATCTAACACATTAGCAACTTGCAGCTGCTAATCATCGCCAGTGTGTCTCTTAGACACACTAGAATGGCTCTTTCTATTGCTCAGTCTCTTCCTGGAAATTCTGTTCCCTATGGCTTTGTTTTATTACATAACAAATTATAGAAAACTACGAAAAAAATTATTTCCCTTAACCTTATGGCTTTGTGACATTAGCTTCTACCCTTCCCTTAACTCTTCTGGATGCCTCTTGGAACTCACATTTCCTCTGCTTTTATATTGGCTCCTCTTTTCCACTGTCATGAGAAACAAGAGGTCTTATAGAGAAAAACAGTGGATACACCCTTATTCATTAGGAATGAACCTATGGACAGAAGGCAGGTACATGAAAATAGGCAGTACCAGCCCCAGAAGGTTAGTGCCCTGTGTTCTGAGTCTGAAACAGAGTGGGACAGGTAAACCATGGAGTCATTTGGCTAGGGGAAGGCATTGCCAAGTGGCTGAGTCAAGCCCTGCTCTTAAGTGAGTTTGTGGTTTCCTATGCACTAGACAGAACTGTCTCTGAAATGCTTGGGGATAAAATAGATGGATGAAAAGTTGCCTTTTGGATCAATTTTTGTTATGTATCTTCCATGTTCTTCTGTTTTTAAGTGTTTATCAAGGCTGCCTGCAGCCTTGAATTGGCTTTTTTGGAATGGAGTTTGAACAAGACTGAAATTGAGTTAAAAATATAATGAGATTCTGCAACAGTTGAGTTATTCTTAAGATTTGCTCATGTTTAGCTATCATTCAATTTATAGAACACTTGTAGGGATTAGCACACAGCACACCAAAAGAAGCATATATCTTATTAAACAGTATGCTTTAGGTCCCATAGTTGCTGCTGGGAGATTTCCTCCCTCAATATCTTTTTGTTTTGCTGTACTTTCTTTTAGTCCAAAGGGGCGCTTTGCTGATGCCAATACTGTGTTCAGAAAGTAACCTTACCCAATGTCCTTCTACAGCAAGAAAGGACAGCTCACACAGCAGGTGTGGTTTAAAAGGGTGTGAAGCAAAAAACATCCGAGTCCTGAGTCCCCTCTTTATGTATCTTTAAAAAGAAGAAATATAATTGGAAAGCAGAGAACAAATTCAAAGATTGACTAAGCCAGGTACAATGGTTCTTGGTCTAGTGGAAGGTGTCCCTGCTCATGGCAGAAGAATTGGAACTAGATGATCTTTGAGGTCCTTTCCAGCCCAAACCATTCCATGATTTTATGACTTCTGCGACTGTTAATATGTACCAAGGCCTATGCATCTGAGTACCAGCACATGGTGTATATCTAGTGGGTCTCATAAGGGTGACTCTTAAGTACCAGTTTCAATATAGTGCAATTTTAGGAATACTTTTAATTTACCAATGGCCCAAAATGAATGATAACTCCAATTTATTATATAGAGGCTTCTTATGATATATAAAGAATTTATTGTCTAAGAATTAGATCTTAGGCAGCATACTGAGGGGGGAGCAGGACCTGAACAAAGAGAAGTGGGAAATGACACAGAGGAGGAAGTGGCAATGTCTTTTAATTCATGAAATGAAGAAAAAAAACAGTTTGAAATAGAATAAACCATCAACAGGTTACTCATTAATTTCAAAACATCCTTACCTGTTGCAGGCACAGGGCCTGCAAGGCCTCCCTGGCAGTCAGCAGCCTGAGATAGGAAATGCTCTGTCATCGTGACTGACCAGAGAGGCCCCTGTTCTGCCTCCAGACCCTCGCTTATCTCCCTGTAAGCCTATAGGTCATATTCGCCTCGACCCTTACCATTGGACAATTTCCAAAACCCCAAAACCCTATAAAAACCCTACTTCTGTCCAGTCAGATGGAAGAGCTGTCACTGATCCCCTTCGCAGAAGAAACCAATAAAGGACATCTCTGTGGAACTTCACACAGGCTTCTCCTCTCTCTCCCTGCGTCTGCCTGAGGCTCCTAGCAAGCAAAGAGCTGAAATCACCAATGAGCTGATAATCACCGAGAGCTGATATCACTTGAGCTTGCTAAGGTAGCCTGCGGCTGGGAGCTGCTTGGGAACTCGGACAGGCAGTGCTGAAAAGGACTGCGCTATCCAGGCCCGTGGCAGCCCCCTGGGGATAGCCCAGACCCGGCAAAACACTGCAAGACTCGCCATCCAACGCCTCTTTAAATGGGGGCCATTTTGGGCCTTTACTGTCTCAGCCTGTTGCTGATCATAATCCTCTTCTTTGTATCCATCTTCGAAGAGTGAATGCTCTTCTGTGAATTAGAGAGCTTGAACTCTAAGAAGGTGTATTGCCAAATCTCTTGTGGGGCAAGATCCCTCTTTCCTTGCAAAAGCACAGCTCCTTATACTCCTTATACTCCTCAGTAAAGCTACAGAGGTCAGGAAATAAAGGCCAGGCCCCCATGTTTCCCTGGGTCCAGAGTAAGGCCCACTGCCTGCAAATGAACTTTGCCATACCAGCATAACAATGAGGAGGATGGGTTATAGATATATCAAGTGTCCTATCTAAACAGATAATTAAATTTAAAAAAAAAAAAAGCAATAAAAATACTTCTATATTTTTATATCAGTAGGTTCTGTGTGGTTTCAAATTTTTTTCATTCAGTTATTCATGGCAAAATAATGTTTACAGAACAGATAAAGGCAAGCAGGAAGCTGTAAGTAATGGATGTCTCGGAAAGCTGTCTTAAAATCAAGTGTACCTGTGAGGAACAATTGGCAGACTGTTGGGACTTTTATGGATAATTACATTACACAGGCTCTCATAATGTCAGATGCAATATAATAAATAGGCTTCTCACTTTGGTGTTCCCTATAGTGAGCTAGTGCTATCTGGGAGGCAACCCTTCATTTTTCTGGTTTGTGTGAAAATTATGCCTTTTTATCAGGAGCTCCTTACTTTGCAAAACACCACACCACCCAGCAGTTGCTTGGAGCAGTTGTAAATCAATTATACCAAACTGTAAGGGAACAGTGTGTGAACACTGGTGCTTGTGCTTCTCTCAGCTCTAACTTTGGAGCTCCTCCAAAGACCCGAGCTTGCCACAGTGATGCTTGCTTGGGATGGACCCTACACTTTAAGGTGTTAAATACGCCAGTAATCACCTCTCACCCTGTGGCTGCCCTCTGAGGTTGACGGCACTCTGCACCTTGTAGAGGGAACTCAGGATCTCTCAAGACTGGGTATCTACTTTGTTGTTTTTCTGGGGAACCAATGAAATTCTTCTGGGAAATTTTTGGGGGAGAGGGGGTTTGTTTTTTGGGTGTTGGTTGTTTGGGGTTTTTCTGTTCGTTTTGAGGGGATTTTTTTGTTGTTGTTTTGTTTTGTTTTGGGTGGGGTTTGCTCTCTGGTTCGGGGTTGTTTGTTTGCTTATTTGTTTGTTGTGATTTTTTGGTTGGTTGCTTTTGGTTTTTTTTTAGCAGTATAGGAATGTAAGTCAGGAAAAAAAAAAAGATAAATACATATGGAGCTTATATGCATTTTGCCCTGTCCTGAGCACAGATAGCTCCTCAGGTCTTTCATGAAAGCATCAAGGGGAAAGAAGTGGCAACTCTTGAGCTGCTCTGAGGTAAGGATTGTGTTGGAGAGGCTAATCTCAGGCCCATGTTTCTCATTGTATACTTCCCTGCATGCCCCAGTGGTGGATATCTGTGATAAAAAGGTGTTGTTGGTCACCTCTGCATTCAGCTGGGCTCTTCTTCTCACCTGGCTGCTAATAGCAGATTCCTGAAGGGATGCCTAACCCTGCAGGAAGAAAGTGCAGCTTCCAGCTTCAGCTGGAGGTCAGCCAGTATTTGCTGATGCTTGAATTACTGCTCAGACAGGCACACACAAAAGACAGAACTTGGGACCAGATGTTGGGGTAGATTTTCTCTACAGTGCTCCCTGTTCACACAAGACAGGGATGGTAAACAGACAAGCACCACTTCCATGGTCTTTTTGTTCCAGTTTGTCCAACATGGTCATGCCATCATGAGGTGGAGGATCAGCTCTTTCCTATCAAGTGTCTCCATTTCTGAAATGATGCTGAGTCTGACGGATTAGAAATAAGATGGACACTTAAGCATGGATAATTTCACTGCATTTATGGATACAGCTTGAAGCAAGTGGGTTTTTCAAGAAGTGGAGTGAGGAGAGTACTGGAGAGGTTTTATTGATTTGCACTATTTTCACCCTTGTGTATTTTTTATTCCTCCCCTGCTCCCCATCCCAAATCTACAAGCCAAGTGCCAGTGCATGGGATAGACCTGCGAACAGAAAAATGTCCCAGTTTGCTAAATATTTACCAGGAACAGAATCTTGCTCTAGGCATTTCTGGTTGTCATCTGAGGCGGAGAGCAAAATAAATGCAGCCATCTTTCAGAGTCTGGTTGAGGAGCCAGTCATTTTATGTTGTAATGACATGTGCATTTAATAAAGATATAGAGTATTCTAAAGAGAGTAAAACTGCACTCTTATCTTAGAGACATATAGACATTAAGAATGAAGATTTCATTTAATTGTGGCTTGCTGCTGTGCACAATTTACCAAAATGGCAGTAAACTGCTACTGAACTGTAACATCTAAAGATGTCTAAGTGCTTGGATAATTTGTGTCTTTTTCCTCCTTTGGAAGATAGTAATAAAATAGCTAAAAAATAGGAAGAAAATATTGCATTGAGGCTTGCAAAGCAAAGAGGGAAGTAGTCACATACTCAAGGGCTCTAATCATCCCCAGGAGAGGCACACTTTGACCCCCTTACCTTTACCATAACAAATGAATAAAATAATGGGCTTGTATCCCAGAGAGATGCAGTCCAGCAGCACTGGTGCTTTTGTAAGTTTGTGAGCCCTTTAAGAAAGTTCCCACAGGTAAGCTGTGGGCTTAGCTTTTCCTGATTGGATTTTACAGGCCTCTTAAAAGTAGTGTGTGATCCCTTCCTCTCCTTAGCCCCCATTCCACAGCCAGAGATAAAACCCAATGGCTGCAGTCGCACAGGATTTTTGTCCACAGTTGAATCCCTTTATTGAGACTTAATGCAACTCTGAGGGTCTTGGCTCTGCTTGGGTGGCCCAGAGAGCTCCCTTTGATCCCTGCTGATTTGTGGAATCCCTTGGGAACCAGACCAACACCCATTGACTTGTTTATGATGATTATCTGGCTGAAACACCTGAGCCCTATAGGACTGACAGAAGCATTTGCACATCTTCAGTGTCTCCTGGGGGGCCTTTGGTTCAAAATTACTATGACAAGATGTAAATTGGTGGAGCTGACAGGGCTCTGTTTGAGTATAAAATGCAGAAGAGGCACTTCACACCCTGGCATAGCAAAGAGAGCCTCAGCTGATGAAGAGAAGTAACTGGATAGCATTGGCCTCCTCAGTAAGAGAAGTGGTACCAGTGGTAACTCCAAGAGTTGGAGAAGATCCAAGCAGGCATTCAGGAGAGGAGTTTGGGAGGAGCACAGACAGCAGAAAAGAAGTGGGAGAAACCAAAAGGAAGATTCTGTACAAGAAGGAGGGCTGAGTTTTATTCAGACTTTTCTTATCTATGAGTGTTTTTGTTTGTTTGGTCTGTGATTTTTTTTTTTTTTTTTTTTTTTTTTTTTTTTTTTTTTTTTTTTTTTTTTGTTTTTTTTTTTTTTTGTTTTTTTTTTTTTTTTTTTTTTTTTTTTTTTTTTTTTTTTTTTTTTTTGTGTTTGATGCAATCTATGGTAATGTTTGTGTCTAACTGGGTGTGGCAAGCATTAGACCTAGCTGCAGAGATTTTATTAGGATAAGTAATGGGCTCCTGTTCCTTGGATGGGTAAATGAAGGATAACCAGCAGCCAGCTCTCTGCAGGGAAGAAGCATGGGGAGCAGAGATTTTATAGATTGCAGTGTTACAGCATCAGTGTTGACCTACCTGCTTACAGAGACAAAGAAAATTGGCATTTGGGTAATGTTTATCAAAGGTATTGTGTTGAAGCACAATCGCAGGATTGTGGATTATTCTTATTAATAGAAAGTGTAATCTGCCTCTAGGAGATAACAAATAAGTAAAGTTCATCGCTATTATTACCTCCAGATACATTCAGTGTGAGTATTTCCCACTGAAAGTTATCTTGCATTCATGTAAATTACATTGACTAGAAAATACTAATGCCCTCCCCAAGATAACAAATGTAAATGTAAAATATTCTAATCTAGTGGTGCTAATGTGTCTAGGGAAGGTTTATTACCCTATGAAATTTAGATGAATCACAGAAGTGGAATGTTGAATGAAATTACCAGGTAGTGATGTCTTCAGCTGTGTGCCCAGGCAGGTAGATGACAAACCGCAGAAATTAAGAACTCCCTCTGCCATAAGAATCCCTGTTTCAACCATCATCCAGAGATAGGACTGTCCATTTTCCTCTGGATTTGCCAGTGGGATCAAGGAAACACAATAAATTCTATCTTTTATTTCTCCTTACTGTCGAAATTTCATTTTTTGTATTGTTTTGCTATTTGTATTGAGTTGCTCATTTCTGACACGTCTGCTAGCAAGGAATGAATAAATAAAGCCAAATGAGCTGAATGAGTTGCCTGCAGAATAGTGTGAAATTTACTTGAAAAATCATTCAGAAGTTGTTTGAGACAACAAAGAAAACTGAGGAAAGTCAGTTGCATATTTATAGAAGCGTTTTCAGCATATTTCAGATCATTCTGCAATGCCTCTTCCTTTTTGCCCACATGAAAGTGGGAGAGCTTGTAATTTTTGCCAGGCAGCTGTGCAGCCACCCATTAGCCAGAAAGGATGCTCCAGAGCTCAAGGGAAAGATTTTTAAAATATTTTTGTTAGGTCAACATGCTACTTTCTATAACGAGATTTTCACTTAGTTTACCCCCAGGGCCAGAGTGTTCAGAGCTCACAGCCCCTGGCCACATTGTAAAGTAAAACAATGCCCTGACAGACAGCTGAAGCCCTTTCTTTGTGTGCAGCTTGCTATGTTTCTAGTGGAAGTGAAAGGTGCTGGGCTGGCATCCTCGGACAATAAACCCCTTCACCAGTTTGTGCTGGTTTGCTACAAGGTTTTGAGACAAATAGTGGATTTGTCTTTACAAAC